>CM031242.1:555394017-555499629 GCA_018340775.1 Taxus wallichiana var. yunnanensis | reverse complement strand
TTTTGAATATGTTGTTCTTTTTATCTTGTTTAATTAGGTGTGGTTTGATTGAACACCTTTGGAAACTTGTATAACAACTATATTAGTAGTTTTTGATTTCGTTTTGATTCCTCCTTTCTTTGACAAGCGTTTTTAGGTCCCTGCGCTAAGCGTTAGTAGTTTCCAAAAAAATCACATTATTTAAAAAAAGGATTAAAGTTGCTTTTGATTCTCAAGATCATCTAAGGATGCAAGAGAAGAGCATACACAACAAATAATCCAACTAAAAAGTAAATAAAATCTTTCAATCAATGAACCATACAAAATTTTTGATAAATGTTCATTCCTTAAACAAAAGTGAAAGATGAAGTTTCCAATTTACCAAATGTTATAAAATGAAGACTAAAGTTACTTTTGATTCTCAAGATCACCCTAAGGTGCAAGAGAAGAGCATACACAAAATTTAGCCCAACTATATAGAAATGGAAAACTTTTAAATCAAAGGACCGTTAAAAAATGCTTTGTAAAGGTTCATTCCCTTAAGCAAAATGAATAATTAAATTTCCAAGTTTAATCCCAATGTTAAAAGATATAGATCAAAGTTGTTTTTGATTCTCAAGATCACCAAAATTTGCAAGAGAAGATCATACACATGCTTTGATCTAAATCGAGTAAGCATGGAAATACAACATTCATCAAAACATTAGACATGTTAGAAAATGACCAGTTTTAAAATAACAGAAAAACCTACAATTTTGTAAGTGTAAATCTTGAATTTATATTTTCATTGCATAGATTAACTTCAATACCTTTCCAACGCAAAAAAATGGAGTCATTTCGAGGTCGGGAGTAAAAGTTATGGCCTTCGGAAGATGGGTTACGCATATGCTCTTATGCTCATGGGTGTGCACTTGACATGCACTTAAAAAATGTCAAAAACGTCTCTTAATATGCAAAATGGGCAAATTTTTCCAACCAAGATTCAATTTTGACAACAACCCATCACATTAATATATGAATAGAAGACTCAACGCTATCAAACATTAACATACATGCTCAAGAATTTAAGATTTTCAAGAAATTGACAAAACTAGCATGTAGAATGATGAAAAAGTAAGCTCTAAAATGAAAACATGATGAAATCTTGAAATTTTCTCACCAACATTAAATTTTGACAGCAACCCACCACATTAATATGTAAATATAAGACTCAAAGCACTATCAAACACTAACCTACATGCTCAAGAATTGAAAATTTTCAAGAAATTGACAAAACTAGATGTAAAATGTTGAAAAAGTAAGCTCAAAAATGAAAATGTGATGAAATCTTGAAATTTTCTCACCAAGATTAAATTTTGACAGCAACCCACCGCATTAATATGTAAATAGAAGACTCAAGCACTATCAAACACTAACCTACATGCTCAAGAATTTAAAATCTTTAAGAAATTGACAAAACTAGCATGTAGAATGTTGAAAAAGTAAGCTCTAAAATGAAAACATGGAGAAATCTTGAAATTTTCCCCTCAATTCTAATTTTGACAATGACTTCACCTCCTTCATACCTACAAGGAATACCCAACACATGCAAACTCAACAAAACATGTTAAAAAAACAAGTTAGATCAACATGTGTAAAAAGGGTTAGTAACCAAAAATAAAACTTAACTACAAAAACTTGAAATTAAGTGCAAAGAACAATGGAGTAAGTCCCACTGGGTGTGCCAAATGTGTGCATGTATACTTTGCTTAATGCTAAATCAAATGAAGCAAGAACTACCACCTAAAATAGTTCTATAATTTAGCTAAAACAAAGCATAAACACCATCATGATAAGAATTAAACAAGGGTTAGATGCTAGCATTCATCAATACAAACTTTGAAACTAACAATGCTAAATATCTAAACTCCTCTATTCTCTAACAACAAATAAATAAATGGACCTAAGTAAGCTCCATGGCTATCAAAATAGTTGTCATTAATGTTCCAAGAACCTAGGAATGGGGGCTAATCAAAGTTGGGCTACAAGACCATTTGACACCTCCCATATGACCCAAGCACTTTAAGAAAGAGGCTTAAAACTTCAAGATGATGAACTCTCAAAAGGGCAAGGTGCAAGCTCTTAGTCTCTTTGTTATATGCTTTGCATTTACTCTCTTAGAAAGTTTAGATGTAAGGTAGGTGGAGGCTCTTTATATAGCCCAAAGGATAAAGGATTCAACACATTCTCATGAATGTGGGATAAAGGTAAAAACATGATTAGGAATGGATAAGGTTGCTTTATTAAAGGTAACCTTACTTTAGAAGGGTTTAATACATGTTTAACAAGTCATGGGAGTTGGGGGATTTTAATTAATCAAAGGTGATTAATTAATAGGTAGATGTAAGTTTATAGAAGCTAATTAGAGGAATATTAGTACGATTTAGGCTATTATAGGGGATTAAATCAATTAAATATTGATTTATTGGTTAAATGGAAGGAAAGCTAATTAATTAATAATAATTAATTAGTCTAGGTAGAAGGGTGATTTATTACAGAAAGTCAGTTAATTAGGGCATTTGTTGGATAGGAAACTTAATTAATTAGCTTAGTGTAATTAATTAATGATGATATGAGGGAAAATGAGTGCTTTTGACGATATGTCATTGATTTGCGAGAAAGGGGATAATTAGCACAATTTAAGTATTTAAATTGTTTGGGCATAATTATAGGTGTCTACAATTGTAGCCCACATATTTCAAGAGTTCTTACTATTTTATTAATTAAAATATGACTATAACAGATTTAGCTTGTTTAGTATAATGAGTGTATAATCTATTGTAATTTGACATCTCTACTTAGTTTAATAATATTAAAAATCTAAAAAGTGTATAAATCTTCCACTAATTGAGATTTTACCAATAATTAGTAGAATTTAGTCGAGGTAAAAGTTTCATTTCTTAAACAACATGAGTTCAATTAGAGAGCTAGCTACTATTCAAAGAATCATTTTAAGATGAAAAATCATCCCACAAACACCAGAGATGAACTTATTTGCATTGATCGATGAAAGTAGTGACCAACTCCATGCTATATATGATTCATTAAATAGGATATAAGCATGCATTGATGCTTTTGACCAAAAATGTTGCGTCCTTACAACCTAAACCAAATTGAACACATACAAATGTGATCACAACTTCTAAGTAATTTATAAAATGGTATCATTCTTCCATCATGAAGCATAACATTAATCGTGCTCCCAAAAAAAAACTTTAAGCTTCACCAAGTGACCTCGTCTTTACCTTGGTGGGGTGCACTCAAGATTTCAATGATGTTTAACCTTTCAACCTATCAACTAGATTTTCAGCCGGATTGTGGGCCACACTCTTGAACAACCAAATCCACATTGACCAAAAATGTCCATGATCATAACAATATGTGCAATAACCAAAATAATATCAATAACCTAACTACTTAACGACCAATCCAAGCCCAAGATACCTCCTCGTAGGGGTTAGCATGTTGGGTATGGGTGTTCCTTCCTCATATGTATATTCCACTCAAGGACATTCCAACAACATCATTTCATATTCCATTCTAATAATATGGCCACTTATTCTCAACCGTTCACGCATGCAATATTTGTGTCAATTGGTGCATCTCATTCATATGTTTATCCTACCCAACATTTTTAGGTGCCTCATGTACAAGTACCTTACTACCATATGTTCTCCAAATTGATGTATCCCAATAGCTAGTTCCCCACGTATCATACACCTCCTACACAAAATACAACCTTTATCCCTAGTGGTTTTATGCCTAGTACCTATGTGACTCTACCTCCTCCACCTAACCATTCTATCATGTCCACCTTAGACTTTATCCGATGGAGGCATGTGTTGATTACCCCAAAGATCCACTTGATTATACCATATATATTGTTGTCTATTGCAACCCTTACGAGCCTTCTTGAGTACAAAGGAGAGGGAGAACCCAATGCCAACATCAAGGCTAATAGAATTATAACTCGATAACTCCTTCCTTGGATGGAATTTTTGCTAAAAATTTCTAAAGACACATAAAGAGATAGCACTTTATTGGTACTATTTCCTTCATCAAGCTTTTATTCTTGCACAATTAAAATGCGAATCAATTTTTTCAAAGTGAACCGTATCCACAATGCCTCAATATTTTTATCTTTCACTTGAATCGTCAAATTAAGTGAGCTTTCTTTCTCATCATCTAAATTTTCTTCTTTTATGCACATTTTATCTTGTAAAAAAAAATCTATCCACTTTATTGTTGATTTGAATTATAAGGGAAAAAATATATTTCTTTTGTTTCACTTTTTTCTTGCTTGAATATCAAGTGTTTAGATCTTGTTAAATTGTCAAAGTTTCATTTTCTTCATTTTTTGTCTTCCCTTTGCATATTCATGCATACAATGACATCTTCCAAATCAGTATTACATTCTTATCTCCTTTCCAATTGATTTTCCATTTTTAGGTAGCTTGCATTTAATAAAATTTCGCATATGTTTTTTTGGTGCCATGGAGCACACAAATCCGGTTTGCAAACTCTAAAACTCATTATACTATTAAATATTTTGTCCTTGCCTTTGTTGGATTCCATGCCAATTCATACTTTATACTATTCATACCCAAATGGCTAAAACCTTTTCTATATAGCTAATTTGTAGGCTTCCGAGGAGTAGAACTACATCTAAATACCTTAGAATTGTTATATAGACATTTAGCGAGTGAACACATACCTAAGCCATTCTTTTCTTTAAAATGATATTTTATCTTCATCATCAAAATTAAAGGATTTTATTACATCATTTCTTCTTTAAATGAGTACGATGACAAGTTATCATGTTTAAATGGAAGGGGCTTCTTATTTTTGAAGATTTTTTCTTTCTCTAAATGATATTCATCATTAAAAGGGGATTTGCACCCATCTAGCCAAGAATTTACTTCAGCATATTGGTCATATCTTCAATAAAAAAATTCAACTATGTAATGCCTTTGCGATGTTTTGCTCCATGGATGGAAGTTGGGATTTCCATTTCCTTGTGAAAATGTCCAGTTGCTTTGGCTTTATCTCTCCTAGCCTATGTTTTTCATGCTAGGTTATGAGGTTAATACAACCTACGAAATCTCCCACAAATCCATATTATGGCTATGATACCATTTGAACCGAGAACAAGTTGAGATTCCTCAACAACCTACCGAGATATTTTCAGGAATTAATGATTTATCAAGCTTTCTTTAACCGGAGGGAATGAAAGTGCTTGTAAATAGACATGAAAATACTTGGAATTGAAATACAATTAACAATACACTTCCATGAATAATTTCAAAACTTACACAAAATAGAGAGAGATAGAGATAAAGAGATAAATTATATTGATATCCATGAATGACCAAAATAGGTCAATAGGACTCACAACCAGTCATGATAGGAAACACTACAAGAAAAGGAGCCTAGGAATGGGAAGAAAAATAAAAAACACTAAAAATAAATGAGGGATAAACCCAACAAATATAATCATCACACCTTTTACACCCTATTAGATAGTCTAATGAAAATTAGGTAAGGGTTTGTAACAATTAGATTATTCTCGATATAATTAACTTCGAAATCAATTATGCCCACGAGAATAATTTATTACAATCTTGTAATTAACTATGCAAATGATAAACGATATGTAACTCCGCTCAAAATACAAGAGGAGAGAAAGACATGTTTTTAGGAATATTCTAGGATGATTTGAGTGTACGAGAGAATAGAACGTGAAAAACTAAAATTTTAGATTTTGCAGATAGAAAAATTTGGAACTTGAGAACTTTCAAGTTTAGGACCATACAAAATATGTATGGTCTAGACATGGATTATACAATCTAGGACTAGGATTGTACAATCTTGGACCAATAGGTTGTGGATCTATGCAACTTTACTGGATACTTTGTTTATCTAGAATTGATTTTCTTTGTGTGTGTGTATCTACATCACATAACCTTGGGATCACCTATAATTAGTCAAAATGCAATGTAGAAACCCTAATAACCTATGGAACCCTTGATTAGAACATTAGAAAACCAAAGGAGAAAAGCACATGTGTGTGTTTGAGGTTGGACCACCTTAGGTAATCAAACTCCCAACCCGTTGAACCAATTTTAGTGTTTCACTACATATCCAATGATACAAAATCAAGCCTCATCTAGTTGTCTTCGGTGTTCATGCAAGTGTATAAAGTTAACCAACCCCTAGGGGTGTCGTGTGTCTCTTAACACCTAGATAACATGATAACTACATAATATAGAGTGTACCTATCATGGTAGTTGTGAGATGTGGTGTGACTCAACTATGTGGCCTAACCCTTTTGTTGATTGAAACCCTTGTGTAATGCTTGGAGTGACTTTGCTCTTGCTTAATACATGGTTCTATGATCTTTGCATGTTTTTAGATGGATAAAGCTAGACTCTTTAACCTAGTTGAGTGCTTAAAACTTGTAGTAGGGACTTCCTAGAAGATGTGTAGATTATTTAAGAATATTTAGGAACCCTTTGAGAGCTTGTGGAATGATGTTTGTAATAATATTGTGTAAGAATGTCAGGTGAGTTAGAATGTGATAATGATTTTCTTATATAGTCTTTCGTAATGAGATATTATGATTAGGTTGGCCTTATGAAGATGAAATGACATAAAGAATGATTTAGCTTTGAATGCAATGTCATTGATTGAGAAGGGGTAGGATTTTACAAGTCGATCAAGGGTGGACCCGCATCCTAACCTTTCTATGCGGTTTTTGACAGGAGGTAGAAACTACTAAAATAAAAGTTGCACATTAAATACCATATGTTTTATGCCTCTTTGAATGAACAATATTTCCCTATTTCTCCAAATAGGGTGATGTAAATATAAGAAAGTTGAAGAATGGATAGAGATGATGATGAGAATGGATTTTGAATGTGAACATTTTCTTAGCAATATTACATGGTAAAACTTGACATTGTATAAGGACAAGTTACCAAATTTTAGTGCCTACATTTCCACCCCCTTTAAGTGTGTAATTAAAAATTGCATTTTTAAAGGAAAAACATACCTAAGTGTGTACACACACTTTTCCTTTGCTCAAAGGGACTTTGTGATGTGTTGGTGTTTGCATGCTCCATGATGAAACTTGCAATACATAGTGTAGTCAATGTATATGATATAAACTAAAATTTAACTCAAATATAGATAGTGCATTGTAACTTTGAATCATTGCAAAAAGTATGCAAAGGAGATGCAAAACATAGAAAAGAGTGCACCTATTTGTTTTGCAGAGGGAGGAGCTCCCATTTTTTGTGCCTTGGAGAGTTAGAATGTTCTTTATAGATGTTGGAATATTGGGGGTGATCAATCCCCAATTTTGTGCCATATGAGATAGTAGAGAGGAAGGATTAGACTATGAAGAAATTGTTTGCATTGATGCTTCCCCATTCAAGAGTGTGAAGAGAGAGGAGGAAAGATTGGTCTATGAAACTCACAATTTTGCTTTGACGTTTTCCTTTTTTGAGAATTTGGTGAGAGAAGGAAAGCTCAAAGCATAATATGTTCATAATTTTTCTTTGACAATTTCCATAAACCTACATATCACACCATTGAAGATGGATCTAGGCCCAATTTTTTCCAACAAACCTTAGATGAAATGACCCATGTCATGCCCCCATAAGGTGTTATCAGATCACAATTAATTATAATAAATCTAATAATTTTATAGGGATATGGAGGTTCATGCCCCCAAACCCATTTTAAGTAATTGTATCTTAAGTACCACTATGAAGAAGGAATGAAGTATTCATGCCTCTATAGCATGCTCTTAATTATGTAATTTGTATTTGTATGTGTATAGAAATCCTATAAATGTTTGGTAGAATATGTAAAAACTTAAACTTTTAATGAAATTACCTTGTTCGGGAACCTATGGAGAGGTCAAGACTGTACTACACATGCATGAATGTTATGTGTGGTTTTCATAACAAACAAACCATGAGTTAGGGTTCTCCAGATGATAGTAATCACATTTTGTAAAAGACACATTTAACATCATAATTATTTTACATGCTTGTGCAAAATAAAAAATGTCAAATACTATTATAACCAATTTAAATTTAGTTATTTGAATATGATAGATTTGGGTGTGGATAATTTCTTATCCATGTATGAATTCTACCACATTTCATTATTTGTGACCTTTATGAGGATCTGGACCCTATAGAAATTTGTTCATATACCCTTTAATTTGTTTATATTTGTAGAAATACCATGTTGAATGCCCCATATTTCAAGGCGTATGTGATAAAGCAGCTTGATCATGTGACTCAAAAGAATAGATGTGTACCCATGTACTATATGTTTGATAATATGTAGGAGGATGTGGAATATTAAAGTGGTGACCACCGTTGGAAATCTATACCTGAAAAAGTGGTTTTGCATGGTGAAAACCATGGAACAAAGAACAAGCAACATGCAACAAGTAACAAGCAAGAATACGTGAGTAAAACAACCAGTAAAAGTAGGGAATGTCCTACTCCATGATAAAAAATATATGTAATCAACACGTAAATCATGTCATAGAAAAAATAGTAATGTAAGAAAAAAAAATAGTGTATAATAAAGTAAGAAAAATAAATAAAAACATAGTCGAGTTATAGGCATGGAGCTGCAAACATGGGACGTCAAAGGTGTCACATGATAATCATAGTAGATAACACAATGAGCCAAAATTGGACAAGCAAGTATGTGTATGAAAATAGGCATGAAGCCACAAGCATGAGACACCCACAGTGTCACAAGACAAGCAAGGCCCTTAGGAATAGAAAGAAAACAATCAAAGCATCGTAAGCATGTAATAAAAATCAAGTATTGCATATGTATAAATAAGTAATGACAAAAGTATATAAAGCATGTATAACTAGTAAAAGTGACAATAGAGATAATAATGAAATGTTAGCATTGCACAATAAACGTGTTAGTTTCAATGATCCAATATATAGTGATAAAAACTATGTATATAATAAAGCATGATGAGGAAGTTGTAAAATAATATGAAATGAAACAGAAACACTTGTAAAGTGTAGAGGGATGCCCCCTAAGAGAGTCATTTAAGGAACCAAGCTAGCTAATATCATTGTGTAATGATCAATGGGTGTCCTACATCAAGCTCAATATACCTCGTGAATGCATGTGTGTAAAGAATAAATATGTTATGTATCATATCAATGCAATCAACAACATGCATAAAGTAACATGTTATCTAAGTAAACTAGAACAGTCTTGATTTTGTATTTCTATTAATATTTGAATGTTTTTATTTTTGACTATTTAAATGTTTTGAAAATATCTATGTACAAGAAAGGGGATAGCACAAGATCTTAGCATTCATCGAGGATATCATCTATGTCGTGGTCAAAACCAATAAGATCTAATGGGAAAACACCCTAAGGGTGGTGATGTGTATGTCAAGATCCATTTGTTTAATAGTGCTGATGAGTTGGATCATATCACAAATGTTTGTGTGAAGAGGTAGTGGTTAATACCATGAATGCCTTGATTATGAGGGGTTTTTTGGTAATATGGTGATGACACCATCAATATTAAGCATAATAATATTAGCGATAAAGGCTTTACATTGATTAGTTTCATGTCGAAATATTTAATGATAGTCACAAAAGGGTTGACCCATGTGTTAAGATAGCTTATGATTAGATTTATGTCGAAGAAAGGCTAAAGGAACTAAGTAAAGGTCTAAGAGGATGGAAAAAAAACTTTTGTGGAGTATCTAAGCTAGTTTGAATGGTGATAGAGTGACCAATCAATATAGGATCGAGTGTGTTGATAGCATGTCGGAGTGGATCAAAAGGAGTTATAAAACATGTATCATTGTTAGAAAATGTAGAAAAGGATAAATGTATGGTGATATAGATTTGATATTATAATGGTCATGACCAATAGATGTGAAGAGTGAGTGACACTTCATCGGCATCAATAGGGTTAAAATTAAATTGCTAAACATTGTCGTCGTGAAGTTCAATGGTTTCGATATTACTATTGGAGGAGACATCATCGTTGACTTGGGGGTGCATTTGTATTGAGTTGAATCAATGGTTTACAATTTATTAGCAATGTTATTAGCATGCGTAGATTCACCTACAACATAGGTGGGAAACTAATCCACATGTATAGGTTGTTGTGGGGGAGTGATAATGGGGATTTAAGAAGCATAAGTCTAGACTTAACAATATTTGAAGGGTTCAAGGTTAGAAACTACGGTGTACTCACATCCACCATGTATAAATTTGACACTATAGACGGGACAACTTGTATAGCATGGATCTAAGGATGGCGTAAGAGGAGATTTTAATGGAGATCTGTGTCCATTATTTGGAAGGTAGTAGGTAAAATTCAGGGGCCCACCAAAATATCATGAGTAATAATGCCGATGTAGAAGGGGTAATGTTATCAAATCCCGCATAGTAGTAATCGTTGTTTCAATCAAATGCATAGAAATGGTAGAGAACTAAGGAAAATATTGATACCAAATCTATTATCAATTATTACTTGCTTGATAAGGAAACCCCTAATTTGTGTTATAATCAAAAGAGGTGTGTAAGGGTCCTTTCTTACATTGGATGGAATTTTTATGGGATAAAATTTATAGGTTTATCTATTGCTTGTAATGTGTCAATAATAAAATAAAAAGCAACAAGTTGTGTGGTAGAAGAAAAAGTGACAGATTGTAATGTGTCATATAGGATATCCTTGTAGATAGGTGATCTTCTTTGTAATTTGAGAAAAGATATCTTAGCATGAATATTATTAAGTGGTCTAAGATATCAAATCCCTTAGATGGTATGCTAGGATGTGTAGTAGGTTTTATATGTGATGGAGGAAATTTTGGGTTTCCCCCATCAGGTTTCTTTGTACAATGGGTTTCCATAACATTGACATTATCATCCATAGGGGAAGGAGAAAATTTAGGTGAATGTTGTCACTTATGAAGAATATACTTTGCATGTACATCAATGTATGTTGGTTCTTATCTAATCGTGAAACAATTAGAACCATCGTAGAGCTACCCTTCAACATATTGGATATGGGTATGGATGTTGGGTTCACCAAATGTTCATGCCCTAATTCAATTTTCTAATGAATAGAATGTAAGAGTTTGCAATGGATAGACTATTGTGATCTAATTAAATTCTAATATCAATTATGCATGACCAGAATAATTTATTCCAACTTGTAATGAACTATGAAAATGATAAACAATAAATAAGTTTCTCAAATACAAGAGCGAAGAGAGACTTAGATTGTTTTAAAATATTATGGGATGATCCGAGTGTACTGAAGTGAAACAAGAAAAATTGGAAGTTTGGACTATATATAAAAGTATATGGAATTGAAGAACGTGTAGGTTAAAACTCGTACAAGATATGTATGGTCCAAGAAAGGATTTTCTGATTCGGGACAAGGGTTATATTGTCTTAGACTAATAGTTTGTGGAGCTCAATAAATTTTGGGTACTTTTTTTTGTCTGGATCGATGCTCGATGTGTGTGTCTCTAATTCTTACAACCTCGAGATGACCGTGTTGATCTCACAACAAATCAAAACCATGTTAACCTACAAAACCAATCATTAGAGTATTAGGAAACTAAAGGATAAAAACATGTGTGCTTGAGGCTAGACCACCCCGGGTGGTCGATTCACATTTATTGAACTAATCATAGTGTTACACTACATATCCTCAATGTGGAATCAAGCCTTGTCTAGTTCTCATATGTGCTTGTGCAAGTGTGTAAAGCTAACCACCCCTAGGGGTGCCCTTACATCTCTTGACACCAAGATATCAAGATAACTACATAGTATAGAATGTAACCAATGTGGTAGTAGTGAGATGTGGCATGACTCAGCTATGTGACCTAACCCTTGTGTTGATTGAAATCCTTGTGCAATGCTTGGAGTGACTTTGTTCTTTCTTAGGACATGGCTCTATGATATTTGCATGCTTGTAGATAGATGAAGCTAAACTCTTTGACTTTTTTGAGTGCTTCAGAATTGTAGTAGGGACTTCCCTAGATGACGTGTAGTTGATTTGAGAAGATTTATGAACCATTTGAGTGATTTTGGAATGATGTTTGCAATGGGATCTTGTCATAATATTTTGTGTGATAATGACTTGTATATATAGTCTTCCATATATGAGATATTATGATAAGGTCAACCCTAAGAAGATGAAATGACCCAAAGAATGATTTATCATTGAAAACAAAGTCGATTATTAAGAATGTATGGGATCATATAGGTTGGTCAAGGCCCGACCCCACATCCCGACCCTTCTATATGGTTTTGGGTGGGAGGGAAAAACTCCTAAATTTAAAGTTACACGGTGAATATAAGATGTTTTATGCCTCTTTGAATGAATAATATTTCCATATTTGTTGATAGATGATGATGTAAAGATAAAAAAGTTGTATAATGGCTAGAGAGATTATGAGATTGGATTCCAAATGTGAGCATTTGTCTTAACAAGGATACAAGATCAAACTTGGCATAGACAAGGACAAGTTACCATATTTTAGTGTCTACATACATACACAACAATTAGAACTTAGATATAACATGGAGTAAAATCCAATGTGAAAACCCTCTTCAAAGAGAAAAAAAAATGGGAAATTTTCTTTCTTAATTCAATAGGTGCGGAAGCATGATGTCCTCAAATGGACAAGGGTGATACTCACACATTCAACATACATCTATAACTCCAAATTTTACCAAATAATCTTTATACTTTATTTTAATTGAACTACAACACCTTCATATCCCATAAGACCCTATTATGTACCCAATAAAGTTGACGATTCACTTTAGGGGTGAGAAATCCCAACCCAAAAATGGAATGCCACAAGTCTTCATAACAAGCTTGAATTTTATTGGTCTTTACACACTAATCCTGTGTAAAATCATTACTAACAAGTGTTTTCTCGTTGTTTGTTCACGATCCTTCTAAATCAATTTACATACAAGTTATATACATTAGGCTTAAATTAAATTAATACTTGTACCCAATACTAAACTTTTATTTGCTCAGTCTTCTAACTCTACATTACATGGTTTTTCAATGTAAATATGTTTAATATATTTTACATGATACATAGTTGTATTGTGAGCATGTTGCTTCATCGCAACCATTTTTATTTATTTTACTTATATTCTACAAGGAAAAAATGGTTGATTGTAAGTTAAGCATTCAACACTCATGAGAAGACGTCAATTTTAGATATTCTTGTATAAATCTCAAAACATTCAAATTAGATAGAATTTCACTACTTTCGTAGAAAACCTTTGGAAACCATGCAATATGTCACTAGATATTTAGGGGTTATGAGTCGACATAATGCTTCCCCAAACCTCTAAAATAATATCCATGCACTCTCAAACACCTAAAGCACGAGTAAGTAACACTCATGTACAAAGTTTCCTCATCCTTGTACCATTAAACTTCTCACAACCATAAGCTTATAAATTTATAGAATAATAAGGAAAACATGGCTCTTTGGAAAACAAAAAAGTGTTCTAACTTTAATAACATTATTGAAATGAAATGTTATATGTCTATGGGTTTAGACGAAAACTACAATAATCCAATGTTATGTGCGAGATGTGTCCCCTAAATTTCGGTGACATCCCAAACATTTATATCACTTGGGGACTATTGGCAGACATTTATGTCACTGTGGTTTTTGCTTAATTCATTTATTTTCCAAATGGGAAGTAGTAAAATTATGCAACATCGATAAATCACCATTGGAGCGGGTGATTTTCGTTTGCATTGAAAGGAGAAGTTCCTCGTAAGATGTGTTTTTCAGATTTTGAGAACTTTGAATGGAAGGCACCGAAAGGAAATAGAAATGAAATCATAGAAATATAAAAAGTAAGAGAAAGAAGGAAGAAGATGCATACGTAAATAAACAAACCTAGAATTTACCCCTGTGTAGGAAAGTAAACAATAAGAATATTAATAGTTTGATGTTGGAATCTTGCATTTAAGAAAGGAAAGAAAAATACATATTTAAGATAAATAAATGTTATCACCAAAGAAATCCCAAGACACATTTTTTTCAAAACTCTTTGTATTTCTTATTGAACATGAACACAAAGTTTCTTGTAGTTTTTCCTCTCAAGAAAACTTTTGGATAACATCAAAAGTTCTTTTAGAATGGTTATTGCTTTATTTAATAAGATAATGTAACTTTTTTAATGATTGTTCACATCCCTCCCATATCATTTACTTTTTACTTTTACAAAAAGTGACCATTCATATTCTCTTTCCTAATCCATCTAAATATTTTCAACAGATTGAACATTTCACATCACCTCGGACAGTATCGATTTTCTACCATAATCAGCGATAAATAATGTTTGCACACATGTAACCGCACAAATTCTAAGCATGTTCTAACAAGTAATGCAATATGAAATTAACTCACAAACACAAGAATGGTGCAAAATTTGGAACCTCGCATTAGCTCAAGTGGTGTGTACAAAATAGGAGGATGATAAGTAACTCCCTCATAAGAATAGCAGTCATGACTCCAAGAAGGAGGAGTTACATTCTTGGAATAGCCGATCAAATGTAACTCATATGACACACTATGATAGTTTATGACAAGTCATGTAACTCCTATGACACAAATGACACCTAAGCAAGATGAGTCACCATGTGTAGGAAATATTCCAAGTAAATAAATAAATACAAGGAAAATAATATCCTACACCAACATCCCAAATGAAGCGTAGCTTATGTAGGAAACAAGAAAAAGTGGGTCCTAAAAACAAGGTCTGATGAGATACCCAATACAATGCAACTCTTAGAAAGTAGAGAAATGGAGAAAACCCAGTGGGAAAAACTCCCCCCCAAAAGAGAGAAAAGAGAGAGATGACTAGAAGGCCCCTGGAAGATGATGTCAATGCATCCAACACCCCAAGAAGATCAGAAAAGTGAAGAATCTTGCTCTCAGTAAAGGGTTTGGTGAAGATGTTAGCCATTTCTCCGATGTCCGGCATATCTCGAGATTGATTGCATGTCCATGAATTTTGTTGTTCTCTTTTCCACCCTGGAAAAATTTCTCAATTGATGCCTTTTGTTCTTGGAAAATCTCCAAAGTGTGCGTTAAAATCCCCATGCCTCCTTAGCCCTCGCGGGCTTTGTTGTTCTCTTTTCCCTCTTTTCTTTGTGTTTTCTCTTCAATTACGCCGCTATCCCGATCGGGCGGCGGTCCTCATGACCACGCCACATGGCAGGCGGTGGTCCTTCACGCATTTTCCGTAATGCTCTTTAATGATTTTGGTTCCCTGGAATAGTGTTTTGGCATTGTTTATGGTTTAAGAGATCAATTTGGTTTTTACCTTTGGGTAAATGCAAATGCTATAAATAGTTGGCTTGTGCTCAAGCAAATGGCCCCTCAAATTTTCCTCTCAATTTCTCATTTCAATAGCTTAGTCTTCCATTTTGTCTAGGATTCATAGTTTTGTTCATTGCATGCTTAGTTAGTGTTATTTTGCTATTAGAAAGCCACATATCCATCTTGTGCAAGTGTTGTCATTACTTCATGCAATCCATTAAGGTAGAACAGTTTAATTTTCAGTAGGAAGCCATTAAAGTTGTGCAGGTTTTGCTCTTGTCAAACAAGATAGTTTCAGGTTCTGGACGTTTTATGTTGCATGACTCGCAATAAATCCCGCTAGGAATTGCATAAGCCAAGCTCTGTACTCTTGCGCTATCCCTCTCCTACTCGCATTGTATTCAGTCTGTATCCTAAGCTGCCTTTGTTCCAATATCTACTTTTGTTGATGCTAGCATTACACGCTTTTTTGGATCCACGTGAGCACGAAGGAACGAGGAGATCACACTGAGGGGACAAAACCACACACACCATCGGATTCGCCACTGTTCTGCAAAATCCAGGTTCTAGCTTTCAAAGTTCTAGTTAGAAGCATATCAAATAGAGTAGCCAATCATCTTATTTCAGTTAATTTTACTTTCGATATTGCCAGGGAAGCTGTGGGGATTGATAGTTTCTGAGAAACTATGATTCACTCCTCACTTCTGAGGTAGGATCGAGAGTCTTTCAAATAGATTAGATCAGTTATTTCATTATTTAGAATAGATTACAAAACGCACATGACAAGTAGCTATACTGGTTGCTTTGTTTGTTTTTAATTCATTATTAGTTTAGTTGTCAATTTTAGATATATTAAATAATTCTCTTAATTTCGTTCAAATAGTTTATAAAAAATCAAATTTAGAAGTTATATACATGTAGATATACTTTCACATAGTTAATTTTACTTTTTCATTAGTTAGATTTACATTTTAATTTTTGCTTTTGTATGACAATCACGGGACCTAGGGAACCCAGAGAATACATATTCGAGCCAATCGTGCCTCAACCCAATCTCAGTCACAACAATAACCGACATAGATCAGAATCTTAGAATCCAAGTCTTCCGAACAACAAACAAGATTTGCAACAGATCAGCTCACAAGTTGAGCGGGTTAAACATAGAAGATGACCAAGCGCATACGTTTTGGTCAAATCAGCCAAACTACAGATTATCCTAGATAAATATCCACATGACTGTAGAAGGGCTTGAAAGAGAGAAAAATTCGGTTGTGATCCTTTGGTCCCACAGCTGACGCAGGAGATACTCTCACAGACATAGATACTAGCTTAAGAATTCAGGTTGCACGAACGCCTGTGAGATACTCTGAGAAGATCACACAACTATTAATTTTGAATATAGAGGCCGAGAAAGCATATGACTATTGGATACTAGGGATTAGGGACTGATTCCACACATGACCATAACAGGTCCACAACAACCACGAATCTATGGTTGTGACCCACAAATCCCACAACCCAACGAATCCACAGGTGAATCAGACATAGATGTTGGCTTATACACATTAGTATTTAGATCTACTCCACTTCCACCTATCATCATCACACAAGTTATCCTTGTTAGACGTAGTAGCTAATAAAGCTAAGGAGTTCTGGACTAGACCAGATAATCACCCATAGAGTCCACTATACCCATCATCCACCCTATGACCCTATCTGGAGACATACACGAAACTATCCCAGGTCATTTTCCACGTATCCCACAACCCATAGACCGAATCACGCCAGAGCTCGATATTGATTGGAGCCTTCGAGCAGTCATCCTTGCCGATCGATCTATCACACCAGTTTAGGTTAGGAGGGCCTTCTTTGCCTTAGATTCAGTAGTTTCCACTAGTGCGCGTCAAAGACATAAGATTACCTAACTAGTTTGTCTGCATCCCACACGTATTCCATCCCCACCGGCTATCTCGGCATGACCTCGGGAGGTCGGGTGTGAGGAAGAGTTACTTGTAGATTCCCACGCTCGCTTGTCACTTTTCCATCATACAAAATTGGTGAACCCGACGTGAAACTTCCTACTTTCTGGTTCGGAGTCATATTTCTACTTACTCTTCCAATTAAAATACTTTTCATCTTTTTTCACCTCATCAGCCTTTTCATCGCCTTCACCAACAAAATTGGTGAACCCGACGTGAAACAAACAATCGCAGCTTTCTTTTCCTTTTCTCTCTTTCTTCCACCTTCTCTCTTTCCCATTATTCTGTGGGTATTCATATACCCCCCGAATATGTCGGGATTCGATGCATATGGTAGACCTCTCTTAGGTCTTGAGGCATACTACGCTCAATTGAATAGACAATCATCACCCTCGCTCTCAGTATGGGGTGACAATTATTCAAATAACCGGTTGTCAACACAAACTCCACCTCCAAGGACTAGATATAGCTCATCCTTCCAAACAGAGGAGTTGGATCAGCTCGCTCAAACACAACAAACAGAGCCTTCAGGCTCGAACAATATGACGTTCACAGGAGAATCTGGTTCATCTCCTCAGATACTACTTAGACCACAAATTAGTAGACAATCAGACCCATACCTGGTTTTAGATGATGAACATTCAGTACGTTATGCCAGGAATGAACAACGCTCTCGGAGTATGTACCCACCCATAGGAGTTTACAAACACAACCCGAGGTCTCTTTTCAAGAAAATACCTCCATACCACTACATATAGGAAATGCCCTTGGGGAAACTTGGCAGGGCAGCGATCATTCATAGCAGGATATCACATGCCTATACAACATCAGGATATACAACAAATGCCACTAAGGCAAAATATCGTGACTTCACCAAATGAGGTCATTTCAACTTTAGTAGAAAAAGTTAGGGGGTTAGAACTTGCTCAGGAAAATCACCATTCTCAATTCATGCAGCAGGAAATTCTAATCCTCCACACCATCCTAGCCAAGTAGACCTCCTCACAGAATAGGCACGTTGGGCATGCCTCCTCAAGTATTCACAACAAATGCCAACTAGAACCGCCATTTCTAACACCGTTCCGATACCTCCCGGTCTAGTACAAAATAATCCATTCTGGACAATACCCCTTCATACTTAAACATGTACTCCAAATCACCACAAGGGGATATGTTCTCCTCTCCCTAGCATGGTTGCTCAAACACAGGGGTTTCCTTATGCCCCTGCCAATGCATACGCTACGCCATATCAACAACCCATTCCACCACCACCCTCCTCAGAAGCACCATCAATGGTCGAAACCTATGCGATAGGAACTTATTCAGAATATTTGAAAGAGCCCTTAGATTTCACCATACGAAGCGTCATGCTTCCAAGACCTCTTCCCGATTTTCCCAAATACAAAGGTGAGGGAGATCCGAATGCACATATCAAGGCTTACGCCACAGCCATTCGAGAACTACTCCCTTGGGATGGGGTTGTTGCTAAAATATTCCCCAAAACTTTGGAAGGCATCGCTCTCGATTGGTATTATAGAATACCTGAGGCTTCCATCCATTCATTTAAACAACTGTTTTAGAGTTCATTAAGGCATTTGACATGAACAAACTATTAAGAACAGGAATCAAGGAATTCTTGCACATTAAGCAAGAACACAATGAATATGTTGCTCATTTCATCCAGAGGTGGCATACAGTTCTTTATTCTTCAGCCAATGCTCCAAATATGGACCAAATGGAACTATGTGATTTATTCCTTCATTCTCTCAGCAGAGAAGTAAAGGAAGAAGTCCAAAAGTTCCCACTAAGGACTTACGATGAAGTACTTGAGAGCGCTCTCCGAATAGATCAAGCGGCAATAGATAGCGGTCGTAAGACGTATGGAACAAATGGGAGGTTAATCACCTCCAACCAGAATACTACGGCTTATCCTACTACCACAAATGTCAATCAAGGACCTAAAATCCTCAATAAAAATCATGGAGTGACAACAGATGGAGTAACTGATCAGGCTAAAAAGGTAAATGTTGTGAATACTCCACCACTAATGAACAACCAACGAAACAACAACTTTACCCCAACAATCAATGCAGTGGATTTAATCATCCACAACAACAACAACAACAACAATGGAAACCCTACACAGGGTCCAAGCCAAAACTCAATTGGATATCAAAACTAGAATCAAAACCAAAAACAACAAATGCAAAACTTTAATCCTAATAGGAAACGGTTTGATCAGAGTTTTGGGCCACAATATACACCAAGCCAACAAACTAGGAATTACAATCCTAACTCGTATTGTGGTTTCCACAAAATTCGAGGCCATGACACTAGAACATGTCGTGACTACAATAAATTCATGCAACATTTGCCAGAGGAACAAAGACAACTTTTCATAGATATGTTCTTGGCAGATCCTACGTCACCAGCACCAAATACTTTTACAGGGTAGTTTCCCCTCAAAATGCACCCCTTAAGATCTTCAATGATCCGCTCCCAAATCACAACAACAACAAAGTTAAATCCGAATGGGACAAACAAGGGTGTAATGACAGGAAACAATGATCATGAAGCCTCAACTTCACTAAATCCATTAGTTGCGCCACAATTAGGAAGTCAGCCGTGACCCAAGATAGTCGGTTTAGTGGAGTTAGATGCCGAACTACCCGTGGAAGTTATAACAAGGACACGAGAGTATTCCTCTCAGCCAAGTCCAAGTTACCTACCAGAGATAGATAACATCCAACAAATATTAGTAAAACCCGTGGGTGCCTATGATTTAATTAGTGATCTAACAAAAACCTTCTCGCACATTTCTTTTTTGGACTTACTAAAGAACTCTCCTACCCACAGGGCTGCTCTTTTAGAGGCATTAGGTTTAGGTCATTTAATTAACATCACTCCACCTCCCAAAACATAGGTAAACCATATAGACTTTGATATCCACCCTCCGGGGCAGCCGGATAGGGATACCGAATTCATATTCGAAATAAACAAAATGCCAACAGATGCTGAGATTGCATGCCGAGGTGATCCAACCTTACATTTGCAAGTATGGGTTTATAACAATTATGTGAAACACGTGCGATGGTTGATGATGGGGCAAAGCAAGTTAACATAGTCCCCTTCTCTTTCCTTCAAAAGCTAGGGTATGGAGAAACGAATTGTTCCACGACTCGAAATACACTAAGAGGCTATGATAGCCTTAAAGCCACGTCGATTGGAACTATAATACTACCGGTCACCTTAGGACCCAAAACAATCCTGACTGAGTTTTATATTATAGATCGGGAAACCAACTATAATATGATCCTTGGCCGACCATGGATACATCGTATGAAGGCAATCCCTTCTACATTATTCCAAGAAGTAAGATTCTTGCATTTAGGAAAGGTGTTCATAGCCAAAGGTGATCCAAAACCATTCGATATACACCTAGCTGACTTAAAGAAAAGACCAGGCATTCACTCGGAATTTGAACTCCCAACAAACCAACTTAATAAACCCACCGACACAAAACCGGAGGAAAAGTTGGTACCTACGACAGATCTTGAGACTATGAGCCTAGTCAAGATGATCCCAGCCCTCAAGGATGAGGCTAAGATTGTAGAAACAATATCATTAGGAACTACTGCAAAAATCGTTGAATTACTAGAACAGGATCTACCAATGTTCCTACCATTTGATTCTGTAGGCATGGGATATACCCTAGGTGTTGGTTCTCTTCCAACAGAGGATCTCTGCATGGTAGAAGTAGAATATGTTAACACAACAAATATCCCAATGCCCATATTCCCAGCTAAATATTGGACTCTCCATTTCGATGGAGCTAGATGTCATTACGGAGCTGGGGCAGGTGTAATCTTTACTTCTCCCGAGGGAAAAGTCCTACCATTTGCCTTTAAACTAAATTTGAATGTACAAACAATGGGCTGAGTATGAAGCCCTCCTCCTTGGCCTCATCTTAGCTAAGAGGATCGGTGTTAATAACATCAGGGTGTTAGGAGACTCACAATTAGTAGCAAACCAAGTCACTGAGGTGTATGAAACCAAAGCCGAGCACTTACAACTCTACAAAATAGCTGTATTGAATTTAAGCAAGGAGTTTGACTTCATATCAATTGAAGCAATCCCACGAGAACAAAATCTTCTCACCGATTCAATAGCAACCTCAGCATCACGCTTCACTCCAAACAGTGAGTTGGAAGATACCCATTTCATGGTATCCCTTCGTACCGAACCATTAGTGAAAAAAATGTCAAACCCTCTTTTAACAAACAGAGATGAGAACAAATCTACTATCCTAGATCACATTGATAGTGATAGAACCACTCTTGATTACTTAAACACCTATGCAAGCGTTACATCTCACCCATCACGTGATATTTATCCTTAATCCCGCATTCATCTTCCTACTTTGGAAATCCCATGATAGAGCTTCCCCACAAAAGGAACTCAAGCATATACACAGTAGAGAATGGAGATGATCTGGAATTACCTCCAGCCCCGCCTGAGTTTGAAGAAGGTAACGCTTCTTTAATCGAAGAAACAATCGATATTAACATCGGAACAGAGGATGAACCAAGGATATTGAAGTTAGGATCCTCGTTAACTCCATCAGAAGTAGAAATACACACTCAAATCCTCAAAGAACATCAGAAGGCTTTTTGCATTTAATTATAAAGAAATGACAGGGGTTGCACCACACATCGCGGTACATAACCTCATCACTAAATCAGACGCAAAGCCGATTAAACAAAAATCAAGACCAATGAAACCTAAGGTAGCTCTCATGGTGAAAGAGGAGGTAATGAAACTCCTCCAAGTAGGATTCATCAAACCAGTTGATTACTCTCAGTGGGTATCTAATATCATTCCCATTCTCAAAAAGAATGGGAAGATACGCATCTGCATAGACTTCCGAGACATTAACAAGGCATGTCCTAAGGATGACTTCCCATTACCATCCATAGACGTCATTGTTGACGCAACAGCTGGATTTGAGCTTTTGTCTCTCATGGATGGATTCTCAGGATACAATCAAATCAGAATATCCAAACAAGATCAAGCTAAAACCACGTTTATAACTCCTTGGGGAACCTATTGCTATGTTGTTATGCCATTCGGTCTCAAGAACGCTGGTGCTACATACCAGCGGGCTATGACATATATATTTCATGATCTTATTCATAAAATTGTGGAATCCTACGTAGATGACTTGTTGGCCAAGGCCAAGAAGTGTTGTGACCATCCGGAAGTGCTTCGCATCATTCTTTCACGTCTAATAGAATACGGAGTCACGCTAAATCTAGAAAAATGTCTTTGGTGTAACAGGAGGGAAGCTCCTAGGTTACATTATATCGTCATGGGATCGATGTTGACCCAACCAAAATTAGGGTTGTTCTTGAAATGGTCCCACCTTCGGATGAATCTGGAATCAGGTCATTTCTCGGAAAGCTTGGTGCAATCCGGAGATTCATCCCAGACTTAAGTTTCACCATTCATCCAATCAACAATCTACTCAAAAAAGATTATAGTATTGATTGGACCAAAGACTGCAATGAAGCTTTCGACGCAGTTAAGTGTTTCTTGTTATCACCACCTACGCTAATGCCACCTAAGCTGACCACCCATTAATTTTATATTCACGAGCTACCAATGTCTCGCTAGCCTGTATGCTGGCTCAAGAAGATGATGACAAGAGAGAACGCGTGATCTATTTCATTAGCCAAACGTTGCTCGACTATGAAACACGTTATACACAGGTAGAATGAGAATGCCTTGCCATAATTTTCACAACCAAATGCTTAAGACATTATATGCTAAATCAAGAAACAAGGGTCATTGTAAAGACAGACTATTTACGAACTTTCCTCACACAAGGGTCCTTGTCTAAAAAGGTCTGGATGCTTTATAACCTTAATGGGGGAGTTTGAATTAACATTTGTAAATCAGAAATCCGTTAAAGGACAAATCATCATGGATTGGTTAGCTGATAACCCACTAGATGGAGGCAATCTAGTAGATCTGGACTTTCCTGATGAATGCGTATACTACATCGAAACCAGACCTCCTATCTCTGAGTGTCCTTGGTATACTGATATTATTAATTATATCATGGACCATACGTATCCAGAAGGTGCTACACCACAACAAAGAAGGTGGTTACGCATTATCGTAGCTAAATACGTCATTATAGAGCAAGTGCTCTATCGTAAAGCATTTGATGGAATGCTTCTAAGATGTGTCGACACAGAAGAATCCAAGAAGATTCTCCACGAATCTCACATGGTGGAATATGTGGAGGCCACTTTGGTGGCCATGCCACCACTCGTAAAATACATCGGATGGGCTATTTTTGGCCTACTCTAGAACACGACGCAATAGAGTTTGTACGAAGGTGTCATAAGTGCCAAGAATTCTCCCACGAGATCCACATGCCGCACAAGCTCTACAACCAATCGCTACTCCATGGCCCTTTTCTACGTGGGGCCTAGATTTGATAGGGAAATTCTCTCCCTCATCTACAGATGGCCATAATTTCATAATCACGGCCACCGAATATTTTACCAAGTGGGTAGAGGCCATGCCTCTTACTACTGTACGGTTCTGTAATCGCCAAGTTCATTTTGAACCAAATCATTTGCAGGTACGGTGTCCCACAAATCATTATCTCAGATAATGGGACTTCTTTTAAGAATGACGAAGTTCATGAATTGTGTAATAAATTTAAAATAAGCCATCATACGGCCTCCTTGTATTACCCTCAAGCCAACGGACAAGCTGAAGTGACAAACAAAACATTAAAAGCCATTCTCCTTAAAACTGTGAAAGAAAACAAATGAGATTGGCATTTGAAGTTATATCCGGCCTTGTGGGCCCACCGAACATCAATAAAAGAACACCAACAGGAGTGACTCCTTTCTCGCTGGTATTCGGGGCAGAAGCAGTTCTCCCGCTTGAGGTTGAAATACCCAGTCTCCGTATCTCATTACAAGGGATTCTGGATGAAGACGCTTATAGAGAAGCACGTCTCTCCCAACTAGAAAGTCTAGATGAAGCTAGGTTAGATGTTGAACAATGGCATAGAGTCTATGCTGACCGGATGTGCCGGCAGTATAACAAGAAGGTCTATGAATGAGACATATATGAAGGTGATCTAGTTCTAAGGCTAGACAAATCGGATCGATAAAAAGACCAGCGAAGGAAGGAAGTTCCGCCCAAATGGTTGGGCCCATACCGAGTCACGAGAGACTATGGAAATGGTGCATATCTCTTATGTACACTAGAAGGTGAGGAATTTGGTGAAACAGTCAATTCCCTACACCTTAAACGATTCTACGCATAAGCGGCCAACATTATTTGTATAATTATATCTACATTGCATCTTCATATAATTAGGTTCATTTTGTCCACTTGTTTCGTACAATTTTGTGATCAAGGAATTTATTCTTAAAAGCAATTCATTACAAACTTCTGATGGTATTGGCATAAACACTCTAATCATACTTCTCCATTTCCATGATATCATCAACTGTTTTGGAATCATTTCATCACATAAAGCTAGATATGACAAAGTCTTAATGGTAACCATACCAAGGTCTGCATGCTTGTTCTCACTTTTGGTTTCTTCTTAGGATAGGTGTCTTGCCTATGGTCTGTTCTAGAAGCTTCATCGTGTCACATCTATCCCATATGTATATCTCTTTGGAAGTAAGAGCATGCTGACATTTTGCTCAAATAAACAAGTCAAATATAAATCAAACAGAAAATTTTAAATTTTACACATTTCCTTGCCCTACCAACCTTCGGTGATGAGCTTGCATCTCTTACTAGTGACGTAAGGTTGGGAAAGGATGGAAATGCCCTTACTCACCTATGCCTTGTCCATGGTGATAAGCCCATACTTCTTACTAGTAGCATGGGGCAAGGTGTAGGGGGTCCTCTTGACAAATAAACGTTAAAGGTCATAAGCAAACAATTCAAATCTTGAAATCTTGAGTCAAAAACAAATGAATCAGATGTCCAAAATTCCAAGAGAGTTCAAAACCCTGAAACCCAGATTTTGTCTACCATGTGGCCATCTACGGATCTAAGTCTAGATAAACCGCAAAGCAAGTTGCATCCCAAACTATGGAGTCACTCGAGTAGAGTAGGCTTGTAGCATCCTAATTTGGTTCCACCAAAGCTTTGTCTATCTTTCATCACTATCATTTCAACACATTTCATAACTTGTGCCCTTTCTAGCTCTCGGTGATAAGCCCTCGCATCTTACTAGTTGTGTGGAGTTAGGAGTGGGGCAAGTTTATCTGCTCATCATACCGGTTTATCATCACACTTTGTCAAAACAAATATGAAGTACCAAGAATTGCTTATAGAAACTAAAATTCAAAATCACATTGTGTCTACATTATCACATATCAGCATCACGAAATACAAAAAGAAAGTAAACATTTGTATCATTTGTTCTCCATTGCATACATTCTAAAAAGCATATAAACATAACATCATAGTTTACATGTGGAAATGGAAACAAAGTCATAATACCAAGAATCTGATCCAAAAAAAAAAATATATATATATATATATATAAATGGTCAAAATTCCTGTACAATGCCATCATGCGCTAAGCATGGTCAAAATGCTCAAAGAGCCCGGGAGATACAAAATACATCATAAAAATAGTCCAAGAGAGCCAAGTGGCTTCTCAACCCCTATGAGATCCCTCTGAGGGTGCACGCCCATGCCTAGGACTCTGGCTACGCCGGCGCTCTGAGTGCACGGAGGGCTCACGATCCCGAGGGGCTAGCTGCGGTCTCGCCATGAGAATGACTCCTCATCAGTGCTCATCGCTGTCCTATACCCCCGCCACTCAAGACGGAGGGTAGATACCATCCCGGCCACATGCCGATAGGGGAAAAGATGTCATGTATGTCCGCCAGCCGCCAAGGCTCCCCGCATCCACAGATAGCTCGCACGGGTCTCTCCATAGGGATCATCAGGTATCGGTGCATACCCATGAATCAGGTCTCGCCACTCATCGGTGGTCTCTGCAAACAAAGGAGAAAACAAATTAGAAATAATCAAGAGATAAAAATAGATGTAAACAAAGGGAGAGATAGCAATTAAGGCAATCCTAACTCAAAGAAAACATTAAAAAGAAGGAAGATAACTCACTCGGATCACCGGGCCTCCAAGATGGATCTCTAGGGTCAGCACCTGCCACAGATGCCGCCACTGACTGAGGTACTCCTCCCATGGCTGGAGCAACGTAGCATCCCGCTACGGACTCATCCTCCCCACCAAGGCCCTGGGAGAGTGGCTCCTCTGAAACCAAGAGTCACCCTCTCCGCACTCTGCTCCGCCCTCTCTGCCTGTAAAATATCCTGAGTGTCATGCCACTCAGGATCACTGTCCTCCTCTCCACCTGACTCGCTAGCCTCAGCCTCGGTCTCCTCCTCCATCTCTCCCCCTGTGAACTCCTCAGACTCAGAGTCTATGTCAATGGGGTCGTCACTGCTGTGGGCGGGACCGGTGGCAACAATCTGAAGTAAGGGTGCCTGAGGAGCACCGGCTCTCCCTCGAGCACGTACTACCCGCCTAGCCACAATAGGAACACCAGGAGTAACAACTGTCCAACCCCGGCCTCTAGGACCTCCCCTGGCCTCTCGAACTGATCTATATACTGGCACCACCGGGGAAGCATACCCATGTAAGGCAGGCCAAACTGCTGAGGAACTCGGCCAAAAGGATGTATCTCCACCCTCCCTACCCTGTCAACAAGCTACCCTGTGGTGGAGCAGGAAATCAAAGTAAGAGCCTCCTCGCCCCATAAACCTGCCATGGCTTGATACGGTGTGGCCTCCATGTCATCAAGTGGTCAAGGAAGCAATCGGGCCGGGTGAGGTGCTCGAGCACCGACATGTCCGTCCATCTGGCTGCCCTCACAGCCTCCGGGATCTCGCCACCTCTACACCTCCGCCATAGGGGATGAAGCGCTCATAAACCCACTCATAACCTGTGGTCGGGTGGCTCAAAGACTACCCTCGTAAATGGACCACCCCTATAAATCATGGTAGGTAGTCCCAAGTATGTCGGCTCCCCAGGCGTAAACCGCCATGTCCCTCAATCTGTGCAATGATGGGGGACCAACAATATAATAGAGTGTCTCCTCCCTTGTCCCCGATCAATCTCGAGGCAAGGATCCCCATAATGGCCTGGACGAATCAAGGGGATGGGCAGGCTAGGAATAGATCAGACCCTCACCCCCTTCTTCGAACCAGTGGAGATAACTGCATCTCCCATGTAAGAGGCCCACTGTGCTATCTGAGCCCGTGAACCTGCTGTCTCAAGGGTAAGTCATCTCCCGATGATCGGGACCCCTAGGATATGGTAAACATCCTCCAAAGTGATGGTCCACTCACCTCAGACCCCTGGTAATCGGAAGGTGTTCCGATCAGCATCCCAATATGAAAATAAGTCACAAAGTATGTGACTGGATGGTGCAACATGTGGGACCCGTGATATACGCAGTATACCGGCCCTCTGAAGAGTGTCCACCTCATCCTGTGAAAGGGCATCTAATACTGCTGGGAGCCAGTCACACTCTCTCTCTCGGCTCCATCGAATGTACTCCTCCCTCACCTGCATACACCCAAAAACACACAAAACAGAGCAAGTTAGCATCCAAATGACATTTGAAAAATCATGAAAACACATAAAATGCTAAAAATGCAAAAACAATTTCAAACAAGTGTTCTTTTGGCATTCTTTGTGAAGAACCGCCACCCTGAGCAGGGCGGCGGTTTTGCAACCGCCACCTTAAAGGTGGTGGTCTTGTAACCGCCACCCTGAACAGGTGGTGGTCATGTAACCGCCCCCCCCAAGTGGTGGGCGGTCGTGTCCCAAAACCCACGCGGGTTTTGTACCTAAAAAGGCCTAAAAACACAAAAAAGGGACTATTTTAACTAAAACAAAGCCTACCCAGTAGGCGCCCCCTAGATAGACCTATTAAAACTAACATTTTCAAAAATAACCCCCCCATGACAAAGATTTTAGCATTTTAAAATTTTGGGGGTAAAAATGGTAAATTGAGAAAAACTAACCTGTGATCTCACTGGGTCGATGTTCCGCTCATGGAGGCATGATCACTATCTCGTCACGAACGTTTTGACTCTACTCTCGTAAGAAACCGTCACCGTGGGTCCCAGAGCTCAAAATCAACCAAATCAACACGCGCAAATGAATAGGAAAATGGGCCCACTTTTTCATATATAACAACTTGACTTGTTTTGAATCCCCTTTTCACAGGTTTGGAGCACCGACGGAGGTAAGTTCTTATCCCCGCACAAATGGTATGTCCTCATTTCATATTATTTTAGTATTTATTTTTCGATCTATTTTGTCTATCTGCACTTGAGTTCTCTTTTCATTTTGTAGGTGGCGGGAATTTTGATGGCATCATTTCACACACATGGACGTATCAGGTATAACTTCCAACTTCCCATTTCGGGACCGCCATACTCAGACCCACCATTTTACGCCTCTTCATGGCTAAAATGCTTCTCCGAGGGGGCAATATGTACGTACCCAAAATTGTAGGGTACTGCACTCGGAACAACGTAACACGTGCCCCAATGATGATACAAGTCTCCTCGCAAGGTGTTCGGGATCCGGAAAAGCTCCCAAGTATGCGTTAACATCCCGCATGCCCCGCTTAGCCCCCGCGTGCTTTGTTTTTCTTTTTTCCTCTTTTCTTTGCATTTTTCTCTTCAGTTACGAAACCGCCCCCCCGGGGGTCTCGTGAATGGTGGCGGTCCCGTGAACCGCCCCCGCTCAGTGGCGGTCCTTCACGCGTTTTCTAGAATGCTCTTTTAACGTGACTCACGTAAAATTTTCAACGTTTACCAGCTTTTTTCACCACCTTTGGCTTGCATTAATGATTCTGGTTCCCTGGAATAGTGTTTTGGCATTGTTTATGGTTTAAGAGATCAATTTGGTTTTTACCTTTGGGTAAATGGAAATGCTATAAATAGTTGGCTTGTGCTCAAGCAAATGGCCCCTCAAATTTGCCTCTCAATTTCTCATTTCAATAGCTTAGTCTTCCATTTTGTCTAGGATTCATAGTTTTGTTCATTGCATGCTTAGTTAGTGTTATTTTGCTATTAGAAAGCCACATATCCATCTTGTGCAAGTGTTGTCATTACTTCATGCAATCCATTAAGGTAGAACAATTTAATTTTCAGTAGGAAGCCATTAAAGTTGCAGGTTTTGCTCATCAAACAAGATAGTTTCAGGTTCTGGACGTTTTATGCTGCATGACTCGCAATAAATCCCGCTAGGAATTACATAAGCCAAGCTCTGTACTCTTGCGCTATCCCTCTCCTACTCGCATTGTATTCAGTCTGTATCCTAAGCTGCCTTTGTTCCAATATCTACTTTTGTTGATGCTAGCATTACACGCTTTTCTGGATCCACGTGAGCACGAAGGAACGAGGAGATCACACTGAGGGGACAAAACCACACACACCATCGGATTCGCCACTGTTCTGCAAAATCCAGGTTCAAGCTTTCAAAAGTTCTAGTTAAAACATATCAAATAAAGTAGTCAATCATTTCATTTCAGCTAGTTTTACTTTCGATATTGCCAGGGAAGCTGTGGGGATTGATAGTTTCTGAGAAACTATGATTCACTCCTCACTTCTGAGGTAGGATCGAGAGTCTTTCAAATAGATTAGATCAGTTATTTCGTGTTATTTAGAATAGATCTATAAACCGCACAAACAAGCAAGTAGCTATACTCGGTTGCTTTGTTTGTTTTAAATTCATTATTAGTTTAGTTAGTCATTTTAGATATATTAGATAATTGTTCTTTAAATTTATTCAAATAGTTTATCCAAAACATCAAATTTAGAAGTTATATACATAGATATATCTTTCACATAGTTAATTTTATTTTTCATCATTAGTTAGATTTGTATAATTTCCTTTTGTATGACAATCACGGGACCTAGGGAACCCAGAGAATACATATTCGAGCCAATCGTGCCTCAACCCAATCTAGTCACAACAATAACCGACATAGATCAGAATCTTAGAATCCAAGTCTTCCGAACAACAGCAGATTTGCAACTGATCAGCTCACAGTTGAGTGGGTTAAACATAGAAGACGACCAAGTGCACACGTTTTGGTCAAATCAGCCAAACTACAGATTATCCTAGATAAATATCCACATGACTGTAGAAGGGCTTGAAAGAGAGCAAACATTCGGTTGTGATCCTTTGGTCCCACAAGCCAGACGCAGGAGATACTCACATACATAGATACTAGCTTAAGAATTCAGGTTGCACGAATGCCCGTGAGATACTCTGAGAAGATCACACAACTATTAATTCTGAATATAGAGGCCGAGAAAGCATATGACTATTGGATACTAGGGATTAGGGACTGATTCCGCACATGACCATAGCAGGTCCACAACAACCACGAATCTACGGTTGTGACCCACAAATCCCACAACCCAACGAATCCACAAGTGAATCAGATATAGATGCTGGCTTATACACATTAGTATTCAGATCTACTCCACTTCCACCTATCATCATCAACAGCTTATCCTTGTTAGACGTAGAAAGCTAATAAAGCTAAGGAATTTCTGGACTAGACCAGATAATCACCCATAGAATCCACTATACCCATCATCCACCCTATGACCCTGTCTGGAGACATACACGAAACTATCCTGTGTCATTTTCCGCGTATCCCACAACCCATAGACCGAATCATGCCGAGCTCGATATTGATTGAGCCTTCGAGATTACCTAACTAGTTTGTCTCATCCTTTCCGATCGATCTATCACACCAGTTCAAGGAAAGTTAGGAGGGCCTTCTTTGCCTTAGATTCAGTTTCCACTAGTGTCGAAGACATAAGATTACGCGGAAATGGAAAGAGTGAGTCTGATGGAGTTCATTTTGGTGACTAGTGCAAATGTCTCAAGTGTAGTCAATACTTGGAACCTGTGAAAACCTTTTGCTACCAATCGTGCTTTGAACTTGTCAATGGACCCATCTGTTGCATACTTGGTCTAATATATCCACCTACATCGAACCATCTTCCTTCCCTTATGAAGGTGTGTTAAATCCCAAGTGTTGTTCCTAATCAAGGAATTATACTCCTCCTGCATAGTTGTGTCCCACTCGGGATTTCCATATGCCTCTTGAAAGGTCTATGGATTGGAGGAAGAGGAAAAGAAATCATGTGGCCCACCCTTGAACTTGAAACGTGTCCATTTGACATCTGTAGGATCCCCGCCCAATTACCTACACTCTACAATGTCTACCTAGCATAAAGAGGACTGAAAATAAGAGAGTCATAAATAGACTCCTTATCTTCTAAGTTGTGGCCAGATGTGGAAGGAGATGAAGCTCCATCACTACTCTCACTATTAGTGCTAGAAGAAGAAGAGTCCTCAGTGGTGATCTTAGAAACCTACTCATGAACTGCTCGCACTCATCATAATTTTCAGAATCATAAGTGTATCCGATGGAAGTGGAGAAATGTCATGTGCAAAATTTGGTGGACCTTCTTGAAATTTGACACTTCTCTCAATGAAAAACTCATGTGTGGTCGGATGAAGAATCATGTATCCCTTAACACCATTTGGGTATCCCACAAATATGCAAGGTCAACTCTGAGGTTCCATAGAATTACGTTTATTTTTAGGGATGTAAGCCATAGCTAGAGATACAAATACCCTGAAGTTCATAACTAATGCTTTCTGACCATGCTAGATTCAAAAGGAGTGAATCCTTTCAATTCTTTGTGAGGGACATGGTTCTAGATGTAATTCACACAATTAATAGCTTCAGCCCAGTATTGTGGTGCCAATGATTTAGAGTGAAGCATACAGTTGGCCATCTCTTTCAAGAACTTGTTCTTTCATTCTGCAACTCCATTATGTGAAGGACCATATGAGACTATTTGTTGTAACGCAATCCCTTCTATAGTGCAGAATTACTCAAACCTATTACTAACATATTCCTCATCGTTATGTGCCCGCATAATCTTGATGACATTCCCTAATTGTTTCAATACAACATCGTTGAAGTCTTGAAAAAAGTCATAAACATATGACTTTTGACGAAGGAAGTAGACCCAAGTGTACCTCAAGAAATCATCAATGAAGGTGAGAATGTATCATGCCCTAGTGAAGGAAGGTTTGGGGAATGGCCCTAAGATGTCACTGTGTACCAACTCTAATACTGTGTAGCTCTCCAAGCTTTTCCTTTGTCAAATTTCTCTTTGGTGCTTCCCAAGGGCATAGCCCTCACAAAGACATTTAGAAAAACTAACTTTAGGAAAGCCTTCGACCATATTATGTTTTCTCAATTGTTCCAAGTAGTGATAGTTAAGGTGGCCAAATCACTCATGTCATAGTTTTCTAACCCCATTAGAGTGAATCAATAAATCATCAGAGAAGTGTTGGGAGCAAAATGAGAGAAGGTATATAATGTGCATGGTGATCTCGCCCTTCCTTCTACACCTATAGTGCCACCGTGTAGCTCTCGATGATAACAAACTTTGGGTTGAATTCAACCTCATGCCCTTCTCAATGTGAGTGATCTGGTACATTGATAATAGATTGGTGGAAAGTGTTGGAACACTTAGAACATTGTTGAATGTTCCACCATTTACTTCAACTAACCCACTCCCTACAACTGCTACAAAGGTGTCATCACCTAATGTGATAGAGGACATACTACATGGCTCCACAAAAGAAAATTGAACCGTGAGGAACCCATGTGGTGCAAGGCACCAAATTCAATAACCCATGATGAATTTGGAGCCACTACATCAGCTAAAGCTTTTCCTTCTTCTCTTTATTTTTATCTTTTTCCTTAGAATAATCTTGGCTAGATGAGGGTAATTGTATATATTCATGGACCCTATGTAATTCTTCTCCAGAATGTGAGTAAGGTGGTCAATCTGCTTCTTCATACACTTGTGTTCATCATGCCCAAGTTTCTTGCAATATGCACACTTCACCCTTTCCTTCTTAGGTTTAGCTTCGGAGGAAGTGGGTTCAGTGTTGGTTTTTGATGGGACAGGTTGTTGATCCTTTTTCTGTCCTTGATCTTCTTCTCTTTTTCTTCTCCTGTTGTTAGAAGCCTTAGGTTTCCCATTCCCTACAATCAAGGCATGTGATTTAGAATACTTCAATGTGCCCATTTGTATTAACTTGTCTTGTTCCCTAGTCAACTGACCAACAAACACATCAAAAGAGGGCATCTTCCATGTTGCTCCAAGTGCATCTTTGGTGGCATGAAAGGTGGAGACGAACACTAAGTATTTTGGACCTAGTTTTGAAAGGATAGAAAGGATAAGTTGTGAGTCATTTTTTTCAATTCCACATTCCTTCAACTGCAATCTTACTGATTTGAACTTTGTGAAGAAGTCTTGAAGTGTGTCAAAACTGCTAGGGCTCAGACTAATAAGCTCATTTTCTAGTTCATGCCCTCTCATTTCATCTGTTTTCCCAAAGAGGCTTTCCAATATGGTCCAAACTTTGTTAGGAGATTTGGATATTCAACGTGAAAGAGAAAATTGGAGACACAGACACACATAGTAATCCAAAGGCTTCATCACAACAATTGTTTTACCATTTCACTTTTCTCGCATCAGAGTCGGTTCTTTTTCAACCCTCGTTGTTATTTGATGTAGTCTCTTACCCTCAAAATGAGTTGAATTTTGGACTTCCATTCATGATAATTAAAGGGCGTGAGTGGATTTACAGAACTTATTTCCATTTTTAAGCAAAAAAATAAGTGTAGAAGATAGAATGCAAATTAAAATGTAGAAATACACAACACAATACACCCAAAACTTATTGAGGTTCGATTTTATAAGGAATGAGAATACCTCCAATGCCTAGATCTCAAAAAAACTCGCACTTTCAAAAACCTAGTACCTCAAAAGGAAATGTATGTTGAAAGTTATCACAAATAGGAGTTTTGACCTTCGTTAAACACCTGGAAAACCCGGATGCACTACTTGGAGTTTTCTACTTGTTTAACACTTCAAAAACCTAAAATAGTTTGGGTTGGGGTTTTGGAATTTCTAAACACATGTGAAATCTTGAAATGCACTTGGTCGGGGTTTGGACTTATTCAACACATGTAAAATCCTGAAATGGTGTTGGTCATGGTTTTGGAGTGTGCATGTAAGTTTTGAAACCTAAATGTTTATGAGCATATGTGGGAACCCTAAGCTTGCTTAGCATGTGTTAGAACCCGAAACTGGTTGAGCATGTGTCAAAACCCGAAGCTTGTTGAGCATGTGTTAGAACTTGAAGCTTGTTAAACATGTGTCTCGAACCTAAAGATTGTTGAGCATGTGTCGAAACCCAAAGCTTGTTGAGAATGCACAAAAGTTTGAAATACACTGTGTTGACAGGAGTCGGGGGTTTGACCTTAATTTGCAAGTTTCATGTCGAAGAGTTGAGATGTTCTAAAGTCCCAAAAATCCCAAACACTAGGTGTTGACCGGGATTCTAAGGTTTAATTACAGATTCCAAAATGTGTTAAAAATTTGAGATGTCTCGAAATCCCAAAACTCAAACACTATGTCAAAATTTTGACTTAACAATCAATTCCAAAACCCGATACACTATGTCGAATTTTAGCACTTGTCAAACACCCTATAAATCCCGAAATACACACAAATGGTAAGAAAATTGCAGGAAAGCCCCAAATCGTAAAAAACCCCTAAAAATTAGAATTTTTTTGAAACACCCCAGAGATATCATAGCCCCTCAATAACAAACTTAACAAAATAATCTTAAATGGAGAAAATATCTTTGCACATACAATGTCGATTAAAAACTTGAATAAGGCCATAACTAATGAAAACAAACAAGTGTTTTATCAACAAGGATCTCGAGACCATATTGGAGTTTCCGCCAGAATCACTGATAAAGAATGCTTACACACATGTAGTTACACAAATTCTAAGAATGATCTAACAAGTAATGTAATATGAAATTAACTCACAAACACAAGAATGGTGCAAAATCTAGAACCTCACATTATCTCAAGTGGTGTGTACAAAATAGGAGGATGATAAGTAACTCCCTCATAAGAATAGCATTCATGATTCATGGAGGAGTTACACTCGAAATAGTCGATCAAATGTAACTCCTATGACACACTATGACAACCTATGACAAGTCATGTAACTCCTATGACACAAATGACACCTAAGAAAGATGAGTCACCATGTGTAGAAATATTCCAAGTAAATAAATAAATACAAGGAAAATAATATCCTACACCAATAGACAAATCATTGAAAGAGCTTTTATAATGCTTCGAATGAGAGCCAAAATGGAGTTTATATGCAAAAGTATGACTAAAACAAGAAATTAAAATTTTCCTTTGTAAGAAGCAGCTTTTTTTTAGCCTAGTGCATACTTGAGGTCTCCTAGAACCATGGGCGCACTTTACTTTTTACAAAATCTGTCAAGTTTTGGACATTAATTATTTGGAGAAATTTGTTCCTTGGGATGATTTTTACACATGGAAACCAATCTTTTCATATTTTTGAAAAGATGGGGTAGAAAAAATTTACCTAACACGCACTTGTGGTGCCATAGGAACTTGATTTCTCTCTCTTTGTATTGTCACCAAAATTGGTCCCTAAGGATCAAAAATTTCACATCATTGGATAGATTGTTGAAAGAGATTTCCAATGCTTCAAATGGGAGCCAAAATGAAGTTTGATGCAAAGTTATAACCAAACATTATTTTAAGGCATAGTCAAAACCATAGGTGCACATAGCACATAGTTAAGGAACTTCCAAAATTACTTCAAATGGGCACCTCATGATATGTGGTGTTGTCAAAACCATAGTGGTCACCAAGCACACAAGTTGAGGCACTTCCTAAACTACTTTAAATGAGTGTGTCATGCACATAATGCTCAATTGAGGCACTTCTAGAACTACTTCAAATATGTGCCTTGATTTTACACAATTTTTGTTCAATTTGAGATTGTAAACCTTCGAAAAATTTGATCCTCGCAACAAATCATACATGTAGGAACCAAAATTTGGAAGATATAAAGAAGTCAAATATTGGGTGGACTTCTATTTAGGCTCCCAACCCACGCTTTTATTACTTGCTCACACTTTCAGCTCATGGGGCACTTTTGACCTACTTCTTTGACACTTCACATTTGGTTCCACTCTTCTTTACCTCTTAACATATAGGGCACCCCTACTAAGCGCTTTTGCACTTCTCAAGGTGTACCCTAGGTTCCTTAGGTGCTTCCAACTTGACTCCTTCACATTTCTCCTTGAGCTTTTCCAAGCATGTCATAGGTGCCTCCTTGTTCTTTCCATACTTTTCACTAAAAGTGTGTAACGCGCTTACAAAGTTCTTCTCGCACTACCCTCCCAACATGCCCTAAGGCATTGTTCACACTTTGTCTTGCCTCCAAACACATCCCAAAACTTTTGGACTCCAAAACACATTTTTAACACTCAAGCCTTCAAGAAAATATGTGTATTTAATTGTGACAAATATGTTGGACATAATTTTTAGGATTTTGGCATTGTGAAAATTTTGGGTGAAATAAGGACTTAGAGAGGACATCCCCAATTTTTCAAAACCTTTTTTATTTTTATTTTAATATTAATTTTGTGTATTCTTTTACTTGAAAATTTTGTTATTTTTATCAAAAACATCGAACCCTAATCTTGAAAGTGCACTAAAAATATTAAATGAAGTTTTAAACCATAAAAATCGATTAAAAAGTACACTTTTATTAATAAAAACTAAAATACTACATTGTTAATCGTACAAAAAATATAGGTGGAAAGAGTCGCACTCAAAAATGTTAAACAATGGCCTCAAGAGGGAAACCAACTCACCTCATGAAGCATGACAAAGGGTAAAGCATAATAACAAACCCATCGTGAGGAAACAAATGCCTCAGCTTTTTATTTTTTTCCTTTCTTTTTGGCAAAAGCATTCCAACCCCCATGAGGTCTTGTGATAGTCACTTGAAAGTATGAGTTGTGAATTTCAATTAGAGATTGCTCTTTATCAAACTCAATTTTCATACTCATGGGCTATCTTCGTTCATCCTATCGAAAATTTTTTTACAACTACCACTCTCAAACAAAGATCCTAAATATACATTACATCTTTCAAAATTTCCAATAAGTGATTTAGCTCTTCATTTAACTTTTGTGCCTTCATCTTTCTTTTTCTCCACCTTCGAGGTGTGTACATATTTTGTATTCTTGTCAACTTTAGTTTCAAGGAGGAGAATCGTAACTCTGCGACTTTTAAGTTTGAAAAAGGCCCCTTTTCCTTTTAGGTTTCCCTTGTGCTTGAGGACATGTTTCCTACAGATGCTTTGTTTGATGACAAAATCAACACCTAAATGTTGTATTTTCATAATCCAAGGTCTAGGTCGATTGGAAAATCCCTACTTTAGAAACAACCTACCTAGGAGACCTTTACTAAGGTCAATCTCCACACATATTCGAGCATAAGTGAAAATAAGTTGTTCGATCCACTCGCCATCAAACTTCAAAAAAATTGCCCAACATATTTTCAATACCCTAAATGACCATTTGGTTTCAAAATGAATAGGCAAATTTGGGAGCCAAACTTCAAAATAACATTTTCGATATCACCATAGTGGAAGGGTTAAAATCCAAGATCCAAAGGGTAATGAAGAGTCCCACTCTTCACCAAAACTAGGGCCCTTCCTCAAAGACTTTATGGTAGTCCTTTGTCAAAGAGTTGTGTAATCGGGTATTACATGCACATTCAAAAAACATACATTTAGAGGAAATAGATCCTCACTCTCCTAGAACCTAGCTAAAATGGTGGGTCTAGGTATGGAATACTCAAAGACGTATAACTCGTTGGGATCTATGTGGCCTTCGTATTAACTCCGTGAGGGCTAGTGTGTCTTGGGAGATCACCTATCTTTGGGCTTTGTAAATTTGACTTAAGCTAGGTATGCATTAAGCTCGAGGAATGGATTAAGGATATAAAATATCCCGATAGACATCAATTCCAAACCTACAAACTACAAATGATATTTGTAATGGCAGCAAAGTGAAATGAATACCCATCAAAATAAACTCAAAAAGGGAAAGGGCAGGTAGAAAAGGAACTAGACTTTCATTTTCAATTACTAAGCATTGCTAGGCACTCTAATCTCAATTAAATCCCACAATAAACTAGAGCAAACCAGAAATTGCATTGGCACATTTCTAAATAGACTCAGATAATCAGCTTAAAGGAAAATAAACACAAAGAATCATAGTGTTGCATGATCTAGGTAAATAGCTATCGCATATCCACAAAGCTCTTGCAAAGGTTAGTCAACCTAACATTGGTTCAAGCTAACTAGATTTAACACCAAGACCTTATTTAAAACCAAAACGAAAACTCTACTTAATAATCAAGAAGAGATCTAATGCATAGGACTCTCAAACATAAAATCTCAATCGAACCGACTTGATGTACCGCAAACATGAATGTGAAGTTCCAAAATCTTTCCTCTATATTGAATTCAGTCCAAAATGAATTTTACAATGTGATTACATCAATTTATAGGAAAATGAAGTATAGGCACCTCTATATCTTTGGAGTCCCCAATTTGTAAAATAGATGGAAACAACCATCTCCTAAACCACCAAGAATCACCATTGAGACCTATGAAAGCATATATGGAGATATATTCTAAATTTTAGCTAAAGAAACAATGATTCATCACTATGGGTGAGAAAATGTTTGTTAGAAGATTGATCCATGTGAGAGGAATCTGGTTATCCCATGAGATCAGGAGGCTAGATGGAATTTTGGTTAACACTTGTCATAAGATTGTCTTTTCCTCGTGCGTAACTTGCCATGCTACTACAAATCGCCGCAAGCTCACCTACCTCCCGTGGATAACCCTTCACAACCGTGGCCACCAATGCTCTAAACGCTTAGGGTTTTCCCTTCATCTATGTGCTTCTATCTTCTTACAATCATCCACTTATTTCAGGTCAGCAGAACATTCATTTTATTTTCTAGTGTAGAATTCTCTCGCACACATCATTTTTAAAGTTCATCAGTATAAATTTAAAATATTTCAATATTAATTTTAATTGTTTATATATAATTTTAATAGCAGTCCCCGTAATCCCTATTCCCCTCCCCGAGACATAGGTGACAATGCAATAATCCCTTGAAAAAGGTCAAATTTTTCGATTTCCAACCAAATCCCCAATTGAAATTGGGCAACAGATGATCCTAAGAGACCTATAGGTGGGCTTTGATACCCCAATTACTCTAGAATGAAGCTTTAATGAAACCATTGCATGCTTCACTAGTTAAACCATATCGAGCAAGTTTTCTAAGTAAAACTTTCATATTTTACTACATAAAACATATATGACCAAATAAAGTTCACACCATAGACGTTCCTTCTCTCATGGCCTATAGGTGGGCTTTGATACCCCAATTACTCTAGAATGAAGCACTAATGAAACCATTGCATGCTTCACTAGTTAAACCATATCGAGCAAGTTTTCGAGAAAAACTTTCATATTTTACTATATAAAACATATATGACCAAATAAAGTTCACACCATAGACGTTCCTTCTCTCATGGAATTCTTTGTTAATAGAATTATAGACTAGACGTGTGATTGTCACATCAACCAATGATGTTTCCATCAGCCATTTAACTTGTTCAGCAAAGCCAAAATCCAAGAGGAAGAAACTAGTAGTACGCTAGCTTCTCTTATATTTCATCTATAGTCTAATATACCATGAATTAGTTGTCTTAAGTTTGATGACCCTGGTCACTCGTTAACATTATAATTTAGAATAGAGTGTAAACAGAAAAGTTTCTCATCAAAAAGGGATCTTCAACCTTATTGCTCTCTCTGAAACACATAAATGCACATGCATCACAATGTAAAGCACAAGACATGCATTATAATTTAGAGTTATATATGTTTCCGAAAACTTGGCTGGCACACTAAAAATACAACTTTAGAAACAAGTGAGGCAATGTTTAAGAAGAGAAATGGCAACATATCAAATAGAGGAAGCAAAAGTGATATGTTATCAAATAAATTTCCGCATACTTGCTTGGAATTTCTATTTGCTTTTAAAACATAAAGACAAGTGTTTCCTCAGTTAAACTTAAAAGGAGTTCAAAACCTGCCTTAAACTACATGTTCCGCTAAGGTCAAAATTTTCACATGCTTGCGTTCTCGAAGTTCATGGGGTACAGGACCAAATGCTCTAGTTCCAACTGGCTCTCCTTGTTTACTCACTAGAACTACAACATTGTCATCACACCTGATCTGGCTTCCATCACATCTTAGTCACTGCATAGCAGCACGCACAACCACACAATATACTACATCTCCCTTCTTGACTTTGCCACATGCATGTGCTTCCTTCACTGATGAAATTATTGTATCCCCAAGTCGTGCACCTCTTCTTGACTTGAGGGCCTAGGTGCACATCACCCGCTTTGCTCCTGAGTTATCCACAACTTTAAGACTGGTTCTCATCTGTATAAATGTTCTTGTTTGCTGTCAAAGTAAAAGAAAAGAACCAGTAGATCAATTATATGTCGCAAACCTACTAAGCAGTAAAATTAAATTCAAACCTACTGAGCAGTATTATAATCTTTTTGTAAGCTTGTGGAGTTTGCCCCCTTGAAGCGGCTTAGTCATCTATTTCCAATATTTTGCACTTATTTCCATTATTTGATGTTCCTTTACTATTATTTTGCTTATCCATCTAAGCAATTTCATTACAAGTTTGGACCCTCGGCCTCCTGCCCTATCGACATTTGGGGTCAGTACCCTATATATATATTATATATATCAACAATTGCTATGCCCTTAACCTATGACATATATTGGGATATGTATAGCCAATTTGTGACTAACATAATCTCTTAACTTGTCATATTAGATTTCTATAAGCTTTCATATTGTTAGTAGGATTAGCTTATGAAATAACCATAGCCTAAATAGGGTATATATAGGAGGTAGGGTCAAGACTTGGATATTATACTGGGTATTACATTCTTATTGTAATGTTGTGGAAAAAGCCCCCTTGAAGTGGCTTAGTCATCTATTTCCAATATTTTGCACTTATTTCCATTATGTGATGTTCTTTTGCAATTATTTTGCTTATCTAAGTAATTTCATTACAAGTGGTATTAGAGCTTCAATTTGGGTAAACCTTTGTGAATTTTTCTACAATTTGTTCACCAAAGATGAAGAATTGTCCAAGGAAGCTATAGTCCAAATTTCAGCTTTTTGTGATCTGCTTTATGGGAGTTATTTCTGTTTTAGGTTTTTTCAAAAATTTGCTCGATAGGCCACAATTTTTGGAACTTTTCTTATTTCTTTACATTTTCATAAATCTCGCAAGAAAAATAGCTTGGGTTTGTTCTCTGTATTTTTTGGGTATAAGGCCAACATCACCCCCAAAATCATCTCGGTCAAAGTTTAGTCAAAGGTGAAAGTCTTATCCTGCACAATCCAGTTGTTGCATGGCAAGAGGGTGGGGGCAAAGGGTTTGTCACCCAAGAGGAACTCCTAACAAGAGAGAGTCAATAACTTCTTATACATGGATTTCTAAGGTAATGTACCAACTCCAAGCAGAGATGTACAAAGCATGGCAAAAAAGAAGTTTTGGATGCACTCAACGACAACTTGAACACAATGAAAGGAGCATTCCTTATGCAATTTGTAGCTATCACAATGACCTTGGCTAATCTATAAACACAACCATAATCCAACAATTCCTAGCCTAGTCACGCAAGATCTTCAAGCAACCCAAATCCTAATCCTACACACCTCAAATTTTGCCTTTCTCCAATGCGAGGGCTTGGAACATGCTACCAAAAGTGGAGATCCGCAAGTTTGATGGGAAGGATCCGGTCACATGGATCAATCAAATGGATAACTTCTTTGATATACATCAAGCTCCTTGTGCATAAAAGGTGGTATTGTCATCCCTATATTTGGAACCCAAGAAATTCATTTGGTATCGAAGAGAATGATAAAAAAGAAGTAGAACTTGTCGAAGAGCTTGAGTCAAGAGATTCACACCCACTACATCTTTCCATGTGCTTTCAAGTGTTAGACCCCACAAATACTCAAGTAGTGGGTTTCTTGAAAAAACAAAAGGTGACTCGTTGATTGACTCAGGAAATACTCACAATTTTGTCGATGATAAGTTGGCCTCATGCTTGACTAGCTTGTTTATCTAGCACTAGAATTTCGTGTCATTGTGCGCAGATGGGAGTATTATTAAGTGTTTAAGAAAATGTCATAATCTTAAGCTCACTATGGGTGGCTACTTGTTAAATAGCCCTATGTTTTCCATTCCCATGAAAGGAATTGATATCAGAACGGGAGTTCAATCTCGCAACCTTAGGCACAATAGAGATGAACTTCCCGAAATTGTTCGTGTGTTTTCATAAGGAAGGTAAGACATTTGAGTTGAGAGGGTTGCACATTAAGTCACTGCATATGATACGCTCTCATTAAATGTAAATGGCTCTCAACAAGGGATCAATAGGACCTTCAACACAATTGTTTTTAGGGGAAGAAAAGTCATCAACAAAGACAACTACCACCAAAAGGTCAAGAAGGGGTGAAAAAGCATTTAGTGGTGATTAAGAATATGCCAAGGAGCAATTGACTCAAAAAGACACTTCTCAATCAAGTATTCTTCCAGGCATTTTTGGCTCCCAATCGCCATCTATTACCTTTTCTCGAAAGGTACAACCAAAAATTGAGTAGTCGAGAAACGCACTCAACACACCAAATTTAAGTGGCCTCCGTCAACTAAAATACACCAAATATTTCAAGCAACTCGATTTTTGTCGAAGATTCCCATCCAAATCACTAGAAGGAAGAATCATTGTGGAACCAAAGGGAATTAACCAAACTCAACTCAAGAGGATGAAGTCGAGGTTGATCACCAAGAATCTTATCCAAAGGAAGAACTTGCCGAGAGAGGATGTAACATGAGAGGGCAAAGATTTTATGCGAAGCTTCCCAAGATGATCACCATTGAAGATAATGCTTGTTTGAAAGGAGGTGACAACAAAGGATGGGGAGGATGAGGAGGGAAGCATGCTACGCCCTTAACCTATAACATATATTGGGATATGTATGGCCAACTTGTGGCTAACATAATCTCTTAACTTGTCATATCACATTTCTCTATGCTTTCATATTGTTAGTAGGGTCGGCCTATGGAGTAACCATAGCCGAAATAGGATGTGTGTGTGTGTGTGTGTGTGTGTGTGTGTGTGAGGTAGGGTTAGTATTTGGATATCATATTGAATATTATATTCTTATTGTAAGGTTATGGAGGTTGCCCCCTCGAAGTGATTTAGTCATCTATTTCCAATACTTTGTTCTTATTTCCATCATTTGGTGTTCTTCTACTATTATTCTGCATATCTAAGTAATTTCATTACAACAATGATAAGAAAGAGCTTTTGCATATGCTCAGGAAAACCTACATGGCCTGCAAAAAGGGTAGGATATTGTGTGGTTTTTTTGTTTGTTTTGCTGGCGTAATAATCACAGGAACAAGTTTTCTGATAATTTGGTTAGGGATGACAGACCAATTTAGGTATATTGATACCACTTTGGTAACTCACAGAGAGAATGAACATAAATGTTCTCCTAGAAAGAGCAAGTGCTAAGTACTTAATTATTTCTAAATAAAGATCGAGAAGGCATCAATCCCCCTTCACCAAAATTCTATTGATTCACTGTGCTGGTTCTTCTCTTTTCGTTGCTCATTTTCCACACCCCTACTAGAATACAAGGCATTTTAAATTTATTCCTCTGCCAACAGTTTTTGCAATATTACTATGTACTTCTTTACAACCATAAACATGTGCACGTGATACTCTACTAGCATTCAGGTTCAAATTTCTAATTTGGATTCTTTTGACAAAAGAACAAATTTTATCCTGCAATGTATTTGAGTGCTTTTAATATTCATATTTTTTTGAAGGAAATTGATCGTAATTAATATATATGCTGCATAACTTAATCAACACATCTAAAGGCGAGATTGTTTCTCGGATGTGCATATATGATATGGCTATAAAATCGACTTAATCATGTTAATCCTTTGCGCTAATTGATGTCTTAAATTCACCCAGGAGGTGTGACTGAGTGGTAAAGGCTGAGCATTGTCATGATGGACATTGCACAAACTCACACGACCCATGATAATGCGGGTCCCAAAGCATGTAGGTAGACTGTTAGAAACCGGGACCAGGGATTCGGCCCCTTTGTGTCCAAACAGTTGTGGGATCCATTCAAAACCCTCATTAACTGAGCCAAAAAAATAATTTGTCTTGAATTTTCTTTCATGATGGATCTTGCAATATATGGTGATCTATTACAACACTTGCATTCTCAAACTGAACCTAGGACTATGCAGTATCTTTTCATAGATGCAAATACAAATCCAAAATGTAGCATGAGCAGAACCATAACATGGAGAAATTGGGTTGACGGTTCAAATTTGGTAATAAAACTCAACTGTGCCTCCAAAACACACATCCAATGATCCCTATGGCACTTGATGATGAAAGTTTGCTAATGAGTGACAATGCCAAATTGAATGCTGAAAGTGTACAAACACATGGAGTTGGAAGGTTCACAAAAACCTGAGATAAAAGTTGATCTAATCCACCGGGCGGCCGGCACATTGACTCCACAAATGCTGATGATCTGCCCCATACATGGTTTCCAAAGCATCCCATTAAGCCAAGTCCATCTATTTCAAACATAAGAAATAAATCCACAGGTCATCAGTCAAATCAGTCATAAATTACAAATTGATTTAAAGACACTAGGTATTCTTACATGCCAAGCAAGACTGGCTACAACACCCATGAGGTCAACCATAGAACTGAGTCACCAGAAAATAAACCAGCTTGCACTCAGTTACTAGAGTGTGATGGCTGCCCATCAATTAGAACAAATGCTACTATGGTTGACCTTTCTCTGCTCGACACTGTTCAGGGGCAACAAAATCCCTAGTTTCTTTACTTCTTTGGAGAGGAGAGCACCCTTCGATTGCAAGATAGATAAACCTCCTCATGGATCACTGCTCAGTTGCCTCCCAGGATTACAGAGGACACGCATAGTTGTAGGCTACTCTCTGAATTATGTGCTTATAATTGTCTTTGGTGATTTTATAGAGATGAATAAAGAAGAATATGATTGTATGTCATTCCAAGAGTTGTAAGCCATTCATCTAACCATCCGCCTTTATGCTTACTGCAAAATTGTTTATTTTCTGTTTTTCTTGTAGCTTTTACTCTTTTACTGGGCTTGGGGATAAATTATGCATGTCATTGATGTATAGTGCATGACGCATTAAAAAAATATTGATTTTAGCCATTCATAAATACTAGCACTTGCACCAAAAGGATTGATGTTACCACAATAGTAAAATATGAGGGATTGATGTTTTGACATAATGCGGATTTTTAGAGTCATAGAAGCAATTCCAAGGTGCACCAAGCTCGGAGCACCAAGCATGTTCACCATTGCCGCTCTCGGCGGCATTGGCGACATAGCCCGAGATGAAGACGGAAGAGGAAGGGTTGGATCGACACAGTCTTGCTCATATATGCAAATTTTATGTCTTCAAGGAACGTGGAGCAATTCTAATATTTTGTGGGCAATTTCATTGGCAATGCATAAGATAAATTATTTTGATTATTTTATTGAGGGATTATTGTTTTGCTAGTCGTCATGTAGTATTTTTCTCCTTCTACTGGAAAGAAAAAAATAACCTACGAGTTATGTTGAAAGCACTTTGCAAGCTAGTGCTAATAATGTAAATTCAATAACACAACACGTGACATATCATTCTCAAAGGCCTTTGCAACAAGGCAACAACCTAAATCAAATCTCTTCCTTAAACATCATTGTGTAAAGCGCAACGCACATGTACCCATGTCTTAGTTATGTAAAAAAATTTGATAGGATATATATATGTGTATGTATGTATGTATGTATATAAACTGACTTTGTTGTCCAAATGAGCCCTTTGACTAATTCAAGGATATATTTATTTATTATTTAATTGAAACTTTGAGAAAGGAACATGACACAAAATTGAGTAGATGGATAAGGTTGGTAACGCTAAATTGCTTGCAAATCTCTTCCTTAAATGTCATTTCAGCGGCAACACACACGTATTCATGTCTTAGTTATGTAAAAAAAAAAATTGATAGGATATTACATGAACTCGACTTTGTTGTCCAAACGAGCCTTTGACTAATTCAAGGATATATTTATTTTTTATTTAATTGAAACTTTGCGAAAAGAACATGACACGTAATCTAGTCGATGGATAAGGTTGGTAACACTAAAACGCTTGCAAATGTTTAGTGGATACGTGTATATGTATTTTTTAATAAAGATTAATTAGTTTAATAATATATTATTTTGGAGATGTGAACTCAACTTTAATAATAATAAGACTTACCAAACATAAAGGTTAGTATAAGAGGCAACGAATAATTGTTTATCCTTTTCTCATTTAAAAATTAAGCTAAAGCTTTATGAGTCATCAATCCCTAAAACATTTTTAAAAACTAAGAATATTAATTTAAGAGAGAATACTCACCTAATGATATGATGTAAAGGTAGATTTTTGTAGGCGTGCTAATGATTTGACGGGCTGTTGCATTTTGTTTTCTGTGCTTTGTTTCATGGCTTGAGGCCCATTGCCGTGCATTTTCTTGGGAGGGCTCTCTTCCCCATAATATAGCGTATCAGCTAATCACAATAGTTTCTCTCTTTCTGAGCTAGGCAGTGGACTTGAGCAACTAAAAGTGCCAAAGGCTTCAAGTTAATAAGTGAAAGGAATGCAAAAAACGTTTTAAAAAGAAAACTGAGAGCCTGTAAAGCTATGGGCATGATTATGCTACCCACAACTATTCTACCCCCAAGGTCCATGCCTCAAATGAACTCAAGGGAACATCTAATAGGAATGCAAATAAAGGTTAAAAAGAAAATGAGCCTGTACAGCTAAGGAAGAGGCTATGCTACCCACAACTCCCTAACCCCAGGATCTCCCTGATCTGACTTGCCATGCTGGCATAATTTGCTACATATGCAAGTAGAGAGGAAAACCATGCTGGCATAATTTGCTACATGGGAGAGGGATGCAATTGAGAATACAAACTAGAAATGCAATCAGGACACCTGACAGAGCTGAGAAGCCAAGAGCTATTGTCAATTATGCATGTTGAACAAGCACTGCTCTCAAGAATCGTGAATCGTGTCAAAACACATGTATATTTGCTATATTGACTTTCTCACGGGGAGTTTTATTACTTGTCATATTTGATTAATGCCCCTGTTATTCAGATCATAAAACCGCTCCAGCAGTACCTATTATTATTGTGTGTTTCCTGAATAGAAATAGACTCAGAATTTCCTATCTGACTCTGCATAATACTCAGTTGTTTTCAAAGTTAGATGAACAGATATGGATCAAATTTGTATCAGAGCACTTTCTTATCAAATGGTAAAAACAAGACAACAATGTAGTCAGAAAAGATGTCTGGCAAGGAAGAAGATGGTTCTGCCAAGACAAGATTTGCCAAGCCGGAAACGGATATCAAGTCTCTCCACAAAATGATGTGTCCATTAATGACAATGGTTATGATGCAGCAAAGTGGAGGAAAGGGTGATGTAGTGCCAAAGCTTCATAAAGGTAATTCTTCTAGCAGAGGATGGACTATAAGTGACTCCCATTTTAATTTATTCAAGGTAAAAGCAAAAATTGGCATGCCTGCTTTCGATGTTGGATGACTGGTTAAGGTAGTTAGTATATTTTTCTTGGCAAAACCTTCCTCACAAAATCTCATACTCAACACATGTCATTTTCGCAGTTAAAAATGTGTAGTCATGCCCTATTGCGGTGGGTTAAATTTTGTGATTGCCAACAAAGACAAGGTCAAGGCCAGTGACAGATTGGGAAGAATTTAAAGGTATTTTCCATAGAAGAATTTATACCACAGGGTATGAATAGGAGCTCCAAATAAGTGGCGGCACTTATGACTAGATCAAGTTCAAGTTGAATATATAATGTATTATTCGGTTTTAAGCAGTTATGGAGTTATACCTGCCATAACCGATAACAGAAATGTAACCACCATCTCTAATATAAATAATACTCTGCCTGTGTCATTTTGGGCAGTGCAGTTTTGCCTTCTCATTTCTTTCTTTGTTTCTCCTTCTACTAACATTGGTATCAAAGCTTTAGTTAGTCAAGTCGCCATTGAGGAAGCACTTGCAGAGAAGTGTGTGAGATCGACGGTAAGGTCGACGCAATTCCCGCCAAGGTTCGTTCACCGTCACAATGGCAAAATCGTGGGTGGGCTGGTCTGTGGGCTGTTCCGCCATCAAAAGAGTTGCTGAAGTCACAGAATACTGTTTTTTCGAGGGAAAAGACCTGTCGTGAATAACGAGGGCAAATACAGTCACGAATATCCAGATACGAGGGCAAATTTACTGTTTTTTCCTCCATTCGCGAGACAGGAGAAGTTGTTTCTAGGGCAGATGAGTCAAGTTTATTGCAGTCGCAATTTCTCCAAACACGAGGCATAGAATCATTCAAGAGGGTAAATTGTATTACTTGTTTAAGGATTTTGAATAATAAATTCATACTATTGGAGCGGGCTAAATATTTTCTTTATTTTCCGTTATAATAAATGGCAAATATTTCAAATCTGATTTTGTCGGACTCACAAAAGTTAACGGGCACAAATTTCAATGTATGGAGCCATAAGATTCTGACACTTGCAGAATTTCGAGATTGTGATAAAATAATCACAGGCAGCAAAGGCAAACCTGCTGCGAACTTTGTTGATTATGACAAACGTCATAAGGAGGCTCTATTACTTCTCAAGTTGTCGGTTTGGATGATATGATACTAGAAAGTGCGGAATGCCATTGTGGCAAGCACGTTGTGGATGAGTCTGAAAGACAAATATCAGACGTTAGAGAAAGGACGGGTTTTATACCTAAAGAATACATTGTTTGCTTTGAAGTTACAAGAAGGTGGATCGTTATCTGAGCACCTACTTCGGATGAAAGACCTCCGAGACCAATTATCTTCCATAAATAAAAAGGTGGATGATGATGATATGGTGGCTTTGGTTCTAAATAGCTTGCCTTCTTCATATGAGTCATTTGTGGAGGCACTCCATTTAATGGCTGAAAGTCAAACTCTTATGTTTGACAAGGTGAGTTCCTACATGTTGCAAAAAAGGAACGAAGACAGACACATGCTCAAGAGTCTAGTTTTGGACAATTTGAGAGCGCTTTTGCTGCTCAGTTGAAAGGAAAGTGGAAACGACAGGCTGAGACATCCACTTCCTCTCCTAAAAATCAAGTGAAGTGTTACTATTGTCACAAACTTGGTCATGTGAAGGACTATTGGAAACGACTCAATGCCCTGAAGAAGCAGAAGGGGCAGGCACATGTGGCTATAGTTGAACACGAGTTAGAAGATGAGTATGCCTCATGGCATCTTGCATGGATAATGGCAGCCCTACTCGGTGTTGGTTTTTTGATTCGAAGCATCACGACATTTCACATGTCAAAAAGATTGGTATGTCAATTTTCATTCATGTTCTTTTGATTCAGTTACTTTAGGGGATGGGAGATCACATGTTGTAGAAGGTATTGGGGATGTTCGTATTATGTTAAATAATAAGAAATTGCAAATAAATGTTAGAATGTTATCATGAATAAAATGTATCCTTCATAATAGTAAGAATAATCCTATATTATGGTTAAACAATTTATTGCAAAGCGTTGAAGGACATAAGCAAAATAAGGTTACTCAGGAATTGGAAGTTGTAAAATGTTGTGTGGCAAGGTTTTGAAGGCAATTAACCTTGTTGAAGCAATACCGGTGTAACATGCAAAACAAAAATATAGGCTTATCTCATGATCAACCAAAATCAATCTTAATCATATATCTTTTTTGGGAATGGCAATACTAATGGTTTGAATCATCAAAATAAAGGTGGCATAACAATTGGGCATATATTGGCCTAGCATAGAGCAAATAATGTTTGTTGAGTTTGCACAAAATTAGTTGTGGAATTAATATGTTTATACTTAGATATTTTTGTAGAAATAATTATCTTTTGGAAACCCCAACATGGTTATAAGTAGTTACTTTTATTAATGAAAAAGCTATAAATCATGTGTTGTATAAATTTTATGAACAAAGTAATATGCGGAGCTTTTTTTCATAAGTTGTGTTTTTATAAAACCAAAAAAGGGGTAAATGAAATAGTTAGAACTTGTGGGTAGATTTATGTATCGTGGAAGACATTATATAATCCTTATTACTAATATAATGTAATTATTAATTCATTACCAAAAATATGTGGGTCTATTTATAGAAGTTTAAATATGAATTTGATATTTTATGTCAAGTCGAGGTGTGTGTTTATAAACTAGGAGAATTTATCAAGATAATTACGATCCGAAAATGGGTCAAGTATGATTATACTAATAATTGTAAAATTATGTTTTTATTTTGTATTAAAAAGGGATTATAATTAATATGTATTATTTTTGGATATTCTAAATTATGTTTTTATTTATGTATTATAATATTATATTAATAAAGTTAATAGATATTATTGAATGTGGATTTAACATTCTAATGTATAATTCATAATGTTTATTTATTTATTTTATTTTAAAATGATAGCAAAAATTGCTCAAAAATAAAATTAAGACTAAAAATGAAATAGTCACATCAGGGATTGAATTGAATTAATGATTCAGCAATTATAAATGGGAGTGTCAAAAATCGTATAAATTTCTTGGACACTTTGTCACTTTAAAATTTTATCAAAATAAAATGTTATAAAAGGTTTTGAAACTCAATAAGGCTCAAAAATAGTCACATCACCCTTAAGCACCAATCAGGGTTAATAGAAAAATCGAAATGAATGTTAATATAAAAATGTTTAAAATTGTTCTGAAATCTTTAGAATCCTTGCTCTACAAATCTCTAAGTAGATTGAAATAAAAGTTCTTCTTATTTCGGCCACTTTTGAAAGATTAATGGATCGCACATGTAAATTGCAAAACAAATAACTACTTTGTACATGCCCACAATAATACCACACCAAATCTAATAAAAAATGTTAGATATGAAGCCTAACAAAAATAAGAATTTCAAGATGAATCACCAAGGTGCTTGATAAGCCTAATACTTTGTAAAATTTTTGTGCAAATAATGTATGTGTCCTTCGATATCAAGCAAAATAAGGTTGCCCTTGAATTGGGCATAGTGGTCTATATAAGTGCTTGATCCTAGTTTGTCCCATATGCCAATGTGTCTTGGAACATGCCCTAGTTGTGGAAGGCAATACCAATGTTTTATGGCATAAGATATGGCCATCTCAACCTTCAATATCTTGTCGCCTTCTATGATCAGAGAGCATGGTTGTTGGTTTAATACCTATCCATGGAAAAAAAGATATGTGTGTTTATTGTATGCCCAAATAAATTAAATGTTGAAGGAAAGGACCCATTGAAGGTCTTGCGTGCAAAGGGCTCTTAATCTTGTGCATGCCAAAGGGACTATGTGAGCCATGTGGAAGAAGAAATCAAGAGTCCTTGTGCACACTTATTTTCTCTTGTTGGTGGATGATCATTCTGGAAAATGTGGGTCTAGACCATCATTTTTTAAAGAAGTCACTTAAGTGATTGCATTTTTCAACTTCTTTTGTCAAGTTCAAAAATGGTGGAGAACCAAACCATGACTGCGGATCAAGACTTTGCGATCCGATAATGGGGGTGAGTTCACCTCTAAACAACTTTGTCAGATTTTGTAGTAAAGAAGGGATTCAACATACATGATAGTACCCTTATATCCCACAGAAATGAATGGGGTGGTATTTGGAAGAAACCAAACCATCATGGAGATGGCAAGGTGCATGATGCACAATCGAGGAGTGCCATATAAGTATTGGGGAGAAGCTGTTAACACAATTGTATATATTCTCAATCGGAGTCCTTGCAAAGCCTTGTAGGACATCACACGGAAGAGGCTTGGTCCAAAATCAAACTAGAGGTATCAACATTTCATGTTTTTGGTTCAATTGCTTATACTTTGGTTCTTGCAAATAAGAGGAGTAAGTTAGATTCCAAATGTTCTAGATATTTTTGTTGGTTATAGTGATCAATCTAAAGCCTATAGATTGATTGATACTTCCACTAATAAAATCATTGTTAGTCGGGATGTTGATGTAAAAGAAACAAAGTCTTTCTTTGGTTGTAATCAGCAAGGGGACCAACAAGGGGGCAGCGATCAGCAAGGGGTAATAACAGAGTTTGGTGCTCTTTCCTTGCCCAATCATGAATTTGGTTCTTCTCATACTCCTCCATAGACTCCAAGACAATTTGTGCTCTCCCGTTGAGACTTTTGAGTCTCCAAGGAAATCAACTTGTGTTGGTTTCTCCTCCTCGGAAGTTGGTTTTCTTTCAAAAGCACCACAACAAGATACCACATCCTAGTTTCAAGCGGACCTAAGTGGTTTTACTCCACTATTCAGGATCTGAGGAAGGAAGAATTGTCTCCTCTCTTAGATGGAAGGTCTCGACGAATTGGTAAGAAAATTGATTATTCCGAGCACGCTCAGTTTGCTCTTGCTTATGATCTTCTTCATATTCATGAGCCACAAAAATACTCTAAAGCACGAGGCATATCGAATGGGAAACTGCCATGCAACTAGAGTATGATGCCTTGATTAAAAATAATACCTGGAAGTTGGTACCATTGCCTCTAGGAAACACCCCATTGGTTGTAAATGGGTGTATAAAATCAAGTGTAAAGCAAGATGGTACTTTGGATAAGTACAAGGCTTGACTTGTTGAAAGGATTTTTGTAACAGAGGGGATAGATTATGAGGAGACTTTTGCTCCTATTGTGAAGATGGTCACTTTTCGGCTACTTCTTTCCTTTGCAGCTCAGTTTGGTTGGAAAGTATATCAGATGGATGTCAAAAGTGCTTTCTGAATGGGGATTTGGAGGAAGAAGTGTATATGACACAACTTGAGGGTTTTCGGGCTTGTGGTCGTGAGCATCTGGTATGCAAGATTGATTAAGTCCTTGTATGGACTTAAGCAAGGCTCCTCGAGCTTGGTATATCAAAATAGATAAACATCTTAGAGATTCAGGCTTCACACGGAGTCATTTTGATCCGAATCTCTATGTCAAAAGCGATGATGATGACATTGTGATTCTTATTGTTTATGTTGATGATCTTGCCATCACATAGGCAATGGAGATGTTGCGATTCATAAGGTAAAATCAGATTTATGTGTTGCTTTTGACATGACTGATTTAGGCCTCCTTCACTATTGTCTTGGTGTAGAATTTTGGCAACATACTCACTTGATTTTCATTTCTCAAGTTAAGTATGCCACGAACCTCTTACAGAAATTTCAGATGTATGATTGTAATTCTTCTTCTACACCTATGGAGGTCGGGTTGAAACTCTCAGCTCATGATGATTCACCACCGGTCGATGAATCATTATATCAGATATTGGTGGGTAGCTTGATCTATCTCACAACTACACGACCGGATCTCTATGTTTTTGTTAGCTATCTTTCCGTTTTTGTCTAAACCAAAACTCATTCATTGGGGAGCAACAAAACGAGTTCTAAGATATGTCAAAGGAACTCTTGACTTTGGCATTTTATATCAGAGAGTTGCAGATTTCAGATTGATTGGCTATACCGACTCTGATTGGGGAGGATCTGTAGATACTCGGCGATCTACCACTGGATATATCTTCTCTTTTGGTTCAGGAGTTGTTTCTTGGCAGAGTAAACTTCAGCCTATTGTTGCCATCTCTTCTACTGAAGTAGAATACAAGGGTTGTTGTTAGTGTTAGTTGCGAAGCAATATGGCTTCGTCGGATTCTGACTGATTTTCAGTTTCCCCAGCTACATGCTACACCTCTTTCACTCTTTTGTGATAATCAAGGTGTTCTAAAGATGGTGAAGAATCCTGTCTATCATGCCCGCACTAAACATATTGAGATTCATCATCACTATATTCGACAGTTGGTTGACTCAGTGATATCTCTCTTCATTTTTGTCCTTCTTTGGATCAGCCTGCTGATGTAATGACTAAACCTCTTGGTCCTTTGTTGTTTGTCAAGTTTAGAGATATTTATAGTCCACAATGTCGGGCAGCCTATTTTTGGGTCTGCAGAAAGGTTTATAGCATATGGAACTACCCGTGAGGCACCTAATTGTGCTTCAAATACAAGGCGTACATACCCTACCCCCAGCAAGATTTGAACTTGTGACCTCTATTTCAAGATTGCATTGCCAACAATTAGGATTTGAACTTGTGAACTTATTAAACATTGTCAACATTAAATTACGGACGGCAATGCTGATGATGAATGTAGGCAACTACATCCTAAACTAATTGCCAAGAATCGTTCATTAAAAAAAAAAAAAAATTGCACAATGTCAAAGAAGATGAAAACCTAGGAGCAAGACATCAAAATTGAGGGCTCGACAGAAGTGGATGGGAACCTCAGCTTTAATAACTAGCGACAAGGAAATTGATGGCAACATCAACCCATTAATGGGGAGGTGAAGAGGCGTCTGATCTGCATTTGCCATGCTGGTGTAGTTTGCCACATAGGCATATAGAGAGGAAACCATTTGGTCAGTTACCATTGGGGTTTGCAATTTTGTTAACATATAGCAGAAAGGAGAGATAGGAGAGGGCTGCTATCGAGGACGCAAGCCAAAGAAGCAATAAGAGGACACATGTTAGAGCTGAGTAGCCAAAAGCTGTTGTCAATGATGCATACTAGCCACGGGTTTCTATCAAGAACACGATCAATTCATATCTGTGTACTGCTATATGAAAATCTTGTGAGGAACTTTATTACTTGCCATATTTGATTAATACCCCTGTTTTTTCTGATCATTAAACTGCTCCGCCCAAAATCCTGTTATTATTGTGTGTTTCACAAGTATAGAAATAGATTGAGTTTTCCATTTGTTTCTACAAAACACTGTTATTTGTAAAGTTAGATGAATACATATGGATCACCCTGCCTCAAAATGCATTCAAGAACTGTACAGCTTAAAATTACATGGATCATCCCCAAGACATTTCCAGGGCATCTCTGTGTTCTGCATTTTATGGAAGCACTTTGAAGTCATTATGGGTTGGCAACAAAGCAATTCCTAAGGCGCCCAATCAAGAACATGTTATCTAGTTTGGTATTTGCAGCCAAAAAATTGGCACCAGAACATTATAGAGTCTAAATGAATTGAAGGAAATAAAGTAAGACAAATATTCACAAGATCAAACTAATATAAAATCTTTAGGCAAATCTCCTAAATTGTTTATCTAGGTTTTTGCATGTGCAGTTTGAAAAAGTATTCTCGAGGAGAGAAAATACATAAGAAGAACATTTTTCCTACAATATTTTAAAATTTTAAGCAATATTCCTTCCTGCCTCGCACACAACAGAAAACAGATTTAACATGCTTTGAAAAGTGCATCTTTTCGCCTTTTAGGCTCCAAGAGTTCTTATAACTTATTACAGGTAGAAACTTCCTTAAATTGCCTAAAATACCATAGAAAAGTCCCACAAATGCGCCTGAGAAACTAAGAGCTATGTTTTAGATACAAAAAAGCAAGATGAAATTTTATAATAATACAGAAATGCCAGGATACAAATTCTTTTATCTGGGTCATTGTATGACTACATGCAACTACAATGCTGCATGTTGATATGATAGCTGAAGGGCGTTAGTTTCTAATGGCCATTCCCCTCCCTCAGTGACCATTTTGTTTTCATTCTTCCTTGCTTAATGCAGTGAAAATGTCTCCTTGTTGGTCTTGAGACCTGCTATAGATCAAGTCAATTTATGTGTTTCACTTGCTCTCTAATGTAAACTTCAATCTGCTTGATCTTCACAAGAAACGCAAGATTTTTTGTCAATTGAATAGCATTTTGATTATTACATGAGAGAAACATAGCCTGTGTTTTCTGTGGGCTCAAATCACTAAAAATCCTTCCAAGGCACATTGCTTTAATGGATGGTGTAATTGTTTCTCTGTACTCTGTCCTTCTCAAGCCATATTGCTTTATAGGAAAAACCAACTATTTCCTTGTATTCTACTTCTGTGGAAAGCAATGCGATGATCTGTCATTTTTTAAGTCATTTACTACATCATGAACATATCCCTTACCCCACACTCAATGAAATAGTTGTAAGAGATTTCCTTTCATCTATGGTGTCATCAACCTACCAGATAGCAATTGTTTTGTCCTCTATGTCTTGAATTGACATATCATTTTCATCTGATGGACTTCTAAAATCATTGGCTCTGAAATGATGAGCAAATATTGATACCAAGTTCTAAAAGCTTGCTTGAAACCATATAATTCTTTTCAGATTACATACAAAATTCTGCTCATTTTGCACAAAGTCTTGAGGCTGCTTCATATACGTTTCTCTTCCAAAAAAAATCCAAAACTCCCTCTTGATATGAATCCGCTCCACACCCCATTTAAACATACCTGTCATTGATATCATCAATCTATCTGTATTCATCTTAGCTCAAGGTGCAAATGCTTTTTTTTTAAGTCAAGACCTTCATTTTGTGCAAAACCACTAGCCACTGTCTGTCTGTCAATAAAACCATGTACTTCATCCAGTACACTATTTTATATAGGTAATTTTACAAGCTATTCAGTCTTATTTATTTTAATTACATAATATTTTCCTCCACTTCTTTCATCAATAGAAATAGCCTCAGAGAAGTTCATAATTGCAGCCATGAAAGTAACACTTAACTAATGTCAAGTGGACTATCACAGCTTTCTTAACTTCTTGTCCTCTTCATAGGTCTCAGGTGAATCATGCAGCTTTAAGTCCTTCATTGCAGTAGTTGCCACTTTTGTTTTTCATCTTTGGAGATTCTTATTGCAACTTGTCTTGTCAGGACTTGATACTAACTATCTTGATCACTTGGTGCTGGATTAGTTTTATCTTACGTGTTTTGGACTGTCTTCGTCTTCCTCTGCAACCCCTTTAGTGTCAGTCTTATCATCTACAAAGCCTGGTACAAACTGATCTGATTTTTTATCTTCATCATAGACAGCATCAAATCAATAAGCTTATATGCCATGAACTCTTCACTATATCCTGAAAGTTATGTTTTTAGCTTTTGCCTTCTAGCTTAGACATTTTTTCCTTTGACTTGAGTGCTTATGCATACCATCCAACGATTTTGAGATAATTTACTAGTACTTTTCTACCACTTCATGCCTCTCGGATGTCACCTTATCCAGCCTCATCACTTCGCGTTTGGGCTCTGGACCCAACACAATCCTCAGCAATGCTGCCCCATTGAGATACAGTAAGTGGGGGTTTTATTACAATTTTCAATGCTGCCACTGAGATAAAAATAAAGGAAAATATCTTCTTCCCCATTGCCTGGTCATTTAAATACTCTCAACCTATCAAACATCACCCATAATCAGAAAGACTGAACACTTAAGTTTTCCTCTGTTGTCAACCATTATAGACGTTTCATGTGTGCACATTTTTTGGGGCCAACTAGACGAGTTAACGCAATCCCACCAAATTCAACTCTAGGTATACCAGCAGGCAGCACCCATCATACACCAAAGGTGGAAGTCTAAAATCCCAACACCAAGTGAAAAATGATTTCTCGCAGATAAGTTACTTGCAATCAATGTCTTAGCTCTCTAAAGAAAGGAAAAATAATAGATCCCATAATAGTGAAGAATTTGTGTTCATGAAAAAGAGGTCACAAATTTGAATCCTGCAGGGGTAGGATACGTATGCCTTGTATTTAAGCACAATTAGGTGCCTCCTGCATACAAGGAGTATGAGATGGTCTCATATGCTATAAGCTATCCTGCAGATCTAAAACAGGGCACCTGGCATCGTGGACCTTAAAAGGATCTTTCCTCCTCCTTCCCTCTTTGGGTCTGATCCACTCATGCCTATATCCAACCAGGGATGCAACTAATAAACCATGAAGTTGCTGGTGAATTCTGTTTGTGTTTCTTCACAGTGAACACTAAAAGAGGTCAGATTTTGTTTTCTAACACGAACAATCAAAATGTCTTTCTGCCAAATACTGATACAACTATGGCAGTTTTTCAAGACCCCGCGATATTATACAACATCGATATGTCTGCTTGTGTTTGTTTGTACAAAAGAAAAAAATAAAAATACATGCTTAATGTATTAGATTAGCAGGTGGCTATGGTCTCGATATGGCCCAGATATGATGGCATTATCCTGATGCACCCCATATACAGAGCTGTCATATCTGATTCATAGTCAAATATGGTGCAACATTTTGGTCTGCTGGGTAAGTATCCCTGCCGTATCTATCACGAACATGTCATATGTGAAGACAATGTGTACCCCAAAGTATTACTAACTTGAGCAATTAACAAAAGAAATGCAAACCGTGATCCTCAAATATCAAATCAACATGGCGTACACAACTTGTACTTCATTTAGTTTGAATTATGCTTCGATCTATTACTATACAGCTACAAATGACCCTTGGAATGCACAAGTTTTAAACTGGTGAGGTTCTCCGAAGAAGCTTTTGGTACAATTGCAATAGGGGCATACATTACAATACAACATTAGTATCAAAAGTGTATTTTATTGCTCATGGTTTACAATGTACATTACTAAGTCACCAGTTCGTATTTGTGTTGGTGTTCGATGGGGATAAAATTCAAAACAAGTTCACCAATGGATAAAATTCATCAATAAGTTCAAATTATATAAATCTATATTTATTATTTTGTTTTCAAGATTAATAATAAATATACAAGAATGTCAAAATATAGAAATATTATTAAATAAGTCCTGTAAACTAAAACTTTACGACACTAAAGCCTAAACTGCTCATAGATGATTGTTTGCAGACTTGCAATTGTAAAAATAGCAGAGATTAAAACATGTTTGCATAAAAAAAAAAACCTAAACCTAGCCGACAAAAGATACAATATTTTTTACGGGCTGGCCACCTCTGTTGGTAGGCCTCACTTGGTGCCCCCGCCAGATCAGGTGCCTGCTATCTGGGTACACCCCCAGAGGGCTTCCCGTGCATGGCAACATGTAAGAATTTAAAAAATTATGGCAACTTGGCTGGCACACTAAAAATACAACTTTAGAAACAAGTGAGACAATGTTTAAGAAGAGAAATGGCAACATATCAAATAGAGGAAGCAAAAGTGATATGTTATCAAATAAATTTCCGCATACTTGTTTGGAATTTCTATTTGCTTTTAAAAACATAAAGACAAGTGTTTCCTCAGTTAAACTTAACAGAAGTTCAAAACCTGCCTCAAACTACATGTTCCGCTAAGGTCAAAATTTTCACATGCTTGCGTTCTCGAAGTTCATGGGGTACAGGACCAAATACTCTAGTTCCAACTGGCTCTCCTTGTTTACTCACTAGAACTACAGCATTATCATCAAACCTGATCTGGCTTCCATCACATCTTAGTCGCTGCATAGCAGCACGCACAACCACACAATATACTACATCTCCCTTCTTGACTTTGCCACGTGCATGTGCTTCCTTCACTGATGCAATTATTGTATCCCCAAGTCGTGCACCTCTTCTTGACTTGAGGGCCTGGATGCACATCACCCGCTTTGCTCCCGAGTTATCCACAACTTTAAGACTGGTTCTCATCTGTATAAATGTTCTTGTTTGCTGTCAAAGTAAAAGAAAAGAACCAGTAGATCAATTATATGTCGCAAGCCTACTAAGCAGTAAAATTAAATTCAAACCTACTAAGCAGTGAAATTAAATTCAAACCAAAATGGCCCCAAAAAGCAATCTTAGGCACAGGATATAGGGCACTTTGCACTATGAACACCAGATCAAAATAGATCTAAAAAACGGCACAGGAAATCCAGCTAATACATGATATAATACTTCAAATTTGATAAATATTTTTACATATCAGAAAAGTGTCAAATTCAAGTTACAAATCTTTCTGCTTTTTGCATGTCTACGCACTGCCAAATATCACAACCTCAGTCTAATTATCTCTTTGTGGATGTGCTTCATATATTATAATCCATTTAATGTTAGAAGACGTATACATAATACAACGAAAAATGAAGAGAAGGCGGATTGCACACATTTGAGACTGTGTCCGTCTATTTATTATAAATGAAATAGTTACAAAACGGTTGATGTAGTTACAACCAACTTGTAGTTAGGCACCTTATAAATAAGTCTTATATTCAACCTTGGGCACAATTGAGATGAACTTCCTGAAATTGTTCGTGTGTTTTCATAAGGAAGGTAAGACATTTGAGTTGAGAGGGTTGCACATTAAGTCACTGCATATGATACGCTCTCATTAAATGTAAATGGCTCTCAACAAGGGATCAATAGGACCTTCAATACAATTGTTTTTGGGGGAAGAAAAGTCATCAACAGCACCAACTACCACCAAAAGGTCAAGAAGGGGTGAAAAGCATTTAGTGGTGATTAAGAATATGCCAAGGGAGCAACCGACTCAAAAAGACACTTCTCAATCAAGTATTCTTCCAGGGCATTTTTGGCTCCCAACTGCCATCTATTACCTTTTCTCGAAAGGTACAACCAAAAATTTGAGCAGTCGAGAAACGCACTCAACACCAGCTGAAGTGGCCTCCGTCAACTAAAATACACCAAATATTTCAAGCAACTGATTTTGGCCAGAAGATTCCCATCCAGTCACCAGAAGGAAGAATCATTGTGGAACCAAAGGGAATTAACCAAACTCAACTCAAGAGGATGAAGTCGAGGTTGATCACCAAGAATCTTATCCAGTGGAAGAACTTGCCGAGAGAGGATGTAACATGAGAGGGCAAAGATTTTATGCAGAAGCTTCCCAAGATGATCACCATTGCAGATAATGCTTGTTTGAAAGGAGGTGACAACAAAGGATGGGGAGGATGAGGAGGGAAGCATGCTACCCCCTTAACCTATAACATATATTGGGATGTGTATGGCCAACTTGTGGCTAACATAATTTCTTAACTTCTCATATCACATTTCTCTACACTTTTATATTGTTAGTAGGGTCGGCCTATGGAGTAAGCATAGCCGAAATAAGATGTGTGTGTGTGTGTGTGTGTGTGTGTGTGTGAGGTAGGGTTAGTATTTGGATATCATGTTGAATATTATATCCTTATTGTAAGGTTATGGAGGTTGCCCCCTCGAAGTGATTTAGTCATCTATTTCCAATACTTTGTTCTTATTTCCATCATTTGGTGTTCTTCTACTATTGTTCTGCATATCTAAGTAATTTCATTACAACAATGATAAGAAAGAACTTTTGCATGTGCTCAGGAAAAACCTACATGGCCTGCAAAAAGGGTAGGATATTGTGTGGTTTTTTTGTTTGTTTTGCTGGCGTAATAATCACAGGAACAAGTTTTCTGATAATTTGGTTAGGGATGACAGACCAATTTAGGTATATTGATACCACTTTGGTAACTCACAGAGAGAATGAACATAAATGTTCTCCTAGAAAGAGCAAGTGCTAAGTACTTAATTATTTCTAAATAAAGATCGAGAAGGCATCAATCCCCCTTCACCAAAATTCTATTGATTCACTGTGCTGGTTCTTCTCTTTTCGTTGCTCATTTTCCACACCCCTACTAGAATACAAGGCATTTTAAATTTATTCCTCTGCCAACAGTTTTTGCAATATTACTATGTACTTCCTTACAACCATAAAAATGTGCACGTGATACTCTACTAGCATTCAGGTTCAAATTTCTAATTTGGATTCTTTTGACAAAAGAACAAATTTTATCCTGCAATGTATTTGAGTGCTTTTAATATTCATATTTTTTGAAGGAAATTGATCGTAATTAATATATATGCTGCATAACTTAATCAACACATCTAAAGGCCATTGTTTCTCGGATGTGCATATATGATATGGCTATAAAATCGACTTAATTATGTTAATCCTTTGCGCTAATTGATGTCTTAAATTCACCCAGCAGGTGTGACTGAGTGGTAAAGGCTGAGCATTGTCATGATGGACATTGCACAAACTCACACGACCCATGATAATGCGGATCCCAAAGCATGTAGGTAGACTGTTAGAAACCGGGACCAGGGATTCGCCCTTTTGTGTCCAAACAGTTGTGGGATCCATTCAAAACCCTCATTAACTAAGCCAAAAATATTTTGTCTTGAATTTTCTTTCATGATGGATCTTGCACTATATGGTGATCTATTGCAACACTTGCATTCTCAAACTGAACCTAGGACTATGCAGTGTCTTTTCATAGATGCAAATACAAATCCAAAATGTAGCATGAGCAGAACCATAACATGGAGAAATTGGGTTGACAGTTCAAATTTGGTAATGAAACTCAACTGTGCCTCCAAAACACACATCCAATGATCCCTATGGCACTTGATGATGAAAGTTTGCTAATGAGTGACAATGCCAAATTGAATGCTGAAAGTGTACAAACACATGGAGTTGGAAGGTTCACAAAAACCTGAGATAAAAGTTGATCTAATCCACCGGGCGGCCGGCACATTGACTCCACAAATGCTGATGACTTGCCCCATACATGGTTTCCAAAGCATCCCATTAAGCCAAGTCCATCTATTTCAAACATAAGAAATAAATCCACAGGTCATCAGTCAAATCAGTCATAAATTACAAATTGATTTAAAGACACTAGGTATTCTTACATGCCAAGCAAGACTGGCTACAAAACCCATGAGGTCAAACATAGAACTGAGTCACCAGAAAATAAACCAGCTTGCACTCAGTTACTAGAGTGTGATGGCTGCCCATCAATTAGAACAAATGCTACTATGGTTGACCTTTTCTGCTCGACACTGTTCAGGGACAACAAAATCCCTAGTTTCTTTACTTCTTTGGAGAGGAGAGCACCCTTCGATTGCAAGATAGATAAACCTCCCTCATGGATCACTGCTCAGCTGCCTCCCAGGATTACAGAGGACACGCATAGCTGTAGGCTACTCTCTGAATTATGTGCTTATAATTGTCTTTGGTGATTTTATAGAGATGAATAGAGAAGAATATGATTGTATGTCATTCCAAGAGTTGTAAGCCATTCATCTAACCATCCGCCTTTATGCTTACTGCAAAATTGTTTATTTTCTGTTTTTCTTGTAGCTTTTTACTCTTTACTGGGCTTGGGGATAAATTATGCATGTCATTGATGTATAGTGCATGACGATTAAAAAATATTGATTTTAGCCATTCATAAATACTAGCACTTGCACCAAAAGGCTTGATGTTACCACGATAGTAAAATATGAGGGATTGATGTTTTGACATAATGCGGATTTTTAGAGTCATAGAAGCAATTCCAAGGTGCACCAAGCCTGGAGCACCAAGCCTGGAGCACCATCGCGCTCCGGCAGCATTGGCGACATAGCCCGAGATGAAGACGGAAGAGGAAGGGCTGGATCTGATACAGGTCTTGCTCATATATGCAAATTTTATGTCTTCAAGGAACGTGGAGCAATTCTAATATTTTGTGGGCAATTTCTTTGGCAATGCATAAGATAAATTATTTTGATTATTTTATTGGGGGATTATTGTTTTGTTAGTCGTCATGTAGTATTTTTCTCCTTCTACTGAAAAGAAAAAAATAACCTACATTTAGTTATGTTGAAAGCACTTTGCAAGCTCGTGCTAATAATGTAAATTCAATAACACAACATGTGACATATCATTCTCAAAGGCCTTTGCAACAAGACAACGACCTAAATCAAATCTCTTCCTTAAACATCATTGCAGCGGCAATGCACACGTACTCCATGTCTTAGTTATGTAAAAAAATCTGATAGGATATATATATAAACCGACTTTGTTGTCCAAACGAACCCTTTGACTAATTCAAGGATATATTTATTTATTATTTAATTATTTATTATTTAATTGAAACTTTTGCGTAAAGGAACATGAAACAAAATTGAGTAGATGGATAAGGTTGGTAACGCTAAATTGCTTGCAAATCTCTTCCTTAAATGTCATTTCAGCGGCAACACACACGTATCCATGTCTTAGTTATGTAAAAATAAAATCTGATAGGATATTACATGAACCGACTTTGTTGTCCAAACGAGCCCTTTGACTAATTCAAGGATATATTTTTTTCTATTTAATTGAAACTTTAAAAGAACATGACACGTAATCTAGTCGATGGATAAGGTCAGTAACACTAAAACGCTTGCAAATGTTTAGTGGATACGTGTATATGTATTTTTTAATAAAGATTAATTAGTTTAATAATATATTATTTTGGAGATGTGAACTCAACTTCAATAATAATAAGACTTACCAAACATAAAGGTTAGTATAAGAGAACGAATAATTGTTTATCCTTTTCTCATTTAAAAATTAAGCTAAAGCTTTATGAGTCACCAATCCCTAAAACATTTTTAAAAACTAAGAATATTAATTTAAGAGAGAATACTCACCTAATGATATGATGTAAAGGTAAATTTTTGTAGGCGTGCTAATGATTTGACGGGCTGTTGCATTTTGTTTTCTGTGCTTTGTTTCATGGCTTGAGGCCCATTGCCGTGCATTTTCTTGGGAGGGCTCTCTCCCCATAATATAGCGTATCAGCTAATCACAATAGTTTTCTCTTTCTGAGCTAGGTAGTGGGCTTGAGCAACTAAAAGTGCCAAAGGCTTCAAGTTAATAAGTGAAAGGAATGCAAAAACGTTTTAAAAAGAAAACTGAGAGCCTGTAAAGCTATGGGCATGATCATGCTACCCACAACTATTCTACCCCCAGGGTCCATGCCTCAAATGCACTCAAGGGAACAACTAACAGGAATGCAAATAAAGGTCGAAAAAGAAAATGAGCCTGTACAGCTAAGGAAGAGGCTATGCTACCCACAATTCCCTAACCCCAGGATCTCCCTGATCTGACTTGCCATGCTGGCATAATTTGCCACATATGCAAGTAGAGAGGAAAACCATTGGGACAGTTACCATACGTGATTAACTGTGTTTAAACATATAGGAGGAGACATGGGAGAGGGATGCAATTGAGAATATAAACTAGAAATGCAATCCGGACACCTGACAGAGTTGAGGAGCCAAGAGCTATTGTCAATGATGCATGCTGAAGAAGCACTGCTCTCAAGAATCGTGAATCGTGTCAAAACACATGTCTATTTGCTATATTGACTTTCTCACGAGGAGTTTTATTACTTGTCATATTTGATTAATGCCCTGTTATTCAGATCATAAAACCGCTCCAGCAGTACCTATTATTATTGTGTGTTTCCTGAATAGAAATAGACTCAGAATTTCCTATCTGACTCTGCATAATACTCAGTTGTTTTCAAAGTTAGATGAACAGATATGGATCAAATTTGTATCAGAGCACTTTCTTATCAAATGGTAAAAACAAGACAACAATGTAGTCAGAAAAGATGCCTGGCAAGGAAGAAGATGGTTCTGCCAAGACAAGGTTTGCCAAGCCAGAAACGGATATCAAGTCTCTCCACAAAATGATGTGTCCATTAATGACAATGGTTATGATGCAGCAAAGTGTAGGAAAGAGTGCTGTAGTGCCAAAGCTTCATAAAGGTAATTCTTCCAGCAGAAGATGGACTATAAGTGACTCCCATTTTAATTTATTCAAGGTAAAAGCAAAAATTGGCATGCCTGCTTTGATGTTGGATGACTGGTTAAGGTAGTTAGTATATTTTTCTTGGCAAAACCTTCCTCACAAAATCTTTCTCATGCTCAACACATATCATTTTCGTAGTTAAAAATGTGTAGTCATGCCCTATTGCAGTGGATTAAATTTTGTGATTGCCAACAAAGACAAGGTCAAGGCCTTTGGCAGATTGGGAAGAATTTAAAGGTATTTTCCATAGAAGAATTTATACCACAGGGTATGAATAGGAGCTCCAAATAAGTGGCGGCACTTATGACTAGATCAAGTTCAAGTTGAATATATAATGTATTATTCGGTTTTAAGCAGTTACGGAGTTGTACCTGCCATAACCTAGACAGTCTGGATACGGATACGGGTACGGGAACGGGTACGGGTACGGTACGCCGATACGGCAAATTTTTAAAAATCTTGGGTACGGTACGCTTTTGGGTACGTTTATATATATATATATATATATATATAAATATATAAATATGTATACAAATTATAAATTTAAAGAAGCATTTGCATACTTATTGAAATTTATTATTTCTCTATCACAGTTATTTATCTTAGTGACTGTGATAAGATTCAAGGAGTTTTGATTGTTCATGGTGACCTTCCTTGATCCACTCAACACGATAGTATTGTCTGACATATTTCCTGAAACATCATAACTAAGCAGGAAAAATATGGATCCAAGCTGGCAGGTGGGACGATTAGTCCGAGCACGGGAGAATACTCGCCGAGTTTTGGAAAGCTATCCAGTATTTTTAATTACTAATCTGTCTACAGGCGATCAAAGCTCATGATTCTTTCAGAAGATTGCAAGAAGTTGCTTGGTACAAAAAGGTGCAAAAATGGATTTTATGAAAATAAGAAAAATATTGCCATCAATGCGTAGAGCTCGAGAAAATATACACTTTTAGAGAAAACGACACTTGAAACGGAGTCACAGAATGAAAGTTATGGCACATGCAAGTTTTTACTGCTACATCTTTCCGGACCCTTTCCAAAAATGGCAAATTTTTTTCTATACTTGTGATTTTTTCACCAAAAATCCAAAAAAGGAAAGAATTGCCAAAAAAGGAAACAAACAGTCTTTGGCAAGTTTTTTTTTGATGGGTACGCTTCGAAACATACCCTCGGGGATAGTGGTACGGTCCGGTACGGCAAAACCATACCTGCATCGTGCACTGTCCCCCCGTGGGCACGCGTTTCCAAGCGCACCCACAGCATACCGTGCACTCGCACTCAGCACTTGGTACGTTTCCAAGCTGGTACGGGGGCCTTAGGCGTTTCCAGACAGTCTAGGCCATAACCGATAACAGAAATGTAACCACCATCTCTAATATAAATAATACTCTGCCTGTGTCATTTTGGGCACTGCAGTTTTGCCATCTCATTTCCTTCTTTGTTTCTCCTTCTACTAACATTGGTATCAGAGCATTAGTTAGTCAAGTCGCCATTGGAGGAAGCACTTGTAGAGAAGTGTGTGTGAGATTGACAGTAAGGTCGAGGCAATTCCTGCCAAGGTTCGTTCACCGTCACAATGGCAAAATCGTGGGTGGGCTGGTTGTGGGCTGTTCCGCCATCAAAAGAGTTGCTGAAGTCACAGAATACTGCTTTTTCGAGGGAAAAGACCTGTCGTGGAATAACGAGGGCAAATACAGTCACGAATATCCAGATACGAGGGCAAATTTACTGATTTTTCCTCCATTCGCGAGACAGGAGAAGTCTGTTTCTAGGGCAGATGAGTCAAGTTTATTGCAGTCGCAATTTCTGCAAACACAAGGCATAGAATCATTCAAGAGGGTAAATTGTATTACTTGTTTGTGTAACGATTTTGACTAATAAATTCATACTATTGGAGCGAGCTAAATATTTTCTTTATTTTCCGTTATAATAAATGGCAAATATTTCAAACTTGATTCTGTCGGATTCACAAAAGTTAACGGGCACAAATTTCAATGTATGGAGCCATAAAATTCTGACGCTTGCAAAATTTCGAGATTGTGATAAAATAATCACAGGCAGCAAAGGCAAACCTGCTGCGAACTTCGCTGATTATGACAGACGTCATAAGGAGGCTCTATTACTTCTCAAGTTGTCGGTGTTGGATGATATGATACTAGAAGTGCGGAATGCCATTGTGGCAAGCACGTTGTGGACAAGTCTGAAAGACAAATATCAGACGTCAGAGAAAGGACGGGTTTTATACCTAAAGAATACATGGTTTGCTTTAACGTTACAAGGTGGATCGTTATCTGAGCACCTACTTCGGATGAAAGACCTCCAAGACCAATTATCTTCCATAAATAAAAAGGTGGACGATGATGATATGGTGGCTTTGGTTCTAAATAGCTTGCCTTCTTCATATGAGTCATTTGTGGAGGCACTCCATTTAATGGTTGAGAGTCAAACTCTTATGTTTGACAAGGTGAGTTCCTACCTATTGCAAAAGGAACGAAGACAAACAGGCTCAAGAGTCCAGTTCTGGACAATCTGAGAGCGCTTTTGCTGCTCAATCCAAAGGAAAGTGGAAATGACAGGCTGAGACATCCACTTCCTCTCCTAAACATCAAGTGAAGTGTTACTATTGTCACAAACTTGGTCATGTGAAGGACTGTCGGAAACGACTCAATGCCTTGAAGAAGCAGAAGGGGCAGGCACATGTGGCAACAGTTGAACATGAGTCAGAAGATGAGTATGCCCTCATGGCATCTTGCATGGATAATGGCAGCCCTACTCGGTGTTGGTTTTTTTATTCCAGAGCATCACGGCATTTCACATGTCAAAAAGATTGGTATGTCAATTTTCATTCATTCTTTTGATTCAGTTACTTTAGGGGATGGGAGATCACATGTTGTAGAAGGGATTGGGGATGTCTGTATTATGTTGAGATGCAATGTTGAAGGGGTGCATTTGATGAGAGAATGATCTAGATTCAAATCTCCAAACTGCAATAATGCCACCCACAATGGATAGAACTTGCCACAGATGTTGCACTCAATGAGTATTTAAATACGAGCAAGAAAATAAAATGCGTGCAGCTTTTTATAAGGCTGCAACAAATTGAATCCAGCAGCCCAATGTGCAAAGACCACGGAAATTTTCGAGGAAAGTAAAAATTTAGCGCCGAATAGAAGGAGAACATAAAAATGTATTTATTGAAAGAAAATTAATAGGAATATCATAGAATTTATTACAGATGAATGTATTTTTGAAGGTAAACAACTTCGTGTACATTTTATAGGAAAACTCGGCAAATAGTTTTTCAAATCGTCTTCTGAACACTTGTTTCCTATTTTCACTGGCATTTCTTCCAGATGAAAACCTGGTTTAAAATTCATTAGCAGGGTTCTGTACCATGTTCATCTTTTTGTTTGCCGCAGATATATTTGAAAGAGTTAATTAGGGCATGATTACTCACCAACAGAAGATTTGAATCCAATATTTGGAGATCGAGCAGCCCGAACGAGCTTAGTTAACGACGAGGCCATCGCTGTGTTAGAATTATACCAAATGCTTAAACCCAGCCAAAACCCTCCTTTCTCATTTACCAATTTTGTTAGGGCATTCACAAGCAAAGAGCGGGTCATGCTTCAAGTGGGAATAAAATAAAGAACACAAACAATAATATTCCGGCCAGTGTTGGATTTTGCAAGGCGTTTTAGACGTTTTTAATCACTTTAAATGTCAACAATTTTTTTTTTTGGTGGAAAGGTATTATAGTGAATAAAACACTCTCATTTACATATTTCGCAACTTGGTAATCACTTAACTCTTACTTCGATATAACAAGGCAAACTTGATCTTCATCTCTAAATCTCTAGAAAAACTACCCTAAACTTCCCAAAATCAAGAAAAGACATCATTAACAAGCCCTAAACAAGTCCAAGCACTCCACACTCTTCCAAGAGCATCCTAAGCCAAGTCAAAAGCATTCCAAAGTCTTATCAAGTATTATCAAACACCTATACACCAAAGGGCACTTCAAGGGTTTCTATTTACAAGCACTCTACTTAGGTACTTTACTTCAATACTCTATTGCGACATTTTATCTATCATGAAGGGTACATTATATCTATAGTTACACATGTTATTATGTTGAGACACAAGGGAAAACATAAGGGGTTAGATTTCTAGATTGCACCCACACTTGCACGAGCATTAGCAGAAATACATGGAGTTTGAGCCCCTCATTTAGGTAATGTAGTGTGGTGTTTGGTTAAAATCAATAAGGGGGTTGGCCACCAAGGGTAGTATAACTCCAACACACACAAAACCCTTTTTGTTATCTAATCGTGTGCTTGAAATGATAGTGCATGATAATTAGGGTTTTGATCATTACATGTGCATGTGTGAAGATTCTAGAAATAGAAGAAGTGCAAAAAGGATCTACAATTCATGATGAAGCAACCCAATTTTACAAAAAGGTTAAAAGTAACCCCTGGATGCCAAGACCAAATAGAGCAATAGATGTGGTGTATGTGTATGAGCCCCGATACTAGTGTCGAGGGACGTTTTAAGGTCCAAAATACAAGATGAAGCAAGTTCAACCTAGCTACAATATGTTTTCCCTAATTTCATAGCCAAAACATCTTTGAGATATTTTGAAAGGTAAGTCAATATATCTTCCTTCGCATTACTATATTTTGTTATGTATTTGATTGAATAATCTTTCTTTTTTACATTTACATAGTTTATTAGAGCTAAATTTCATTGTATTTATTCATAAAATTTGATTGAGAATTAGTTTCTAGATTTATAACTTAATTAGATTATTTACCCATTTTCTATTATTCTAATTTGGGTTAAATCAATAACCACAATCTTTTCATTAAGATATTCATACATCTTTACCCCAAAATTTGAATACAAATTATACCATTTAAACTATCGCTACGTAATTTTTTCACATGTTACCAAGAAATAATTCTTATAATCTATATTATTAAAATGCAATTTGTCATAGATACCTAACATGTTCTTGATCCAACAAGGACAATCATGTGATTGTTAAGGGAACAATACTTACCCAAGACCTCATCTTATAATTTTCACCATTTGTAGCCTATGCCCCAAGGCCACGGGTATCATTTCTTCTTAGCATTTACATTTTCAAAATTTCTATTGTGAAAATATACAAATAATATAACATTATGAAAATAAAAATCAAGACCTACATGTGACATGTGTTATAATTGCATCGATTTGAACCTTATGATCATCCTGGATTTAACACTCTACACTACCTTACCACTTACACTTTACATAATGAATTAAACAATTAAAACCCGTGGACATTACCACACCTTATGGATCCTATAACCTCAAAGACCCAAGGAACATGTCTATGCCGAGGGGCATATTACATACTTAGCCTAATTTGATTACGTATTTATTACCTTATGAATTCTTTATTTTTTGGTCAATAAAAAGAGGGTTATTAGGTACCTCACCCTTTCATTAATCATCATTAGGATATTCATTACAAGCATTAGTATTTTAGCAAAGGTAACAAAACAACCTAACTTCATAAAATATTAGCTAAAAAGTTTCCCGATCTAAGGAAGGCCAAACAAACAAGTCTTTAATGGTAAAAATGTTTTTCAAGAGCTAAAAATAGGTCTTCCACATATCCAACCAAATATAAATATGTACATAATAACCTAACAAAAATTTAAAACAAAAACCCATCCCATATGTGAAGCCAAATGCAACCCAAATAATTCCACCATAACACAAATTTCTACAACCAAAGTGCAAGACTTTGGTAGCTAAAGCAACTAAACCAACTAAGATTTCTATCATAGCACAAACCAATTCTTGTACAATATGTATTCAAAGTCTCAAAATGTATAAACTCCCACCTCCCTAAAACTCCAACCTTGTCCATCCCTCCAAAATACTCTTCCATTGTCTCATCTCTCATTCATGCAATCCATTATTCTACTTGCTCCATGGTCTCTTTCTTTTGTAGCTTTTGCATTTTGTGCCTCTAGTAGCACTTTTTCCCCTTCCATACAATTGCCATATTTCAGAAGGTCATAGCTCTTGGAAGATCCAGCTTCCCACCCCTCCTTTCTTTATCTTCCATAGCTCTTCAATTTATCCATTTTGTAGATCTTATTTTCACTTCCATGACTCATTTGGAACATCCTCGGCCCTCACCAATCATATTTGTTTTGAAAGCTTCCAATCAATATATACGTGTATCCTCTATACACCCTCACAACAACATATTCAAGTAATTTTCCTTAGTGTCACGGTATGAGATCATCTTTCATCAACTTATGCACCATCCAAACCACCCAATGCCATAGAACGCTTGGGTAAGTTCTTTTCAAACCTAAAAAAATCTCGAACCCTAGGTAAATTAATCAAACAAGTCTTTTGCAATAGTAAAAATATGTACTAAAAAATTCTTCCACCTCCCAATAAGATCTAATGTTGTGTACAATCGTCCAAAATTCTACATCATAAGCCTAATAGTTGTAACCATTTGCATTCTAAATCACTCTTCCACAACACGATTTTCTTCATCCAAATCCCAAGGCTTCCACAACGAAACCTATTCATTTGTCATATATATTTTGCATTCCTTTATTGTATTTACTCAATAGTATCTTGCATCAATGGATCTTCATTATATGCCTCCACTAGCTCTTTTTTCCTCTACTATTGAGATCCATGTTTCTTTTCACCCCATCTCTTCACTTCCGACTCCATCTTTCATAACTCGCTACCATCTTCCCTAGCTCTTTGAGTAACACGTTTCATATCTCTTCTTGCATCTTCCATGTTGGTTGCAAATCCTATGAGACACCCACAATTACATCTTATTTTAATCCCATTCCCAAAAATTCCAAACCAAATACCCCCGTGGGGAATGAGGAGGGGAATAGACATCCCCTCATCATATGAAAATTTTCCTTTTGGTGGTAAAAAATTTCTACCACCTGTCTTCGACACCCCATTTTAACCGCTCTAAAGATTTTGTAACCAATTTTTCCACAATCAACTTCAACCCCCCTTCTTACTCCTTGGGGAAGACAAATATATGTCATTATTTTCCACTTTGGTCCTGGGATATAGAATGTCTAGGAACAATTTGCAATTCATGGCCTTTTGTAATAGATTCGTAGTCCATCAAATTCCTCGATAGTGTTTTTCTAAAATTGTTTCACCAATATTTTGCAACCCAAGGATTTTGTTCTCCTCCTGGCTCTCTATGCAACCAATCTACTCAAGTTCTTCAAATAATGGTATTTCTAGAGCCATAGTCAGAAATGCCAGTAGCCAACCTTTTGTGATGAGACTCATCCACCGCCATTTTGTAGCTACTTCTAAAGCCATTTGTCTCTTGTGTTGAAATTCATATATTATCGAGGTTGAAAATAAATCTTACCTTTAAAGATTCTAGGCATGATTGTGTATTCAAGTTGTATTGGTTCTACATCCTTCTCCTCTAATTTCTTTCTCCTTAGAAACCATCAATATTTTGGAATCTTCTATGTTTGTCTCAAATGTTGTCAAACTTCAAGATTGTAGGAAAATGAGAAGAATCCTAATCTTTTGCTACGACCTTAACATATTGCTTGTATTAGGATATGAGTAGCCGACATGTGGCTTACCATATCATTTATACTTTCTCATGCTTAGTAGGTCAGCTTGGGTGATGGCCATAAAGATATAAATAGTATATATAGGGGATCAGAGGTAGTAGTTCATTATCATTCGAGCATTTGAGTATTATTCTATGGTTTGAAGGTTTCCCCCTCAAGTGGCGAAGCTATTCTAATTGCATATTGAGATCATTATTTTAAGATATTGTGTTATTTGGTGTTCTATTGTTGCTCATAATCTGAATTATAAAAGTAATTTCATTACAAGTGGTATTAGAGCGACCACCCTGTGTTCGAGTTCCGGCATGGGTAGCTACGCTGACATTACAGTGTTCACTCGGGGATCGTATAGGGTAGGGTGTGGTCCCGTTATACAGACGCAAATCTAGCCCGAGGTCCGGGCTACAAAAGCATGGTGGGATGTTGTGATCTTCATGTTGATTTCACTAACGCCCGAGGTTTTGATGTGATTCTGTTACATTTGGTATTAGAGCAACCACCTGTGTTCGAGTCTCGACATTGCAGCTACACTGACATTGCAGTGTTCACCTGGGGCTCGTATAGGGTAGGGTGTCGTCCCGCTTATACGGCAGACAAATCTAGCCAGTCTGTGGTCCTGGGCATGTGGCGTGGTGGGATGTTATGATCCTCATGTGTGGATTTCACTAATGCCTCGAGGTTTTGGTGTAACGGTTCGTTACATTTGGTATCAGAGCGACCACCCATGTTTGAGTCCCGACACAAGTAGCTATGTCGGCATTGCAGTTGTTCACACGGGGCTCGGGATAGGCAAGGTGAGGTCCCGTTATACGGCACAAATCTAGCTCCGGGGTTTGCGCTTATGAAAGCGTGGTGGGATGTTATGATCTTCATGTGTGGATTTCACTAACGCCTCAAGGTTTTGGTGTAACGGTTCGTTACATCTTTCATCTTTTTCTCCTTGTATTACATCTTCAATATTTGTCAATCTTTGTCTCCTTTTCCAAACTTGTTTTGTGCCAAATGGTCATTTCTAAACCATTATGCAAATTGGATGAATAGAGTTAAGCATGTGAAATTTCTATGTCCACCTGGCAATGTTGATCCATTATCTTGCCAAAATTCTTACATCCTTATATTGTCGAGATATGTACTTTGTCGGGACATATCTACACTAGTGGCATCTACACAATTAATTTTATTATGATCACATCTTCCAATGTCAGTCCATTGGGAGCATTACACTACTATTTCCTATATTACATTGTTTTACTACTTATGACACATGCTCTATCCGATGATCGCATTGTTTATTTCTAGATGTTGACTTGATTATGCTCCATGCATACTTGTATTTCTAATTTACTATTTATATTAAATCACTAATATAGGCATTGGGCTCCTATTTTGGCTACACAACATTGTTGTTTATACCATTGATTGTTGATTGAAATTGATTGCTTTCTACACTTGTGTATTATATTCATCGATTGATTTTGTACATTGATTGATTTGAATGTTATGTGCACTTATGTGATCGCATGCTTTGATTCATGATTGAAATTGTTTGCTTTGGCTTCTCCATGCACTTGTGTTGTATTCATTGGTTGCTTTAGGACATTGATTGCTATGATTTCTTTATGCACTTATGCGAGTTACATGTTTTTATTTTTGTATGAAATTGATTACTTTTTTCACCGGTGTGATTACTATGTGATTTTAATTTGATCGCTTTAGATACTTGTTTGAGTTGCAACGTTGTCTACTCTAATTTATTTATACACTAGTATGATATATGTTATTTTTCCTCCATGTTTTTATGTTATATACTACGTTTTCTATATAGACTATAATGCTCTGTGTTATGTTTACTTTGTGCACTTGTATGCTCTATGATCTTTTTGTTCATATACTCTAGAGGTTTGTGCATGATTTCCATTTCTTGTTGGATTTATGCTCATTCACGTCAAGTTCTCACCACCCTTCTTGTTTCCTATGATACATTACTTGTTATATCCTTGGAATGAAACAAATATTTCCATGACATGTTATGTATTATTTCTTTTGAAAATATGAAACATCCTATGACATATTGCTTAATTCGAATGAGTTATTTCCGTTAGATACACATTATTTTGGCATACTTTTCTTACAAAAGATACATGGCTTTGAAACACGTTGTTATTGTGCACATTGGTTTAACACACATGGATTATTCACATATTAAGCACACATTTCTCGACCGCATTTCTTTCTATAGGCCCCATGCTTGACTTATACTATGGTTATTTCTTATTGGCATCACTTCTTACACATTGGATTTTAACATCCCGACTAATATATCATTGTTTATTACACATTGCTCACATGACAATTCGATTGCTACGCTTTATGATTAGATCATTGCTTCTTAGACATTATTCTGGGCACATAGATCATTTTACTTCACAATTATGTCATTTATTATTACACATTGATCATGGCACCTTGATTATTACATTATATCTTTATGACCATTGGTTGTTCTACTTCACATTTATGACATCACTTGTTATACAATGTTTCTTTCATTTTCACCGCTCTTACATAATCGCCAAAGCCCATTTTTGTTATTTTCTCATTATTGTATCATTACTTATAACACATTTGAATTTATATAACTGCTTTTTGCATATGTTTTCTTGGACATGAGCTAACAATTAACCCTACTAACATTGGTCAAGTCTATCATGTATCTTTATGATGAGTATATCATGTCATGTCATGTCATAGGTCACCATGTCGTGTCATAGGCCACTATGGATCCATAAGGCATCAGGTCATGTGTTGTGATTATACTACTCATCCTATCATTGTTATGTTATCATGTCAAATTTATATAACACATCACTTGTGCTTAAAATACTTATAACTTACAAATTATATACATTGTTACCATGTTAGTTGATACATTAGATATGGTTTATATCATTGATGTTGTTTTATACAATTTTATGCAACTAACACTTTCTCTTTTGAGATAAGTGATCCTTTGCAACATCCCTCATCTCAAAAGGGCCATATTCTGATATTTTTTAACACATTCATACATATTACATATATAATGTTTCAGATGACACTGTATGATGATATTTATATATTATTTTGATATATTACACAATTTTGACACGTGTTGAATTATGAAATTTACATATACAAATTAGCCTCGTGGCAGGCTCAAATGTATATAGGTTGGGTACGTGTCAAGCTCAAATGCACATAGGGTGGCTTCACATAGCAGAGCTCAATTACTATAGTTCTCTTAAATTTCAACATTTACATCCCTTACAAATGACATTAAGGGCATTCATATATACATGTTTCTTGTTTTTACTTTAGTTTTATTTTATTTACTAATTTTGTATAAGCATCTTGATTGGACATTAATACACATTTTGCATGTGGCACATAGGATCACATGTATGGAAAAAGAAAAAGATAAGGAGCACACACATTCTAGTATTGTGCACGCCTTTTCCTTATCAGTAGTTCATTTATTTTAGTCAAGAAATTTTCATTACTAGATTAAAATGGGGGTAAACTATAGTACCTTAAAACTTGACAAATGACATTTGACAATTATATTTGGCATTTATCTTAGCCCATTTTATATTGTGCACTTAAATAAATGATTCCTACACACATCTTGTTTAGTTTAACACTCCTTGGCTACTATGCCACACTTTTCGCTCGTCCTCGACTGTTTAAAAACCTATTTATTGAATATAAAACACAACTTCAACACATGACCACCATATCCACATGATAAAAGTGAGTTTTCACTTTGAAGACACATTCAACTACGTTGGATGAAATCAATAGAATTTTTCTCCTAAGGCCCACATTTTTGTCTTTCGTTCATTTAATAGTCTACTTTCTCAAATACACAAGTCAGCCTAGTTGGCTTAGTATCGATTGAGTGGGAAACCCTTTTGCAATAGTCACATATAAAAGGAAATTTGCCCCACCCATTCAAAGGGCCTCATCTCACACATCTTCAAAGCTACTCTAGAGATCACAACAAAGCACCAAATTGCAAAATTAATCTCTCAAGCACATTAATCATTATCAAGTCTAAATACTTTTTACAAGATTGGCCTTCATTATCACAAGGTATATTCTACACCCCAGATCATTACCAAGTGTCAAATGCCATTTTAGGATCTCACCAACTGATTGTATATCGCACCTTCATAAACATTCACCAGAGGGAGAACTATTTGAGGATTGATCCCTCTTTGGAGTATTGGTAGATAGTGCAATGCTCATCACACCATGAGGATAGGATGAGATTAGTCCAATCTAATTGAAATAACCCTTTTCATGTCCCTAAAGAGGAAGCTACGATTTTGAAGGAGAAGAATACCTACTATGTCAGAGACACAATCACCAAATTTTGAACATGGATTGTGCAAAATTCAAAATTTAGATTAACTCTACACAAGATAAAACTATCAACAAAGGAAAATTATATTTGGGTTACTTTATTTGATAGAAGAGAATTTTTCTTCCTCTTAATTTCAGCACAATTTCATCACTATCACTTTGTTTCATCCAAATTGTAGGTAAATATGTTCCAAACCCTAACCCTCACTTCTTTTATCTAACGATGTGGATTTTGAATAATCTAAATAATCGCACTGTGTGTTTCTAGAATCTACATATTTATTATTTATTAATACACATATGATTCTAGATTTATAATACACATTAGTAATTATCTTGAGAAGGAAAACCCTAGTTTTGATATTACGAGATAGTTATAACTTTTATTTTGACATGAAAATACAAATCCATATATTTTTAGTTTTAATAGAATAAAATTTATACAATGGGTGCATTATTAAACTACAACAATGTCATCACCACCGATTTCTCCTTATTGCCTAAAAGAGAAACCGATAATACATTGCCTCTTATTTTGGTTACCTTCATAGGTCTACTAATTAGTTTTATGTGAAGTTTAGTAACACAAGAATAAGATGAGAGACCCATACCAACCATATGTCCTCACATCCAAATATACTTCAAAGCAATGGCATTTGATTCTTTCCAATTCCTCCCATTCTAGAATCCAATGTTTAGTGGCACAAAATATGTCCTCTTGAATCTTATTCCTCTTCTAATTCCATTCTCAAAGAAAATACTATTATTGAGAGAATAAGCTATCCAAAATTCCATAAAAAAAATTACAACTTCACATCCACAACTAAAAACATATTAGAATATTTATCATGTACACAACATTTTCTTTGCCCTTCTTTTCTATTTAGAATAATAAAGAAAATATTAAAAATCAAGCTAACCAAAGTCAACATCGACAATGGACATCATTCAGACATTGGCCATATCTTAGTTCAACTCGCATATGGATTCAAGATACTTGGATTTGGGTAATCAAAGCATGCTTACTTTTTATCGAGATCATATATCACAAATGGTTTTTGTCACTTTTTCTTTTCTTTTTATAGAGTACTCAAGATTTGATAGTTGGAAATGGCAAGTGGTATGTATTCCCGATTAATTATTATATTTAATCTTGTCAATATTCTTTTTTTCAATGCCATCCATCAGTGTGAAAGGACTCTAACTTAATTTTTTCATTGTTGTCAACAAGATTTAAAAACTAAAAATTTGAAGCCTATGTAAGTTGTTTACAAAGTCTCGAATTGATTTTGTACTATAATCCTTATTTCATTTCCATTAATGGAAATAAAATACCTTCTTTGTTTATTGTTTTCTTCAAAACGCATGTCACTTATAAACTCTTTCGCAAAACATTGACATGCTCCAATTGATCAATAGTTTTTTTATTTGCATCTCCAAAGTTACTTTCATATCTAACTTAGATATTATTAATTGAAAAAACAAATCTTATCTCAAGTATGCTTTCAAGCTTTCTTACTTCAAATTTTTGTAAATAAGACGTTATCGATCATTGGAAAATATTACGCTCGTGGAAAAGAAGTTGCTTTTGGCAACATTAGAGGTTACCTTTATTAAAAACAAGAAAGATGATGAAACTGAATATGTAAAATATTTTCATTAAACTATTTTATGGCATTTTTACATCAAACCTAACTAGAATGTGAGGTGTGTAGAAGGACAAAGAATGGAAGGAAATACATGTATGAACAAGAAAATGCAAATTTTATTCTCATGTGCAAGAAAATAACTCACAAGGAGATTTCCAATTTGATGCTAAATTTTATTGTGTGTGAAAGGAATAAAAGAAAAACAAGCATTCAACATAAGAATAAACATTATCACCAAAGAAATCCCAAGACAATTTTTTTTGCAAATCTCTTTGTATTTCTTAATTGAGAATGAATACAAATTTCATATAACTCTTTCTCCCTAGAAAAATCAGTAAAAACATCAAAGATTACTTTTATATTAGTTAGATCTCATATTTACATTATGAGAAGGTAAATCCTTGGATAACATTTCATATTCTTTTACATTTACAATTACAATTTCAAAAATAATCCACAATTTACCAAAATAGAAACCACTTCAAGTTACAAGCTATTTTCAAACTTGAAACTAGAACATTTCCCTTAAGAAACCTTCTACAAGGATTGCACTTTGTTTCATGGTTACTTTGAGCCAACATGGCTCCTCGCTACACCTTTATTCTTCTAGGTGAATTTATTAGTCTTATAATCCCGAAATGTGGTGAGAATATATGTGATAGTATTTTGATATGGTATTATGGTATTATTGCAACCGACCACACAAACATCCTTCTTTTTCCTCATAGCAATGTCACTTGAATAATGAGAAAAGACCATGTGTGCATGTCACATTGTCTATGGTTACATGGGGTTTTCAGGATCAAAATTTTCTATAAAATCCCTCTCAAGGACACCGAATAATGTGAGTAGGTAGTAAAGGCCAATGGAATACTTTGTTATGTTCAGAGTCCTCTCAGATGGGAAAAATAAGCTTATTCAAGGAGTAGGTAAAGCAAAATCTATATGAGAAAGAAACTTACCTAACCAAGCATGCATAATAGATATGAAGATACCATGAATCAATGCTAAGATGAGGAGAGTCTATCACTTGTAATGGGGGTGAAAATAAAAAAAAATGTACATAAGAAGAGTCATAGAAAGAGAGAAAGATAGCCCCTATTCTAGAATGCAATTATGATGGGGGTTATATTTATATATGCTTGGAGAAAAATTATACGGTGTTAGGTGAGTTATACATGTTAGAGAAGAAATTCCTATATGGCTTCATAAGCGCCCGGTGTGTTGGGTGCGCTTTTTGGCATGGCAATGTACACACTTTATGTGCCTCTATTTTAAAGGTCTAAAACTACACTTTCAACCTTTGATCCTTTAGAAAAATACACATATTTTTTGCAATGAACATGTTGGACTCCACTTTGGGAAAATTTGACAACTTAAAAATTTGAATGCAACATTGATGTGCGCTTCATCAAGAATGAGTTCAAATTGTATTCTATCAGATATAGGTTATAACTGTAAATTTTCCTATAAAAAATTATTTCCACACTATTCCTTGGCTAAGAGAGCAGACTATATAACATATGCATTATTTAAGAGTAAGGGATCTAGTAAAGGGTCAATGAGAAAATTGGACCTAGAAACACTTTTAGTCTCCTTGTTCTCTATTAGTCATATATGGGCCTTAGGTAATGGAGACAATCACTTAATTGTGAGGAATATATATTTGATATTACAACTAGTTCTCACTAGGGTGTTGGTTTGTTAGGTGAAAGCCCTTCTAATAAACCATCTCATTATCCTAGTAAATGCATGGATTTCTAGCCATGTTATGTAGAAAGATGGTTATAAGATTGTTTCGCATCTCCACATCCACTTTTATTTTTATCCTCTTGTAATATTTATCTATCAACCATCGAGGGTTGCTTCCAAATGAAGGATCACAATGTCATGATTAGTTGTGGTTCAATGAAAGCTTCTAAAATTCTTATTTTGTATGTATATCGCAACAAGCTTTGGTTTGTCATACTTTCTATCAAACTAGCAATCACACGTGAAATGTGCGATGAAAACGTCGAAGAGGATGATTCGAAGAAGTTATAGTTGAGGGAAATAAACAAGGGGGAGGAGGGTGAAAAATAAGGAGATTGAGGGAGAAGTCCTGGATTGTGATAAATGTTGGGGGAACCTATGCTAAAATCATATTTCTTATGAATAGACGTATATGAAACATGTGTCTGCATCAATGACCATTAACACAACACCTGACCACTTATTTTCGTAATGTTTGATAGGAAAGTTACTGAGACTTGCATTTGGAAATGATTTTTAGCATAATTAATGGTTGAGGCATTGACAAAAGATGGAATCAAATTTCATGCACATCGTTTCCTCCTTTGATCGTCAAGGTCATCCAAAGTTACAAATAGGGAACATTTGAATTTGAAGATTATAATTTGGTGGATGGTTAGAAAATTATAATTGAAACTCGATGGGAAGAGTAAAATCTAATAAGGAGCCAATAAATATAAAGGCATGAAATATATTAAATGCATGGATTTCAATGGAGGATAGTTGGAGGAGATGACAACCCTTATTCAAGGCATAGGGACATGAATATCCAACATCATCTAGTTATTTGGAAAGTCGACAAATGCAATGTTCAAGCACCACATGTAATGGTGAAATGTACAATGGAAACACCGAAGGTGATGTATTGAAGTAGCTAAATTGGAGGGAGAAAAGTAGCAGGAGAGGAAGATGGGTGATGAAGAAGGGTTTAAGGGAGGAGAATTCCAAGGGTGGGGAAAACATTGTGGGGAAACAATGTGAAACTATACTTTCCTACAACCACATGCCATTTTTTTCAATCATATGAAGGAGAAAGGGGGTGTGGTGTGCAAGTCATTATGGCAATGTATATTGGAGATACGTGAGAATGCAAGGAGTGGTCAATCAATATTGCCAATGACAATAGTTGTTTGTAATTTCAGCCCTTGTGTTTTTGGGTGATTAGAGCACACGTAAATGTAAGGGGAATTTTATCGCATGGCTCGCGGAACACTCAAGAGACAAATATATCTGGATTGGAGTCGACATCATGGGTAGTGACTTCACTCGCCGCAGATTCACCTGTGTGAAATTTACATTTAAAGGGGCCAAAATAAAAATGGGAAAATCCAATAGGTTCTAGGATCGAATCCCAACCACAATGCTTGTTTCTTGTAGCTATGTGTAGGCTCCATTTATAGTTCTAAGCTCAAGAAATTGGGAAACAATTGATGCACGACCAATCATTGATAACTAAACCCTCCAACAATTAGGCATATGAGCAACAGGTAGATTTTATATGTTACTTGAGCAAGTAGTTAAACTAAAGGGAGCAAAATAGCAAGAGAGAAAGAGGGGTGATGAAGAAGGGATTTTCTCGGAGGAGAATTCCAAGGATGAGGAAAACACCGCAATGAACCAATGCAAAATTTTGCTTTCCTATAATCGCATACAATTTTCATCAATCAGTATGAAAGAGAAAGGAGGCGCATTGTGCAAGTCATCGAGGCAATGTATTTTGGATATATCTCGTAAGAAAAGGAGTGGTTGATCAATAATGCCAATGCCAATAGTTATTGCTTGCAATTTCAGCCCTTGCATTTTTTGGGTAGTTAGAACACAGGTAAATGTAAGGGTAAATTCATTTAGTCATACAAGGAAAAAAATGCAGATATCACTATAGTTGATTTTCCCATGGATGAGAAGTGATCCGTAGTATTTGATGTCATGAATCAGAGAAAGCCAATGGAAAACAACTTAATACAATGCATGTAGATACTACAAAGAAGATGTTCCTAATAATGTTACATGTAGGTATCAAGGGATAAACCTAACCACCATTTGATATGTAGGAATCCCTTCAATACCTTCTATGTAGAATCTCAATTATGGCTAATTGATAAGAGCTTAGATGCAACTTAGTATTAATTTATAGCTAACAAAGGAGTTTTCCTTTGAACAATATTACATTCTTAGTCTTAAGGTTAATAGGGGTTTTTAAAAATCTTTTATTTTCCCGGCAATTTTATCTTCCTACTCTGACTAACTAATGAACTAGTCCTTGATGTCTTTTCACTCCTTCAAATTCTCAAGAATCTCTATTTCGATTACATACATTATTTCTCAGAGGAGATGGAAAACATAGACGAATGAGAATGTTAATCTTCCCCTACATATCTTATAATGAGTAGTTTCTTTGAATCAGAGAATCATGTTCCTCTCCCAAGTTTGAATATTACCGATTGATTGCTGATGCCATTACAAATGCATCCTTTCTCCTCATATTGCATGTCCCCACCACATAAATATCAAAGAGTTTGTATACCGAGATTAAAAGTTGGTGTGTTTTCTTTAATCCAATGACTTATTTATAAGAAATCCTCTTGTACATAATCCAATTGTGTTCTAGATTGTTAAGGTTTATGCCTAATGATTTCAAAGTGTATGCATGTTCTTATTACTACCCGAAGATTTATAGGACTATGCCAAATATGTTGTTGTTATGACTATGTTAAACAATAAGAGCAAAAGATCTCAACACAACTACTTTACCCCTAATCATGACCCAAAGGCACCGTTAATAGTGAACATCAGAATGAGACCAACAACCTCATGATGTGCACAACAAGAAATCAAGGATCGTAGTTACTTTTTATTCCCAAGATCACATGAAGGCATGAGGAAAGATCATACATAGTGTCTAATATATGTTCGCATGATATATATCAATAACATAACGATTAACAAAAAATTAATATTCTTTTTTATGTTTTTAACAAAAACAAAATTGCAAGATAGTCAAGCGCAAAATGTCTTCAGAACCGAATTTTTTTACAAAGAAATCACACAACAATCATGCATGTGATTGTTCCGTGACTAATTTTTTATGTAGTTTAGCAAATTTATAGAGACAAATGTGAGATATGCAACAAACAAATATTATAAAAATAGAAATCAATTGAAAGGAAAGAAAACCCTAATGAAAAATGATGTTAGAATTAGAAAATGGAAGCTTAACCTAGAACCACTTTGTCGCATCGTGGCCACCAAAATGTATGCCTAGATATTAAGCCACCTGCAAAAGTGTTAGATAGATCAAACAAATCAACTTACAAAATAAAATGAGCTTATGATGTTTCAATTGAATAAGTGAGGGACTTCAAAAGGTTCTACCAATGAATAAAGTTGGTTAAATATCCAAACTTTGAATCTAAATATGTAAATCACACACTAAAGGAAAATATTAGTATTTTTTGTTGGTAAGGGACTTTCTTGGTCAAATCCCTAACCTTTTAAAGGTTGATATAAAAACATCTACGATATGCTATGAAAATAAATAAAATGGTATACTTGTTTGGGGTCCGAAGGGACCAAGTTGTGGTGTTGGGTCTATTGTGGTAAATTGTTGATTGTTGATGGTGTTCTTGGATCGATTGAAGTTGTTGCTAGTCACAATAGTGATTATAGAAAATGGAAGAGTAGTTACAAAGCGATCGACATCAATATTGAAAATCTGATATTTGATTGTGTAGCGAGCTTTGATTTCTAGGATGTCTTCTTTCTCCTTCGTTGAAGCTTCAAAGAAATCATGTGTGGCAATAACAAAAGTTCTCCAAAATCCAATATGATCAAGATGGGAAAGGGGGGGTGAGTTTTATTTCAGTAATTCTCGATTGCATTGAAGATTATGATGGATACAAGTTCAATTGCATAGAGATGTAAATCGGTAGGTGGATTGTGGTGTGTGATGAAGTGTTGTGATAATATTAAATGTGAGTGAATGAAGATGATGTAAGTGGATGACATGTCATAAATCAACCTTATTTTTTATTTTTAAGGTGTTTTGTGGCAAGAAAAGATTTTTAGGGATTATTGTGTTTTATAATGTTTTTGTATTTTTAGCTTAAGAGACCTTACGCACAAGGTGTGTTTTCTAGTGTCTACAGTTTGCAACCCACTTGGCAATTAGTAGTGGCATAAACAAATGGATGGCACACCCTCAAATGAATCAAATGTAAATAAAATATATAGAAAATTTTAAACTTTTGGATGTAAAGATCAAGGTTGGAGGATAAAATTTTGAGTAGATTTTGTATGGAAAATTTCAAAGCCTTAGTGATGTATGAGCATTTAGGTTCTTGCGCAATCTTGCATCAACAAAAATTATGTTAATAGCAGGAAGATATGTTAAGTCTAAAAACACACATTCTTGTTTGGTGCAAAGTGTTTTCATAGTTTTATGTTGTCTCATGAGGGCATAAATTATGTTGTTACTTGCACCTATTTATTAAGTGTACTTAGGCGTGTGTTTGTGTATATTTTTGCACAACATGGTTAGAATGTCCCAGATAGATTTGCGGTACTTCATCGATCATGACAACTCTTCTAAGTTGGCGCAAACCTATATCCTATAACACACGAGAAAATATAATCTCAAGGCTTCAAGGTTTTGTGCAAGCAAATGTATGTTTGAAAGGCATTATGACACCTCCTTACTATTCCTACACACTCCAAATGATGGCGTAAATGGTATAAGCCTTGCCGTGGATTCAAAATAGTATGAAAATGACTATAAGATGACACAAGAGCAAGAAATCTTGAAGTATGCTCGATAATGCATAAGGCATTTTCATAAGCTTTCGTTAGAGAGGGAGACCCATCTTGATATTGCACATATACTTGTAAAACCACGAGGTCATTGGGATTTCCATGCGAAGATGTATTTGAATACATGATGCACATAGATTATGGGACATTTGTATTCTTGTTTAGTGCAAAGTATTTAGCATATTTTTTCATACCCCACGAGCGTGCATAAATTATGTTATTCTTTTCGCACCTCAAGTGCACTTAGGTTTGTGTTTATTTATTTTTGTGGCTTTGTCAATACTCTAGTTAAATTCATGGTACTTCATTAATCATATATAGCTCTTCAAAGGTTGGTACAAACCTATATCTTATGGTGTAGAGAAGAAACGATGATTTCAATGCTCAAGGTCTTGGGCCAACAATGAGACATTTCAAAGGCGCCATGATACCTTCACATTGTGCCTACACACTTTCAAGGATGACAAATTTTATCATCCTTAGCACATAATATAATGCAAGACCAAGAAACCTTCAAACGTGTGTGACAATGCATAAAGCATTTTCAAAAGCTTCGTTAAAGAGGGAGACCCATTTTGATATTGTGCATCCGCCTACAAAAACTCTTTAGGACTTTTATCCAAGAGATACTTGAAGACATGATGTGTGCAAATTCTGGGTCCACTAAGTACGTAAGGTTCTTAGATGGCACATATGGAAAGGTCACTTGTTGACCACCTCAAGTTCACAAATGGAAGTCAACAATGGCTCATCTAATTCAAATATTACAATCATTGGTCCAAGTTGTATTTACATAGAGTTATGCCATGTTATGGGTCCTTTAGGGTTTATGCCTCATTTAATATTAAGAACATGGTTAATATACATAACATTGCGACATTTGTACATGGCACTAAATTCCATATCCATATGGGGAATGGAATTGGTCAAAGTGTAGTTTCAAAGAGTATTGTAATCATAGATCGATGCATAGGTCTTAAAGGGGATGATATGATTGAATTATTTGGGGCAACACTGCGATGTTGATATGTTTGTAAGCCTACATTAACTATGTGTATATGTTTGAAGTCAGTAAGCCAATCTTGCCATTCATTATTATTGAATTAAAAAGTCAGAGCTGAAATTGATTCCACTACATAATTTTGTTGACATTGCATCTTCTAAAGCACCCTTTCATCACGAGACCCCTAACCATGACTACATCACTGGGCTTGGCCGATATGACATAGACATTGTTGATCAAGACTAAGATCAACAATAGACAAAAAGATGGCATGCCATCTTCGTTTTATAAGTAAAACCATTGCATTTACATGACAAAAATACATTTTCCAATGAAATTAAATTGGTTTTAAGTATTTTGTCCAAGTTTGCCAAGGGAAATAAATTAATGTTCATAACCACAAAGAAATTCACCTTTGTAATTATAATAAGTTTTACTACTTGCAGAAATTCACCTTACAAATTGAAATTGGTTTTGTATTTGGCTAAATTTTGCAAATGAATTAAATTATTTTTATGTGTCGTATAAAAATTCGCCACTCAATCTATACAATTTTCTATAAAGCCAAAATTCGCCTAGAACATTAAGTTTCAATGATGGGATTTTGTATAAATTTGTAAGACCCTTTTCTTTAAAGTTTTGCCTTATGGATGAGATGTATCATGTGCATCGATGCATATAGATGGCATGTACGTGTGGGGTGATACATCTAGTAAGTTGGATAGTTACTTCCATGATGGAAACACATTTGAGGCTATCACTAACAAGCACCATGAAGTGGGAAATCTTACCAAAGTTGGTATACATATAAAGAATATTGTTTGCTTTATTGAACTGTGATGAATTATTTACATTTGCACACAAGTGATTCCAAGATGCATTCAACAGGCATATCCCACTTAGGGTAAAGGTGTGTATTTAGAGGCATTTCAACATGGTAATGACATGGGCGAGTTAAGTTATCGTTATTGATCATCTCATCATTAATTTGAGGTACTAGTATTAGTTATGAGGTCATCTAACAAAACATATTTATTAAATGACAAAAAAGTATAATAGTAGTAACTTTATATTTATGAGCAATTTAATGTATAAGTTTGTTTAAATGACTATTTTTAATCATGACATGATTACACACTTTTGATCATGTTTAAATAACATGAACATAGAATTAATTATTGTAAAGTTTTAAGGTTGTATATGATAATAATAAAGGGATGTGATGTTGTGTTACAAGACAAGGTGATTATAATTTGAATCACTTGAAAGTAAGCCAATAGCTCTATTGGCTTCTAACAATGAGAGGAGGTGGTATAAAAGAACGAGTGTAAAAGCTTAATGGCCAAGTGGAGAATATATCGAGCTTCCACTGTAGGAGTGCTACCTTTAGCTATGGCATTTATAACTAGTTGTGAATCCCCTTTGACTCCAAGTCTAGTTAATACGCAAGCCTTAGAAAGCTTAACCTTCAATTTAAAAGGAGGGAGGAGCCACTACCAATTCTCCCATGTGAGATATCAAAACACATCCTAATCATGCGCTTCTTGGATGCCCTAGAGGCACCATCAAAATTCATATTTTTTTGTCTTTCTCGTAAGAGCTTTCCATCTTATTTTTAAATGATAGGTACCTTAAACTCTTGACCCATGAATGAGGGAACCTTTCATTAATATTCACTAGAGAGTTTAGATTATTTTCCAACTATCTCAATTTATTATTGATTTATGTTTGATAAAAATTTATAACAAAGACTTTTTTAACAAAGGACGACTACCTCCTAATTCAATGTTTACTAAACTCGTACTCAATCCTGGAAAATTTGGCTTTACACAACACATAAATATCCCACTTCTATGTTGGGCCATAGGAATCGGAATGAAGGCCTGCAGATTGGGTGAGGTATGATCTTGGGTGGAGAACATGATACTCCCACTCGCATAACTAGAAACCAAGTAAACTAGGACACCATATGTATCTAAGAACACTCCTAAACATATCTTCATTGAGTTCTCTATATTCAAATAAATGCAATCAATTACAAGAAACATGACCACCACCTTCATTCATATCTTGATTAACTTGAAAAATATGTATAAACACCCTAATTTCACATATGTCCTAAATCAATTAATTCCCCTTCTCATTTCTCACAAAATACACTTGAATTAATCAAATATAATTTGATTAATTATCTATTTCAAAATCCAAAAATAACCCAATCATCACCACATGTCATTATTCTCCATGTTTTTCTACTATTGAATTAAAAATTCAAATTCAAATCCTCACCCACTCTTCGTGGTCCCCACTCACCTAAAATCCTCCACTATGAATTAAAAATCCAAAATCAAATCATCACCCAATCTTTATGGTCCCCACTCACCTAATCTTACCCACATTTTCAAACCATGATTACTTAAATTACTCTAAGTTAATCACTCCCCCTGTGCTATAAATACAACCTTACCTCTCCCTCTAAGGACAAAGAGAATAAGTTTGAATGCCCTATCTAAATTCTTGCATCCTTTGAGCAAAGAACATCCTTCCGCCTCGTCCTAATTCCCAAATAGCTTCATAATCATTTTTCCCATCTAGTAGCAAAGTAAGTGATTGTTGTTGTCAGGAAGGTCTTGCTTTGTCTTAAAGAAAATACCTACATATCACATAATCGTGGCTCAATCCAAGTTTCTAGCCCATTCTAAGGTTCAAGCATGGAGCGCGAAGGAGGAGGTATGATTATTGGTATTTTACTTCCTCGTTAGTAGTGTATTTTTCCTAGCTTACATTTCGACATGCCCTAAGTTACTTTTGATTTGTTACCATTGATTTCTCAATTAGTGGTGTTATCCATTCTATGTTTATTATTGTTCGTTATTATCTCTTTTTCCGTGCCTTATGGCCTTCTTTGGTTAACCTTTACGTTGTGGGTAGCATTTTGTTGTGTGATGTATCTCCAGTTATAACAACAATGAAACTATGACACTTATCATGTCTTTGATCTCCTCGATGCTTGGTGTTTAGTTCCTATTTCTAATTTTTCTATTCATTCGTAATTCATGTAAACACATGAACTAGTCATTAGTTTATCATCTTACTGTCATGGGACAACCAATCCGTAAAATGCATTTATTTATTTACTTTTGCTAAAATAACTGCTTTGTAGGAAGTTAATCATTTTTATTTCTTTCATTTTAGTTAATCATTTTGTGATCTAACTCTTTATTTTTATTTATTGTTCTTTTTAACTTTGTTGTCAAAATTTTAGCTTCCTAGGTGAAGTACAGAAGTCAAAAATTAAAAAAACTAGCTCCCGGGGTGTTTTTCTCACATTCAAAATTTTCGTTCAGAGTGCTACTGTAGCCCATCTTCCGGAAGCCATAACTTTTGCTCCCGAACTTAGAATGACTTCGTTTTTTTTAACGCAAAGGTATTGAAAAGATCTATGCAATGGAAAAATAATTTTTTGATTTAGACTTACAAAAAAATTTGGTTTCATTTCTTCTAACACATGTCTTTTTAACAAAAAAATATATATATTTTTTTTTAATTTTAATTTTTTTAACATAACAACCTCACGCGTATGCTCTTTCCTCACACTTTAAAAGTGATCTTAGAAATCAGAAACGTGAGGCCACCTAGTCTCCGCAAAAAAATAAAATTGCCTTACATTTCAATTTTCACCATAACACTTCTAGGTAACTTTTTCACACTCTTCTTTCGTCGCTTTTTCTTTTTTGTGAAAATAATCATTATCGCTATTTTGCAATCATGATTAATTGTAATAATTATTAATATTTTAAAAAATTCAAAAAAACAAAATCTATTCTAATTCAGATTCGTATATGCTCTTTTCGCGCTTCGAGCGATCCGGAAAATCGTAAACGGTCACAATTTTTTTAGTTTCTTGTTATAACATTACGGGATCCTCTAGCTTTGTTTTTAAATCGTCATTTCAATTATTATTTTCTTTCATCATATTATTAATATTTGTTTGTCGTTGGTTGTGTATGTTCTTTTCCTACGCCTTCGAGCGATCTCGGAAAATCAAAAACAAACCACGATCACTTTTCTAAAATTTCGTTTGCAGGATAACTACTAATTTGTTTTCTCGTAGGACCGTGTTGCTAGAATATTGTCAAAAAAACACAAACAAAAAAATTCCGCAAAAATACCACCATTCAAAGAAAATTGTTGAAACCAAAAAAAGTACACTGTGTACGTAATTATTTTTTCGTTAGTGATTTATTTCAAGTGGAAAGAACCTCGCATTTAATCACTTTATCATTTTGTTTTTACATGTAGTACGAGGTGGATTTCATCACCACCAAAGCTACACCGGTGACGTGACTTGACTACCATGCACCAACAACATTTACATCTCGCATTGTGCACTTTAAGACCTAGCCTCATCACAACATTCGGTATTTACCTCACCCCGCTCTTCACTTACAGTAATGTTGTTGTAGCGATGCACGCGAGTCACGCTTAAATAATCAGAATAACGAATCCCTATAAATCTTCGAGGAGTTATAAGGACATCATACACATTCATCCCTCCATCACCTTCCACCTTTTCACAAAACCCGTTCTCCGACGTGGTGATTCACTCCAAAATGTAAGTAAGAATTGGTGAGTCTCCTCCAAGGCTCTAGTGGGTTCCCATACCAATTCTCGCCTCTATCAAGACTAGGGTATATCTGAGGATGCATCTTTTTGGAGTAATAAGAGCCTCGCATCCATCAATCCACAACATACTTGTATGATTGCATGAAACAATGATCATTCCTAAAAATTTACCTCCTAAGCCAAAACAATTGGATCCACATGATTGTTTATTGTTTGAAAACAAAATAGTTTAGCATTATTTTATCATAAAACTTGGTCGATATCAATGTCTTCATTGTCAAAAATTCAAACCCTAGTTGTGTTCCACAAAAAAAAATTCTCGACCAATCAATACCAAGCGAAAACATCCAAACAATCCAACAACGCATACCAAAATATCACACCAATTTAATTAGCTCACTTCAGCCAACAATACATCTGCCATAACTTGTCTTTCTGCTATATCCCACTGATATTAAGTGACTCAAAGCATTCACTACCCATATCACAATTGTCAAAACATTCTTCATAGCTTGTTTCAAACTATATCAAACTAATATTGGGTGACTTGTTTGAGTTCACTTATTATTATGTCCACCATTGTATTTATCTAAATCACAACCAACACAAATCCTTTCATAACTCATTTTGAGTTATATCACAACCATATCGTGATTACCCTGCTCGGGTTACTCTCCCGTCAATAGTCCAGAGCTTGTTTAAGCCAAATCAACACAACGTAACAAATTATCTAATAACTCGTCTCGAGTTACATTATCATCATATTGAGATAACTTGTTTGAGTTACTCTCCTTATCAATCATCACGAGCTTATTCAAGTTGAATCCAAAGTAATCAAGTTCTCATTTCATCACACCTGCTCAAAATTCTCACCCACTTTTAACTTAATCGACACATTTCATCATGGTATTCACTCATAGTCACAATCATGAAAATGATGATGAAGAAGTCGCACAACCTTAACTCACCAATGAAGAATAAGAACAAGTCAATAAGGTGATGGAACAAAACAAAAATGAATATCATTACACATCCTAGCCATGGGGCAAAACTACCCCTAACTTCGAGGATCGAAAATTTAAACAAACTTATCGACAACGGTGAATCAAGTTATCACAACGAAATACCAAACAATTCAAATGGTTCTTTGGCCAACGAGTTATTCAATAAAATCGAGACTTAACAAAGAAACTTGAGGAAGCAACGACTAGAGCTGAAAGATTAAAAGACCCCAATCTAGATTTCATTACTCGCGACATGTTTGATAAACCGTCCCCGCTTTTCCATTCGCACAAGAATGGAAACTTATGAAAGACACCATTCATGGACTACAAAAACAATCAAAACAATTCAACTTTGAAGAATTGTGTCCTTATCCATTTGACAGAGATATCACACTTACCATTTCTCGTCATCCTTCGAAATCCTAAAGTTTGATAAATATAAAAGCGACGCTTAACCCATGAACATGTCAAGGATTTTTACATGCAATGTCGTGAAGTTGCTATCAAGACACGTACTTTTACGATTATTTCCCCAAAGTTTAGGAGGATAGGCTTTAGACTCTGTTTTTCCATCTACCCAAAGGGTCACTACGACATTTACAAACTTATCAGAGAAATTTGTCAAACATTTTTCCTATAACTTAGACTCAGAAATAACCATGCTTGATCTCTGCAACACTAGGCAAAGGCCAAACGAAAACTTTGCCTCCTTTTTACAATAATGGCAAGGAATTGCAAGTCGATTTCCCGCTCAAGACTTCGAGAGGCAACTAGTTAGCATTTTTGTTCCTAATCTCAATGCCGAATTATCATTCCACATACAAATGCATTGTCGAATAGTTTCAAGAAGTCATCGAAAAGGGCACACAAATCGAAAAAGCCCTCATTTCTAAGGGCTTACTTAAAGCACCATTTAGGGACCAACCTTATCGAGATACTTCTCGTAACTGCAGACAAATCTAAATTCTTTAATCAATCAAAATATCGTCAACGATGGCATTACTTATTCCGCCATGTTTGAAATGTCCAAAACCATCCCATCAACACATTAAAATCCAAACAACCAATCATTATCCCTAGAAAGGAAGTTCCTTCTCGGGATCGACGAAACATTCAATCCTCTGAGAAAGTCTATCTAAGTATCTTTCGTCATTTGGCAAATGCCGTATGATTACATATCCCATCGTCAAACCCTTCGAAGAAGGATAACCCAAACCAAATTGGTATAAGGACAATGAATATTGTGATTACCATCGCATAAAAGGGCATTCTACATATCGATGCATGCAACTTTGTCATTACGCCCAAGGCCCGATTCAACATGGAGACATAGAAGTTGAAAATACTTCGAGAAAAAACACCTAATGAAAAACTTCACATGTTCAAAAATCCTTTCCCTAACCATGATAATAATTCAAAAGATAAGGGTCAATCATCAAGTAATGTCGAGTATGACTACCATCTCAACCATAGACTATGACCAAGACTTAGTAAGCAACTATAAAGATCGAACCGACCATGTGATCACCACTAGAAAAAAAATTGGGTCCCTACAACAAAAAAAATTTGCCACTTTGTCCCCCCGCATCACCTCTTAATCCACCATCTAATCTGTTATTAATTCCTCTCCACAACCTACGCCATTATTCAATATTGTCAAACAATTAGAGAAGATCAGTAGCACAAATTTCATCATGGAACTACTTAATTATTCTCCCGCACTACAACACATCCTTATGCAAACATTGAATAACGCCAGGTCCCTAAGGACATCAATTCACAACAATTCCAAGCTTTAATCGCACATCTTGCAAGGTCATTAATCCTATTTTATCTTTTGGTCCCATTTGACCTACTTAATCCCAACATCGCTAATAATCATTTTTTATACGTCGAGGGTTATGTAACTCATCGTAAGATCAAGCGCGTCTTAATCGATAATGGATCCGCATTGAATATTTGTTCCATGAAACTTTTACATTGTCTAGGTTACACTGAAAATGATTTACAAAACAATATTATAACCATTTGTGGGTATGATAATAGCGAAAAGAAAGTCTCAAGGCATAATCACATTGCTCTCCAAGTTGGACCCATCACCTTAGACACGGTTTGTCATGTGGTGGATGTAGAAGTTGCATATAACATTCTCGTCGACCGACCATGGATTCTTGGGATGAAAGTCATCCCATCAACATTCCACCAATGTATTAAGTTTCCTCATTTGGACAAGGAATTTACATTACGTGATACCCAACCTTTTGAATATTGTAGATTCCTCGAAGGACGGTATCGACATGATCACTATTGTCCATCAACAAATAAATATGCTCCACCTCGCATAATCCCTAATAAAACACGCATTGATCCTTATACACTCCCTAACAATGATCTAAAACTATCATATCCTAACCAAAACATATTTTCCAATCCATTATCTTCTCGCTAATCAACCATCTTCCATCAGTCCTCCTCCCACTAATCAATCATCTTCTTCCACTAATCAAGCTTCTTCTTCCAACAACAGTTATTCTTCCACCACACCATCTTCTTCCTCACCTAGCCAACCTTCTTCATCCAATCACACCTCTTTCATTAAGATACCTCCTCCCGTGAATAACCAAACTTCATCCTTCAATCCACCCCTTCTTCTTATAACCCATTCTCTTCATCTTTTAAAACTACCAAATTGACTTCCCCCATGAAACATGAGGTACCTATTGGTCCCCATCCCACACATTTAAAATCATGACACATGATGCGGTGAATATCAATTTCAAAAGATGATAGACTTCTTTATATTAACAAATCCCCACAAGAGCTACGACAAACCTAACGCTCCACATTTGAGAATCCATCCCACTTACCAAATGGGACAGTCAGTTTAGAAAAAAATTGGTTATCTTGACAACGAACATATTCCAAGTTCTTCAGGATCTTGGTTATATAATGACGACTTTGCTCCATGTTATGAGTCCCCTCAATTTACCAAAGCTCACCGAATAATGAAAAACATGCGATGGAAGGGTAAAGGACTTGGTCCAAATGAACAAGGTCATTTAGACCCGATAAATTGCACACAACATCACAGTAAACATGGTCTAGGTTTCAAGGTGTTTGATGTTGCTCCCATAATAATTTCAAGTGACAATGATGACATTGGGCTTCTAATAATGACATCAAGTCTCCATGTAGTCTTTTTAGGACCTTGTTAAAACACATCTTTACTTTGAACATTTATCTCGTTAATGTTATCAATGTTGAGCCTACACGTTCGAGTCTCATAGACCATGGCCAACCACATCATGTCACCATAGACATGTTCCAAAATGATGAAGCCATTGAAGAATTCCTTGGAACTCGTGACCAAATCCCTATTTCCAACCATATAAAAGGATTTGAAATCAATCTAAATGAATCGCCTATTTTGGCGAAGAGATAAAATATTCAGATCCTTCGCCCTCGGAAAATTTGGATCGGAAAGCGCAAATAGGGATTTTCCATAGTCAAAATCTCACCGCCACCCTATCCGACAAACATGTCAATAAAAAATCCCAACATTACACACCAAAATCTTGTACCAACTCGCCTAAAACACCCAACACCGATGACCTACATCAACCATTAGCATCGTTCTCTGAAAATGATACATCTAAAATGGTCAGAAAAGAAACAAAAGACATAAACATTGGCACCACCGAATAGCCAAAAATTTTATAACTTGGCATTAGTCTGTCTGACCAAGAATGCATGGAATTCACAACATTCCTTATTGAATTCCAAGATATATTTGTGTGGACATATAAGGACATGTGTGCCTAGACCCATCTCTTGTAGTACACTATCTTGTGGTACATCAGGATGTGAAACTCAGATAGCAAAAACTACGTAAAATGCATCCCCAAGTTACATTGTTTGTCAAAGCCGAACTCGAGAAACTCTTTGAAGCCGACTTTATCAAATCTATTGATTATTCGGCATGGATATCTAACATAGTTCCCATTGCAAGAAAACTCCCGACATCGAAATATGCACGACTTCCGTGACATCAACAAGACTCCGTCCCAAAGATGACTTTTCCTTGTCAAATATAGACATGATTGTTAATTCTACGACATGCCATGAAATGCTCTCCTTAATGGATGGATTCTCTGGTTACAATCAAATACGTATTGCTGAAGGGGATCAACATAAAATGACATTTACTACACCATGGGGCACCTTCTTTTGTAATGTCATGTCTTTCGGCTTGAAAAATGCCTTGGTGCCACCTATCAACGAGCAATGACTGTCATCTTCCATGACATGTTACATGATATCATGGAAGATTATGTTGATGATATATTAGCAAAATCTAAAACATGAATAGGGCATCCAAGTGTGTTGAGATGCATTTTCGATAGATTACGTGAGTATAAGGTTCGTCTTAACCCAAAGAAATGTGTGTTTGGAGTAACCTCTGGTAAATTATTAGGGTTTATTGTCTCACAAAGAGGCATAAAAGTGGATCTTGCCAAAGTCAAAGCCATTATGGAAATGCCTCCTCCTCAAAACCTAAAACAATTACACAGTCTTTAGGGAAAGATACAATCTATTCGGCGTTTCATATCACAGTTGGCTGACAAGTGCCATCACTTTAATCAATTACTCAAGAAAGATGCACAATTTCACTGGAACCATGATTGCCAAGACTCTTTTGCTAAGCTAAAAGAATACCTCTCTAGTCCACCTATTCTTATGTCACCAATTGCCAATAAACCCATGTTGTTTTATACATCTGCCATTGAACATGCCATAGGAGCTCTATTAGCACAACATAATGATCAAGCAAAATAATAGGTTGTATATTACCTTAGTCGAACACTTATTAAGCACAAAGTACATTATTCCCAAATCGAAAAGTATGTTTAGCGCCGCCTTTGCATTCCATAAGTTGTGTCATTACTTGCTCAATCACACAACTAAGTTGATTGCACAAAATTGATCCTCTCAAGTATTTTTGTCCAGACTCATTCTCACGGGAAGAATGTCTAGTTGGGTCGTATTACTTAGTGAATTCGATGTTGAATTTGTTCCGCATAAAGCAATTAAAGGAAAAGCCCTTGCACCAACTTGTTGAGGCACCCCTTTACGGCACGGAACCACTTGCTTCTCTTTTTTCGATGAAGATATTCTACACATAGACATCACACCAGCTTGGACTCTATTTTTACGGATCTTGTAATCTCCATGGCTCAAGGGCTAGTATTTTACTTATCACACCCAGCGAACATGTTATCCCTAAATCATTTCACTTAGCATTCCCATGTACCAACAATATCGCAGAATATGAAGCTCTCATCGCAGGATTAAAATTGGCTATATCTTGGAATCTTACAGAATTAGTTGTATTTGGTGATTCTTTACTTATCATCAAGTAAGTTCTTGATGAATACCAAGTCAATGATGAAAACTTATCCCATATAAATGCATGGTGGATAGTCTTTGAAGCTATTTTTGATTAATTAGCTTTGATCAAATCCCCAAAATTAAGTAAAAAATCATTTGCTGACGCTATGGCAACCATCGGATCCCTATTAGAAATCGCATCTAGTCAACCCTGCAAATTTTCTTGTTGAACTTTCTTAATGCCTACCTATGATCTTCCCGAAAACACTATGGTATGTGAGATCGTGGGTCCAATAACCCTTGGTAGCACGATCTTTATAGCTTCATTCACGATAAAAATTTCTTGCCGACATGAAACCAATGCATAAATGTGCTTTAGCACAACGTGCTTCTCATTACACCATTTTAGCGAAACTCTTTATAAACGAGGATATGATGGCACCCTACTTCGATGTCTTAATTAGGAAGAAGCCTTGAGTGTCTTAAATTTGAAGTCTATTCTCGTATTTATGGAGCACACATGAATGTTATCACCTTAGCCAAGAAAATCCTCGCGAGTTGGATATTATTGGCCCACCATGGAAAGTAACGCGTGTCATTTTGTCAAACGTTGTCAAGTATGTCAAAAGCATGGAAATCTTATCCATGCACCTTCCCATGCATTACAATCGATAACCACACCATGACCCTTCTCTCAATGGGGACTTGACCTCATTGGTAAAATCATACCAACATCGTTTGATGGACATAAGTTAATCATTATCGCTATCGATTACTTCATTAAATGGGTGGAAGTTATGCCTCTCACTTATGTTATCTGTTTGGTAGCCAAATATCAAAATTCATTTTTGATAATCTCATGCCGATTTAGTATTCCATCCGCTCTAGTTCATTGAGATAATGGTAAATCATTTAAAAACTAGGATGTAAAAGACCTAGCCAAACGTTTTCACATCAAACTTAAATGGTCCACTCCATACTACCCTCGGGTGTGATCAAGGTGAAGCAACCAATAAGACTCCGAAAATCCATCATGGAAAAGATTGTCAATACCATGGACGTAATTGACATACTCAAATTTACTCCCACTCTTTGGGCTTATCGTACATCTTACCTCACGCCTATCGGAGCCACCCCATTTTCCCTTATTTATGGTCAGTAAAGCCATTTTACCTATTGAGATAGAAATCCCATCGTCATGGATCTCCCTTAAAGATGTAATTAATGAGGATGAATACCAACAAATCACGACTTTAAGAGCTTGAGCTTCTCGATGAAAAACAACTTAATGCTCTCAATCATCTTCAAGTTTATCAAAACCGATTGCAATGCAATTATCATAAAAATGTAAGACCCAGAGAATTCAAACCTGGTGACCTCGTTTTAAAAGAAAATCAAAAGAATACAACTAAAGAACGAGAAAAACAAAGAAATTTTGAGCCTAATTGGTTAGGACTCTATATAATTACAGCTAAATTTGGCTCTGGAGCCTATAAATTGGCCACTAAAGATGGTCAAGATCTTGATGAACCAATGAATGCAGTTCATTTAAAGAAATTTTATCCCCGAGATATTCACTATTCTCGAAAACAACGTGTATATTGTTCCTTCTGCCTTGCTTATCTCTGAAAAATTTAAATTTATTCATTTCCATTGGCAGATATTTTTATTATCAAAATCACATCTTCATATTTATCATCATGAGACAGATGCTAATATAGATCCTATTAAGTTTGTGAGTATCATACTTCTTATAATATCTCTCATTTTCAGTTGCTTTCACCTATGGTCATACCTAGAAGCTTACTGATGGTAATATATTCCCTTCAAAGACATTCTCTCTTTCATAACAAAGCTCTAAACTTCTTTACCCAGTTTGTTTGGTCATCCATCTTAGTCTTCGGTGTTGAACCCTCGCATCCTACTAGTCGTGTGGGGCTAAGATTGGGGGCAAACATTCCTTCCCAAATACAAAGCGCTATTGTAAAAATCCATCAATTCAATAACTTATGAATAATTCATCGTCACATCTTTCGTCCTTCATAGTCTTTGGTGTTGAGCCCACACTTTTTCCTGGTAGTATGAGATTGGGAATGGAGGAAGGTGCCCTTACTCGTCTACGTCTTGTCTTCGGTGATAAACCCTTGCCTCTTACAAGTGGCATGGGGCAAAGCATAGAGGGTCATTCTCATAAAAGCATAAAAACATTGCAAAATATTAAAAAAAAAAACAAAACAAAAAAAAAAAAAGACAAAAAGGGAATTCACTCGCCTATATTTTACCTTCGGTGATGAGCCCTTACTTCTCACTAGTAACATGGGGCAAGGCATAAGGAGTCATTTCAAAAATATAAAATCTTACAATGTTTGTCAATATAGAATCTCCAAAGAAGTAATTTAGATGCCTAAGTGAAGAGAGAACTATCATTTCCCCTCATATCTTACTAATCAAAGCCACGTAATTGTCTAAGCCTAAAGACATAACTCATAAAGTGAAAGCCATTTTTGAAATTGGTTCAAAGTGCCATTATGAAGAATGGAGTCACAATTTCCCAAAGGGATTGTTATTAGCATTTGTCTCTATATTCATTATCTACCTCCTACGTCTTTCTTGATTCTCGTTAATGAGCCCACGCATCTTACTAGTTGTGTGGAGTCAAGAATGGACTTGGGCTTCTTTTCATCATATCATCACCATATCCTACCAATGGAAAGAAATTTTTGTTATTCCGAGCATAAGTTACCACACGGAACATAGTAGATACGGATAATATCCTCGTTTATCACCTCTTAAAATAAATCAAGCCTTTGGTCCATAAATTGCCAATCACAAAGGTAAAAATCCACAAACAAGTGTGAAAATCGTCAAAATCTAAAACAAAGTGTAAAAATCTAAAATCTAAAAACATTTGAAAATCACAAAAACCCAAAAACATTAGAAACAATCGTCCAAAATCCAACAAAAAAATTAGAACTCGTCAAAAATCTAAAAACATTAGAAACACTCGTCAAAAATCCAAAAACATTAGAAAGAATCGTCAAAAATCCGAACACATTTGAAAATCGTCAAAAAAAAATAAAAATAAAATAGAAACGATTATCAAAAATCCAAAAAACATTAGAATATATATATATATATATATATATTATAAAAAAAACAAAAATGTTGTAAAATCGCAAAAACTCTAAAAATACCAACACAATTCAACCTTTGATTATGAATTCAAAACACTTCTCCTCGCATGAATCTTTGCTTGGGGCAAATCTAGCTCTCATTGCTTCCTTGTTTGAGGACAATGACCCAATACTTTACTATGTCCTCCTACCCCATTGGGGCACATTCGATCAATCCTCATTGTGGAACACGTTAGGAACATGTTTATTGGTTCTTGTGTTGCATAGTTAGTTATAAATTATTAATTACTTTCTTGTATCTTGATAAATTATAGGGGGCATCTTGATTTTATGTATCATGGTGTTCTCTCTAATATTCTTATGTTATCCGATTACATGTCGATGGGGCATCAAACCTTTTTGATGGCCCCCCGTATATGCTATCACGCATATTACGCTTCTAGTCATCCTAATCTTTTATATCACGATGCATCTGTTATGTGCTATATTAAAATTAAGATATTTTTCGTCACGTGAGTATCTTCCCGCAAGATCAACATCTTACTTTGCACCCCATCTGTTCACCCATACTAATACATTCCCGGTTTGAGAATCCTACTTGATCACCATTCACGGTTTGCGAATCCTCGCTTGACGATCTTTCTCAAGTAGCATTTGTTGTCAAAATTTCACCCCCAGGGTAAATTTCGATAACATGCATCGAGAGTTTTGCGATTCAAGCATGTAGATTGATCCAGAAAATCATAAAAAATGACTAAGTCCTAGTCTCAAGGGATCGGGACATTTGGGACATCTAGCGCGGATCGGCCGAAAAGCCTGGCGGCCCGTGAAGCAAAGGGACATTCGAGACGTGGCACGCGGCGGGCGCGAAGCCGATCCGGCGAAAGAGGAAGAAAACGACTAACCGCTTTGAAGCGGGACAAGCCGACAAGAGTACGCTGAAGTACGCGAACTCTACCTGGTGGATCCGCCGAAATGGGAACAAACAGGAAGTAATTGGGACATTTGGGCCGTGATGACGCGCTTGAACCGCTAGTTCGCTTGAAAAAGCAGAAAGTTCGTACTGGGACATCCGGGACGAAGGGACGCGCGGGACGCGGATCGCTGAAGGAGCCGAAAGCCAATCAAACAACGCCACGTGTCATCGGCCAAATGAGGGACGAGGAAGCCCATTTCGGGCGGATCGGAAGTTTTTGGCCCAAGCAGTTTGGGACATCCGGGACATAAAGACGCGAAGGACGCGAAGGGCCGAAGGAGCCGAAAGGGCCGAGAACCAACCAGATCACGACACGTGTCGCAGGGGAAAGAGTCCAAAGGTCAAAGGGTGAATTTTGAGGGTCAGCCCGAGCAATCAAAAGAGGACACGTGTCCTATGGAACAGGAATGCGGAGCTAGGGAAGGAGTTAGAGAATTTGGCATGATTTTTGGCCGAAAAGCTAAAAGCCAAGCTCGCCTCGCGCCCTGTCGGCCAATCAATGCATGCCACGTGTCCAAGTTTAAGGGGCCCACAAGGAAATTTCAAAAGAAAGCCCGCCGAAAGGCAGAGGAGAGAGAATCATGTGACCAATCAATGCGTGCCACGTGTCATCCAGGTGGTAGAGCGCGGAAAGATTTCAAAACACGTTTTCACCTGTTTTTTGCCCTAAAACCTTCAGACCTCCATAACTTTCGATCCAAAGCTCGGATTTGCACGTTCTTTATATCAACGTAAAGCTTATGAAATTCTCTACATGATTAGGATCAATCTCAAATTTTGGTGCAATGAGAGAGAAAATTGAGAAACGGCTCTAACGCGTGATCATGGCCAGAAGCGACGTTTCAACAACCAGTTTTAATGCACATGGGTCGCATTCTTCTTCAGCATGGCCAAAAGTGATGTCTCAACCACCGATTTTAATGAAGAATGCGTTTTGGTCAATGGTTGGGCCGCTTACATGTTTTCCTATGTTTTCTGCCTCCGGCTCGACCCATGTATCAGATAAAGCCGATTTGGCTCATTTAAAAGATGATTACAAGTTGTTCATTTTTTCTACTCGCCTCCCTTCTTTTCTTCTCTAGGGTTGGAAATGGAGTTCGAACCTCCTCCCTTACTCTCGTAATGGCGTTTTTGCCTTTTACTATGAAATGATGTTCTCGTGTAAACTCTCGGAGCAACAAAACGTGTTTTGTGATGCATCGTCCATCCTTGCTCGCTTTTGCTTGTTCTCTTCTTGCCTCTCTCATACTGCGGTATTTGGCATGTTTGAATGTTCACTGCAGGTTTGGAGCCGTGTTCATAGAGTTTTGGGACATTTTTCGTGTGAAATCTATCCTTGGGCTCGTGATGCATCGTCCATCCTTCCCATTGCTCACCTCTCTTTGTTGCTCCATGGCGTTTTGGTAGATGTCCAACATTCTCCTTCTCTCGGTGTATCACTTTGTTTTAGTGTAGGCTTTTGTTCTTTCCTTTCTCTCTCTCTCTGCCTCCTTGGCATTGTTAGATTAGGATTAGATTAGCTTGCACTCGTTGGAATAGCTTGTGGCAAGTAGTTTAGGAGTAGGAACCAGCCTTCTCTCGGAGAATCCTTTCTCATTTTTTCAAGTCCCACACTTGGAGAAAGGATTCAATGTTATGCAATCACACTGGATGCCAAAGTGATCAACCTAGAAGCTTGATCTCGCATCTAGGGTCTTTGTGATTTTGCACTAACTTGAGTGAGCACTCACTATCCAATAGCTCCTCCTCCCCACCATGTTCACCATGTATTTGATCCATTCATCCTCGCTCCTCATTTTTACTCCTCCACCACTTACCCCCATATTACCCTTCTCACCTTTCATGTCCCCTCTCACCCATTTGTATTCTTTCCTTTCACCCTTCTGCTTCCCGCTTGACAATCTTACTTAATAACCCCTTCTATATGGGATCCTCGGTGGAGGTTTACCCTCTCCCTAAGACCTTCCCACTGTAGAAGCTTCTTCACCACCTCCCCTCTCATCAAACAACACTCACCACCGCACACATCTTCCCATTCCACCTCTTCTACTTCTCATTCTCGCATCATTACTTCTCACCACGCGGCATCCCATTAAGGATTCCCCTCACACTCTCCGCCTCCACTACATATATTTCTTCATCCATTCATGTTACACTCCTTTGTTTCCTTTATTTCTTGTTATCACCTCATCTTGTATCCTATTCTACTCAGGCATACCTCACTCACTCTTTTCTCATCCTTCCCCAAATCCGTCTTATGTCTAGTCATCCTACTTACATGCTCTCATAGTATGGCAAATTCACTTGAGGGTTCCCCTTCAGTCCATTTTGTCATACCCTATTCCCACCAACTCTATCATCATTCTTCTTCTTCTTCAGCCTGGCAATCTTACTTTAACATTCTAAGCCGCATGGCAATCTTACTTAAGACTTCCTCTTAAGATTGATCTGCCCTATGGCCTTCCCCCATCCCATCATATTTCCCCCATCTTATTTCTCCCGCCTCTCGTCGCGATCATCTTCTTCAACCTACCATTCCACCCCTGTCCCCAATATCATTTTGTCTTTCTCCTTGCATATCATCCCTATCGGTTAGGTGATCTTACAAAACCTCTCCCACAAAGATGATGATCTTACTTAAGAGATTCTCTTAAGCATGACATGTCATCTTACACTCATCCATCACTCTACAATTTCACCATCCATCTTTCCTCTTCATCCCCATCATCACATCTTTTACCACCACTGCTCAGCAATCTTACTTAACCACTCACTCAAAGATGGCGATCTCACTTAAAAGTCCCTCTTAAGGATGATCTGTCTCCTTCCCTTTCCCCATCACTACACACCCTTCACCCTTCACTTTTTCTTGGCATTCCCATTATCACATCCTTTCACCTCCTTTTCCATTCTCACAAACACCACTTC
>CM031242.1:555132397-555393917 GCA_018340775.1 Taxus wallichiana var. yunnanensis | reverse complement strand
AGACAAGAGTTCAAAACCAGCCACAGATCAACAATAACATCTATGGATGGTAATGGGAAGTCGTCCTTAGGACACGCTTTGTTGATATCTCGAAAATCTATGCAGATGCGTATCTTTCCATTCTTCTTGAGAATGGGAACGATGTTCGATACCCATTGGGAGTAGTCGACTGGCTTGATGAATCCTACCTGAAGGAGTTTTATTACCTCCTCTTTTACCATGAGAGCTACTTTGGGCTTCATGGGTCTTGATTTTTGTTTAATTGGCTTTGCATCTGATCTAGTGACGAGGTTGTGCACCGCAATGTGGGGTGCAACTCCTATCATCTCCTTATAATTAAATGCAAATGCCTTCTGATGTTCTTTGAGAATTTGAGTATGTATTTCCACTTCTTCTGGGGTTAACGAAGAACCTAGTTTCAATATTCTTGGTTCATCTTCTGTCCCGATGTTGACATCGATTGTTTCTTCGATCAAAGAGGCATTACCCTCTTCGAACTCAGGTGGTGCTGGAGGTAAATCTAAATCATCCCCATTTTCTACTGCGTATATACTAGGTTCCATTTGTGAGGGAAGATCCGTTACGGGATTTCCGAAGTAGGAAGACGAATGTGGAATCAAGGATAAATCTAGCATGTGATAGGAGAGATGTAGTGCTGCATAGGCATTTAAGTAATCCAAAGTAGCAGCATCACTATCAACATGGTCTAGGACGGTAGATTCACTTCCGCTTGAAAGAGGATTTGTCATTATTTTTATCAATGGTTCATCACGAATGGACACCGTGAACTGGGTATCTTCTAACTCATTGCTTGGAGTAAAACGTGATGCTTTAGGTTGCTATCATTGAATCAACAAGAAGATTTTTCTCTCGCGGGATTGCTTCAATGGATATGAAGTTGAACGCCTTGCTTAAATCTAATACATCGTTTTTGTAGAGTTGCAAATATTTGACTTTAGTTTCATATACTTCAGAAACTTGATTTGTCACTAATCGCGAGTCTCCCAGACTCGATGTTATCAATACCAATTCTTTTGGCTAAGGTAAGGCCAAGGAGGAGGGCTTCGACTCAGGCCGCCGTTGTTTGTGCATTTAAAGTTTAATTTAAAAGCGAATGGGAGGACTTTCTCCTCAGGCGAAGTAAGAATTATACCTGCCCCCGCTCCATAACGGCATTTAGCTCCATCGAAATGGAGAGTCCAATACTTAGCCGGGAGTATAGATGTTGGGGCATCTGCTGCATTTGCGCACTCTACTTCTACCATACAGAGGTCCTCTCGCTGAAAGGAACCAACACCTAGGGAAAATCCTATGCCTATCGAATCAAATGGTAAGAACATTGGTGAATCTTGTTCTATCAACTCAACGATTTTCGCAAAGAGTCCCTAATGATACTGCTTTCTTTAGTTTTATCTTTAGGGGTTGGAATTGTTTTGGCTATCTTTGGTAGTTTCAAGATCCGTTGTAGGTACCAACTTTTCCTCCGGTTTTGGGTTAGTGGATTTATTAAGTTGGTTTGTTGGCGCTCAAATTCGAGCGCACCTCGGTCTTTTCTTTAAATCAGCTAGGTGCAAATCGAAGGTTTTGGGTCGCCTTTGGCTCAAATACCTTTCCTAGATGTAAGAATCTTACTTCTTGAAATAGCGTAGAAGGGATTGCCTTCATGCGGTGTATCCATGGTCGGCCGAGGATCATATTATAATTGGTTTCGATCTATAATATAAAACTCATCGAGATTGTTTTGGGTCCTAGGGTGACCGTGGCAGATTATAGTACCTATCAAGTGGCTTTAAGGCTATTATAGCCTCTCAATGTATTTCGAGTAGTGGAACAATTTGTTTCCCCATATCCCGCTTTTGGAGGAAAGAGAAAGGGACTATGTTAATCGCGCGGCCCCATCACAACCATCGCCTGCTTTACATAGTTATTATAAACCCATACTTGTAAGTGTAAGGTCGGATCACCTCGGGCGTGCGATCTCGGCATCTGTGGGCATTTTACTTATTTCGAATATGAATTCGACATCCTTGTCCGGCTGCCCGGAGGGTGGATATCAAAATCTACGTGATTTACTTGTATTTCGGAGGTGGAGTGATGTTAATTAGATGGCCTAGACCTAATGCTTCTAAAAGAGCAAATTGGTGAGGGAGAGAGTTCTTTAGTAAGTCCAAAAATGAAATGTGTGAGAAGGTCTTTGTTAGGTCGCTAATTAAATCATAGGCACCTATGGGTTTTTCTACTATTTGCTTGACTCTTATCTCTGCTTCCGGCAGAGGACTTGGGCTCGATTGAGAGAAATACTCTCGTGTTCTTGTTATAGCTTCGATAGGTAGTTCAAATGCCTAATTCTACCAAACCGACTATCTTGGGTCTCGGTTGAGCTCCTAACCGTGGCGCAATCGATGGATTTAATGAAGTCGAGGCTCCAATCAATATCGAGCTCTGGCGTGATTCGATCTATGGGTTGTGGAATACGTGGAAAATGACCCGGTATAGTTTCGTATCTTTCTCCGGATAGGGTCATATGGTGAATGGTAAATATAATTGACTCTATGGACGATTCTCTGGCCTAGTCCAGAATTCTCTAGCTTCGTTAGCCGCTATATCTAGTAAGGACAATTGTTCGATGATAATAGGTGGAAGTGGAGTGGACTGAAATACTAGTGTGCGTAGGCCAGTGTCTATATCTAATTCTCTTATGGATTCGTTGGGTTGCGGGATTTGTGGATCACAACCGTAGGTTCGTGTTTGTTGTGGGCCAGCTATGGTCATACGTAGAATCAAGTCCTGATTCCTAGTATCCAATAATCATACGCTTTCTCAGCTTCTATGTTTAGAACCAACAGTTGTGCAATCTTCTCAGAATACCTCACAGGCGTTCTCGCAACCTGGATTCTTAAGCTGGTATCTATATCTACGAGGGTGTCTCCAGCGTCTGGCTGTGGAACTAAAGGATCGCACCCGAATGTTTGTTCTCTTTCAAACCCTTCTACAGTCATGTGGATGTTTTTCTAGGGTAATCTGTAGTTTGGCTGACTTGACCAAAATGCATGTGCCTGGTCGTCTTCTATGTTTAATCCTCTTAACTGAGATCTGACCTGTTGGAAGTCTGCTGTTGTTTGGAAGACCCGGATTCTAAGATTCTGGTCAATATCAGTTATTGCTGTTGTGAGATTGGGTTGAGGCACGATTGGCTCGAAAATGTATTCTCTGGGCTCCCTAGGTCCCGTAATAGTCATACGAAAGCAATAATATAGACAAACTGCAATAAAGTGAACTCTAAGTATATGAAACGTATTTATAGCATATATGACTTCTTTTTGTATTTTCTGATGATTTATATGAATTTAAGAAAGCAGCTATTTAAAATATTTAGAATTTGACAACTAAACTAATAATTTAAAACAAACAAAATAGCCGAGTGTAGCTATTTGTCTGTGCAATTTGTATATCTATTCTAAACAATGAAATAACTAATCTATTTGCAAGATTCTCGATCCTACCTCAGAAGTGAGGAATGAATCATAGTTTCTCAGAAACTATCAATCCCCACAGCTTCCCTGGCAATATCGAGAATAGAATTTACTGAAATAAAGCGATTAACTACTCTATTTGATATGATTCTAACTAGAACTTTGAAAGCTAGAACCTGGATTCTGCAGAACAGTGGCGAACCCGATGGTGTGTGTGACTTGTCCCCTCGAGATATGATCTCTTCGCTCTTTGTGCTCACGAGATCCGTAAAAGCGTGTAATGCTTGCATCAATGCGAAATAGGTGTCGAACAAGGACAACCTTCGTAAGGCGACATGTAATAGAACGCGGATAGGAGAGGGATAGCGCAAGAGTACAGAGCTTGGCTTATGCAATTCCTAGCGGGATCTATTGCAAATCATGCAACATAATGCATCCAGAACCTGAAACTATCCTGTTTGAAGAGCAAAACCTGCAACTTTAATGGCTTCCTAAGCTATTCTACTCTAATGGATTAGATAAAACAGCAACACTGTTTGCACAAGCTGGATATGTGGCTTACCAACAGCTGGACAATGCTAACCAAGCATGAAATGAACTATACTATCAATCCTAAGCAAGCTAACAGACCAAACCACTGAAAATGAGAAGACTCTAACAAGGAAATGGTGGCCATTTGCCTCAGCACAAGCTATGCATTTATAGGAATTCAATCACCCAAAGATCAAAACCAAACTGAACTCCTAAACAATAAACAAAGGAAAAACACTATTCCAGGGGACCAAAAACATAAATGCAAGCTTAAGTCGGCAAAAAAGCTGGTGAAACGTGATATTTCACGCGAGTTGCGCAAAAAGAACGCGTTGAAAACGCGCACAAGACCGCCGCCGCCTGAGCGGTGGCAAGCGGTTATAGACCGCCGCCCGATCGGGCGGGCGGTCATGAGATCGCCGCCCAGGCGGCGGTTTCACATCAAGATCAAGAGGCCAAGGAAAGAAGGAAAAAGGGGAAAACAAAGGGCGCGGGGGCTAAGCGGGGCATGCAGGATGTTAACGCATACTCCGAGGGCTTTTCCGGATCCCGAACACCTTGCGAGGAGACCTGTATCATCATTGGGAACTTATTACGCTGTTCCGCAGTACAGTACCTTACAATTTTGGGTACGTACAGCACTATGATCGAGAAGATTAATGAAAAGGGGAGAACGGTCAATGAATGGACCCAAAGGTTGCTCCTGCAAGGAAAAGAAGTCGTCGAAGATACTGTGGAAGTCTACCAATCTTTAGAGGATATAAAGAAAGATGGAGAGAAAATGGATGATGAGTTTTCAATAGAAATCGGGAACCTAGAGTTGACTTTCGAAGCTCTCCAAACGCTGAAACATTCCATCCCGCATCTTGGTCGAAGAGGGTATCATACCACATGGGGATAAACATTTTCAGCTAACTAAAGCCATCAGATTCAGAATAAAGATTCTTAATGAAGCTTGCAGAAAATTGAGAGAATCAAGAGATTAATTGGTCAATGGCAAGAACGACTTAGAAGAAGAGCTAGTCAAAATCTGTGCAAAAGTGTTGAGTGAAAGTCGGGTATCCTGCTTTATTGATGATCTTTACAAACAGATCCAAGAATCAATTCAACATGAACCAACTTACGGATTCGGCATGGAAATCATTGACAGGTTTGTAAAAATTGAACATTCTTTGGAGACCCTGAGGAAACTCAACAAGAGATTGAAAAAGCTTCCTAGCAATGCTAGTGATACTCAGGAAACATGTGAAGTTCTGAGTGATCATTCCACCGCGCCTGATGAGAATGAGATGTAGGGTATAATCCAAAAATTCCAAGAATTTCGGGACAAGCAGGCTTTGTTGGAGGAAGATAAAGATGATGATACAGAATAAGCACAATGCGACATGTCATTTCAATCTTGAAATCGACATGTCTTTTTCATTTTTGTTTCATCACATAGGAAGCAAATTTTGACTTGGTCTCCTGCGTGAGAGTCAAGCAAAATAGGACTCTCTTTTAAAAGACTATTTTCTAGGATTTATCCTATTTTCTCTCAACTCCTTTTATTATAAATAAGGGATGCTTATGCATTCCAAAGGGTTGAGATTTTTGGAATATTGAGAACTATTGTGAAGAAGAAAAACTTTGTGTTTTCTTTTAATCATTTGAGGAATAGAAATCAATGCTATTTTTGCAAACTTTGTGTTGTGAGATTCATCTCTCTTAAGATATTGTTCTTATGTTCAGGATCTTAAGCTATTCTTTGTTTAGCATTCTCAATCATTTTAATTGTTTCAAACATTACATTACATTTGTTATCTAGAACTCGTATGATTATTTCGTGATCTGTGTTTGCTCGAAAGAAAATACGTTCCCATCATTTCCTTTCCATTGTGTATTCTTTTCTGATCCATTCCATTTCGAAAACAACATCTTTACCTATCATGGATATGGATAACCCCAATGGTTAGATTAGTGTAAATACTACACATATTATTTATGTTGTGTTTTAGATTAGTGATAAACATGCAGCCTCACCTATTTTCTCGAGGAGGGATTTAATCCCATGCACTATGGTTGAACCTCATGTTTTGATGTGACAAAATATCCAACACTATACTATGATGAAAACCAGCAATGTACATACTCTTATGAGCAAGATACATGTCGGTTTGGCTATCCACCTAACTACGCAACTTTTCAAGGCCAGGAGTATGCAAATAATGGAGTCTACCTTACACCCGAAGATGCTAAGCTACAATTGAAGATTTAGAAAATAGAGGTCGGTATAGTACAAACTAAGGCTACATCTTATATGAAGGCATTCAAGATCAGTTTTAGGACACCTTGTCCATGGGTTGGTCCTATGCCAAGACACTTCAGCCCTCAGCAGAAGCTTGACTTCATGGTTGAAATGTTGCCCCAAATTGAAAGATGGATTGAGGAAATTGAGGCCTATGAGTATGATGCTAGTCAATCTTATCAATGGGAAACCCTTGCATTGTCATCTCACAAACCTCTCCCCATTCCCCAATCGGTGTCATTTCATCCCGAAACTCAATTTCCAAGCTTCTCACTTGTTACCCCCATTGTGGAATCCACTTCATTATCTCTTATTATTCCACACCATCTTTATTATTTTCCCTTTTTCCCTTCTAAGAGTCCATCCCCTCCAAATAAATAAGAGATTGAACTTTCCTTCCCACCACCAATAAAGCACAAAATAGTTGAACCCCAACCCACCCCTCTTGCATTCCCAAAACCACAAGAAAGATAGCAAAGAGAAGAGCCCAACATAGAAGAAATGATGGAAAATTTGAAGAGTTGGGCTTCAAGGTTTAAAATAAATAAAATTCCCTTACTAGTTAAGCCTTCGGAAGAGGTTAAGGTTGCAGAACATGTGGTGAGAACTGAGTGTGCACCGGAAGCAGAGCAAGAACAAGTAGAAGAAGATCAACAATCCACTTGTTCTCGAGTGTAGTGTTCACATTGGCACTATATTTGTAGAAGTTGTTGATCCATTACTAGTTGCAAAATCAGCAAGCGAAGGAGAATCAACTCTAAATCCAAAAGAAGAGGAGCACATAGAGGATTACAACATGGATTAAGAGGTCTCAAGCATACAAGAGGTTTCTCACTCTTCTCCCACTTCATCCTCTCAAAATTATGATTTTGGGGATGAGTTTGAACTCTCAAACTTCATGTTTGAGGATGAAGAGACCCATGGTGAACAAATTGCAAATCCATAAGACATCATGAAGGAGGTTGAATCCTTGGCACGAGTAGACAATGAAGAAGTTGATTATTTATTAGATTTGGAGGAGTGTTTTGATGGGGAAGAGCCTATGGAACTGATTACTTTTGTTATCCAAACTTCCATCCTCCAACACAAAATGCCTATTGCGCCACGAAGGCTATATTCAAGAAATACTTGCTTCTTCAAACAACCCTCTTGAATCAAGATTGGAGGAATTAAATCTTCCAAGTTTCACACCGACCATGAAGGGGAAGAGAATGAAGATGACACCACTCTCATACCATCAATCGTAAGGAGATCGACTGTTTGTAGATGAGCAACAAGGAAAAAATTAGCTCACAGAAAGTCACCTTTTCCAGGAAGGTTTGCACGAAGGCTTCCTTTATCAAGTTGGAACTCGTAAGCAGACAAATCCAAATGATCGTGCACTACTCCATCGTGCACTTGGCTTCATTAGAGCCAAAGGAGAAGCCACAACCGGTCATGTTCACTTTTGAACAGTGGATGAGTCTCAAAGTGTCAAGAGTCAACACCAAAACCTCCAGGATCCAAACAATGAGCAACTTAGGGAGGTATTTCTTTTGTTTGATGTTGATATTTTGACAGATAGGTGTAACGTTGTTGCAGTATCAATTTTTCACTCATTCACATGGCCATGTTCTTCACCAAATCAACCGCATGGTCTAAGATTATGAGGAAGGGGAGCTATTTTTCCCTACCAAAGTGTATGGGTTTCTTTGAAGTCTTCCTTTTCTCTCTGGTTAGAGTAGGGTAGGAGTAGGTTTGCTTTCTGCAGAACAAATGCTTGTGCACACTCGCATTTCCACTGGGCATGTATGATTTTCCTTTTGATAGAGTTTTTGTTCATGTTTGCATACAATGTTATAGAAGCTCACAAAGTGACGAGGAACAATCGCAACCTTCAAAATTTTCCAAATGCAGAGCAACTAAATCTGATTAAGGACATGCTTTAATGGTTTCCATTCTCTCGTTCCTTCAGTCAATCATTGATCTTCTAGGACCCTTACTAGATCGTAAAATCGCCTCGGTAATGCAAATTGTATAACAGTGACAAAGTTCATAACAACAAATCTTCATGTTCAAAGAACAACCCTCCTCAAGTCATTCAAAATTCCCTAGGTTCAAAGTAGAAGATCAACCTCAAATCCTTGTTAAGTTGTTTCGGTTGTTAATATTATGGATTTGTAAGTCCCAACTTTTAGCAGTTGTTCCAAGAAACCATTCAAGAAGAAGAAAGTCGGTTTAGCAAGAGTTCCCTTTCGCCTCCCAAAGCAAATTCTCGCTTTCAAGATCCGCAGTTGTTTCATTCTTGTCAAAACATCAATTAGTTCAATGTTTCACATCGCAAGAATCAAACTTTGGGGGCAAGTTCAGATATATTTTCAGTCCCAGATCACCTACATAGACGAAAGATGAATTTTCAGATTTAAGACAATTTTCCACTCACAAAAATCTTAATTTAGAAATTTTGTAAGTGATGTGGTCAATGTAGGTCACTCAGGGTCGATAGTGCACCAAAACGGATTCTAGAGGCAAATTTCAAAGTTTTGGGTCGGGCCAAACTATCAACAATGACTTCATGCCCGATGGACACTTTCTACAATGCCAATACATCTAGCAGCGATGTCCTCACGAGTTGCTTAAATTGTTATCCATTTTTGCCCCCCGCAAAATGGACAATGGGATAAGATCAAAGCCAAACATCGGATAGGACCTTACAAGAGAGTCTAGGTTTTACACGCACAATTTCATGTTTCGGGAGCATTAATAAGTGTTTCGAGCTCTCGAAATCATTCGTGAGGAATTTTTCCTCTTCTAGGTTTTGAGGGGACTCAAATTTGCCTATAGAGAGGAAACAGCCCACTTTCGATCCAAAACGAGAAAAATGGAAAACGGATTATGAGCTCAAAATTCATTTTACTCAGTCCGAAGGGCTTCGGTTTGAAGAAATTCGAAAAATCCAAGGTTCGAGGCAAAAATCTACAAAAATAGCCCATAGGGAGCACCGAGCCAAGAAACAACTCGCCGAGCTAAGGTGTTGCATTGAGAGGCGAACTCGTGTCAATGAGTCAAATGACGAGGCCCGACATTAAGGGGTCGTGAGCAGAGAGGAACAACTCGCCAACTCGGCCGAGGTGAATTGGAGTCCCGGCAGGAGGTCAAAGGCGGATGGCTCGTCGAATCGGTGAGATGTTCAAATGGGAGCACAAGGGTTTGCAGGCGATCAAGCTCGGGTCGAGCCGAGCTAACGCTCACATGGAAGAGGTTGAGCCCACGAGGTGTTCGGTGGGCATGCCGAGATGAGTACGGAATGGCTCGGCGAGGTGAAGTGGATGGTAAGCCGTAAAGCGCGCGGTCGGGGTGGTCAAAGAGCTCGAGGGGCAATTGGATGCACAATGAGCACAGGGTTGATGTAGTGGTCAACCGCCGAGTCGGGAGGCGAGTGGCTCGGCCAAAATCAGCGGAAAGGAAAAGGGGTGGATTCCATGTGTCGACCGAGCCAATCTCTGACTTAGGGAAGCTCCGAACTTTGAAGTTCGAGGTCAACGGTATTTTCATGAGTCAATTTCAGAGGCGAAGTTCGAAAATTGTTAGTAAGTGGGCAAAAACAAGCGAGGTGTCCAAACTCTAAAGTCGATTTCAGACTTCAGATTTCGGAGTTCTCCAATGGGTTGCTCGATGAACAGTAACATGTGTAGAAGGGGGATCAAACTCCGAAGTCTGAAAAGAAAGGGGTCAACACGCCTTGGTCGAGGCAGTCTCCGAGGCGATGGGCCGAGTTGGCAAATAGGTGTGCGTCCGGCATCGAGTCGGAGGCCAATGAAAGCCTGCCAACTCACCAATCTTTTCGAAGGTGTGATTGATTTTGGGGTGCCCAAATTAATGCAAACGAGTCGTTTCGGGACTCACCAAGGGGTGTTTTGGCATTCCACGGAAACATGCAGGCTGGGTAGTTGGGGGATCGGAGGTGTCATAAACAAGGAGCACGACAAATAAGAAAGGGGGCCGAGTCAGCCAAACAAAGATCGAGGTTGGGAAATGCATCGAACCCAACATTCGATGCAAGAAGAGTTTGAGGTGGGAGGTGTTCTAAAGCTCACTATCAAGATTTGGGAGCTTGATGGAGTTAAAACCATGCAACGTAAGGGAGTTCACCACCTAGCTCACTGAGTAACTAGGCGAGCTACTTGCCCCAAAACATGCATAGGTAAAAATGAAAAAAGGGGGCCTTTTAGTAAAAATAATATAACTTTTTCTAGACATGTCCGTTTTTTACAAAATTACAGTCGATAGAGAGCTAATTCAGAGGGCTATAATGGAACCATAAAAAATGGATTCCAAGAGGATTTTACACTCCGAAATTGCAGATATTTCTCTAGTTGTGAACAATGCCCGAGTAGGTAGGGAAGCCATTAATGAGGTATAGGCACCCATTTTCCTCACATAGCAGAGTACAGAGGGCATGGGCAACATCAAGGCCCCATAATGTGATGCAAACAAGCATAGTGCCCTTTGTGGGTGATCTAACCACCTAGAAATCAAAAAAATCTTCCTCTTCCTAATTTTCTTCGTAAATTGTAAAAGGGATGCATACTACCAAAAGTTTGGCATTTCTTCTCCCCATGCTCCCCTCTTCTCCACAACTGGATTATTGTAAATTTTGGGGCTTCAAGCCTTCATTCTGAATATTGTAATGGCAATCTTGTCTCTACCTTCATACAATGTATTATGCATTTCCATGGAGTAATAATATTATGTTCTTGTTAATTCTTCTAACCTTGCATGAATTTTTGTTTCCTCTTGCCTCTCTTCATTAACACGAGTTTTGTGTATATCCATATTTCCATCTGCAAGGTTGTGTTTATTTTGGGATGGTGAATTGTATGTAATCTGGTATGTGGTGCATGTCCACCCTCTCCAGGTGCTTCCTTCTCCATTGGCAGGCTGGAAATTTGTCTAACAACCCCTTTTCTTAGTGTCATCACCACCCCTTAGTCTCTCTCTCCCTACATACGATGTACTATGCATTTCCATGGAGCAATAATATTATGTTTGTGTTAATTCTTCTAACCTTGCATGAGTTTATTGTTTCCTCTTGCCTCTCTTCATTAACAGGTGTTTTGTGCATATCCATATTTCCATTGTAAGGTTGTGTTTATTTTGGGATGGTGAATTGTCTCAGTAATCTGTATGTGGTGGTGCATGTCCACCCTCTCCAAGTTCTTCCTTCTCCATTAGCGAGCCAGAATTTGTCTAATAACCCCTTTTCTTGGTGCCATCACCACCCCTTAGTGTAGGATTACCCTTCTCATGCACTCTTTCCCTCCTTACATCCTTGTAAGTGTTAGGATAGGTTTAGATATTTTTCTTGCATTAGGAGTAGTTGTAGCAGTAGGATTAGGAAGAGGAAGTTGACGTTCTCTGCGGAGGTCCATCTTGTTGGCGTAGCAGCTGATTAACACGATGAGATCCCTCTCCACCATAAGTTCGAGCTTTTGGTGTGACGACAAATCGTTTGGTATCAGAGCCAGGCAGTTAAGCGCGCCAGCCCCAGAGTAGTGTGGCGATGGGTGACCTCCCGAGAAATTCCCGGTGTCACTGCCTCCTAATGTTGTTGGGCCTGATTGGGTGTATACCCGGCTCCATCGTGCGGGAGGGTGTTGGCGTAACAACTGATTAACACGATGAGATCCCTCTCCACCATCAGTTCGAGCTTTTGGTGTGACGACAAGTCGCTTGGTCTCAACTTGCTAATCGGGGCAAGCGACTTGCCGTCACACCAAAAGCTTGAACTAATGGTGGAGAGGGATCTTACCGTGTTAATTAGGCTGCTACGCCAACACCCTCCCGCACGATGGAGCCGGGTATACACCCAATCGTGCCCAACGACATTGGGAGGCGATGACACCGGAATTTCTGAGGTCACCCATCGCCACACTACTATGGGGTCGGGCGCGCTAATCGCTCGACTGATACCAAACGATTTGCCGTCACACCAAAAGCTCGAACTTATGGTGGAGAGGGATCTCATCGTGTTAATCATTGCTACGCCAATACCCTCCCACACGATGGAGTGGGTATACACCCAATCGTGCCCAACAACATTAGTAGAAGTGACACCGAAAATTTCCCGGAGGTCACCCATCCCAAAACTACTCTAGGGCGGCGTGCTTAACTACCTCGTATCGAGATGCACGACTTGCCGTCACACCAAAAACTAGCTCGATCTTTTGGTGTGATGGCAAATCGTTGTATCAAAGCCGGCAGCTTAGCGCGCCACCCTAGAGTAGTGTGGCGATGGGTGACCTCCTAGAAATTCCCGGTGTCACTGCCTCCTAATGTTGTTGGGCTGATTGGGTGTATACTCGGCTCCATCGTGTGGGAGGGTATTAGCGCGAAGCAGCCTTAATAACACGATGAGATCTCTCTCCACTCTCACCGAGCTTTTAGTATGACGACAAGTCGTTTGGTATCATAATACACGACTTTTCATTGTCACACCAAAAGCTCGAATTAATGGTGGAGAGGGATCTTGTCAGACTACGATACCAACGATTTGCTGTCACACCAAAAGCTCGAATCGAAGGTGGAGAAGGATCTCATCGTGTTAATCAGCCTACTACGCTGAATACCCTCCCGCATGATGTAGTCGGGTATACACTCATCAGCCAACAACATTAGGAGGCGGTGACACAGGGAATTTCGGAGGTCACCCATCGCCACACTATTATGGCGCCGGGGCGCTTAACCGCTCGACTCGATACTCAAGCGCTTAAGCGCACTAGCCCAAAAATAATGTGGCGATGGGTAACCTCCCAGAAATTCCCTGTGTGTCACCGCTCCTAATGTTGTGGGTTGATTAGGTGTATACACGAATCCATCGTATGGGGAGGGTGTTAAGATAAGCAGCCTTATTAACACGATGAGATCCTCTCCACCATAAGTTCGAACTTTTGGTGTGACGGTCACGTGTAGCTCTAATACCAGAAAGTTAAGCGCGCCACCCCCTAGAGTAGTGTGCCGATGGGTGACCTCCGGGGAAATTCCCAGTGTCACCGCCTCCTAATGTTATTGGCTCGATTGGGTGTATACCCACTCCATCGTGCGGGAGGGTGTTGGCGTAGCAATTAATAACACAATGAGATACCTCTCCACCATCAGTTCAAATTTTTGGTGTGACGACAAGTCGTTTAGTATCAGAGCTACACGACTTGTCGTCACACTAAAAGTTCGAGCTTTTGGTGTGACGGCAAGTAGTGTAGTTACGATACCGTGCGATTAAACACACTAGCCCCGAGTAGAGTGGCGATAGGTGACCTCCGAGAAATTTCCTGTCATTGTCTCCTAATGTTGTTGGGCCGATTGGGTGTATATTTGACTCCATCGTGCGGGAGGATGTTGGCGTAGCAACTGATTAACACGATGAAATCCCTCTCTACCATAAGTATGAGCTTTTGGTGTGACGGTAAATCATTTGCATCGAGCCAAGCGCTTAAGCGCGCGCCAACCCCGCAGTAGTAGTGTGGCAATGGGTGACCTCTCGGGAAATTCCCAATGTCACTGCCTTCTAATATTGTTGGGCCTGATTGAGTGTATACCCGGCTGCATCGTGGGAGAAAGTGTTGGCGTAGCAGTTGATTAACACGATGAGATCCCTCTCCACTATCGCCTTCGAGCTTTTGGTCCGATGAAAAATCATTTGGTATCAAAGCCAGGAAGTTAAGCGCGCTAGCTCTAGAGTAGTGTGGTGATGGGTGATCTCCCGCTTTTGGTCCGACGACAAATCATTTGGTATCAAAGCCGGGAAGTTAAGCGCTGCCGGCTTAGAGTAGTGTGGTGATGGGTGATCTCCCAGAGGTCACCCATCGCCACACTACTGGGCCGGCACGCTTAACGGATTGGGTATCGAGCTACACAACTTGCCGTCACACAAAAAGCTTTAATCACTGTTGGTGTGACGGTAGTCGTGGTAGCTCGATACTAAACGACTGACGTCACACCAAAAGCTCGAACCGATGGTGGAGAGGGATCTCATCGTGTTATTCACCAACTACGCCAACACCCTCCAAAGACGATGGAGTCGGGTATACACCCAATCGTGCCCAACAAAGACATTAGGAGGCGGTGACACCGGAATTTCTGGAAGGTCACCCATCGCCACACTACTGGGGGCGACGCGCTTTAACCGCCAGCTCTAATACCAAACGATTTGCCATCACACCAAAAGTTCAAACTTATGGTAGATAGGAATCTCATCATGTTAATCAGCAGCTACGCCAACACCCTCTTGCACGATGGAGCCGGGTATACACCCAATTGGCCCAACAACATTAGGAGACAGTAACACCGGGAATTTCCCGAGAGGTCACCCATCGCCACACTACTCTTGCGCTAAAGACGCTTAACTTTGCCAGCAGTGAGAGGATCTCATCGTGTTAATCATCGAATGATGTTTGACTCAATGGTGAAGATGTTGGCTCTTAATGAGCCCACCAAGGTTCAATTCTCGCTGCAAGCGAAGTCAGGAGATACTGTTAATAAGGGATGAGGCCGGGATCGTGCCCCGAGAGAATTTGGCGAAATATAAACCTCTCAGTCCTTGACAACTAAGCCTAAGAATTTGTGCACCTAACCCATGCAGTTGTTTCAGATTCAATAAAAACCATGTTAGTGTGAGTTATCCTATGTGTCCTCCTCTCATATTGGAGGGTCTTCTCACATGGGCTAGGTTTAGGGCTAGATTTAGGGTTTCATGTGTGTCATGCATGCACTAGGGTTACTCAAAGACCCCAAATGTACCCCAATTCTATTTATTTATGAGCATGCCAAGACATTCCGATATCTTTCCTCTATGCAAGCTTTGTTTCAACAAGTTCTTCCATTACCGATCATTTATTTCATGCAATTGTTAGAAATATCACGATTCCGTTAGAGTGCAACTACTTCGTGGTGTCTTGTTTTCATTTCAATTCTCGCACTCTTTTCATGGTATCGGCCGAGATCGAGTAAACGTGCACTCGTTATTTTTAGTTGCGATTACTCGCTTTCATTATTTTCACTCTGCATGCAAGTTTTTCGATCACTATTTTCTGGAATTATTTTGCTAATCTCTCTAACAAGCTTTCTCGAAAAGTTGTGTCGGTTTTTGTGCCTTTTTGTGCATGTATGTAGGTTTGCGTTTTTCACCGTTGGATTTCACTGGTTACAGTCGTATTTAGTGGAAAACGTTATCTTGAGGTTGGTTCCTTTTACGGTTTTTATTCAGATTTTTACCAAAATATATTAATTTTTTTTTGAAATCTGTGTTTTATTATTCATAATTTTCAGACCCGTGGTTGTATTTGCTTTGGCTATCCCGTGATTGTATTTGCCTTCTTGTTGTCCTGTGGCTTTTTTTTTGTTGTCTCGTGGATTGTTTTTTTGCTGCTCTCCCACATCTTTTTTAAAAACAGATGTGCCTGCGTTTTGTTGCTCAAACAAAAAAAACATCAAAAACCCCTGCGTTCTAACTGCTCACACCGGCCATACATTGCAAACTCTTTTCAATGGACTACTTTTTTCTTTTAAACGGTCTGTCCCTCCTCTCCGTTGCTCCTGCCACAACGCCTTTGCCCTGCTGCCACGGCCCCTCTGCGATGCCAAACTCAAAAAGCTGCGTCTTTTTCAAAATACATTCTTTTTAAGAAAACCCTAGGTTCTTGGCCATCGTTTGGTAAAGTTAGAAAAAAATTAAATCTTTTAAACATCAAAAAGCTTTAAAATACGGCCCAAAACACTCTAGAGTTTTTAAAAATAAACGTATTCTTCAAATCATCTTTTTAAAAACAAATCGCATTTTCTTAAAAAAACATTTTTTACAAATTCTTTCCTTTTTAAAATACATGTTTTTTAAAAGACATGCCTTTTAAAATACATGCTTTTTAGCTTTTAAAACATAAAAAACGTGAAAGTGTTTTTAAAGTTTTAAAAACATATAAAAAATTCTTTCCTTTTTTTTCAAAACAAAAGAAGCTTTTTCCTTTTTTAAATTAGATTTATTTAATTTAAATTTTTTTAAAGAAAAAAAAGGAAAGTTTTTTTATTTAGGATTTAATTTTTTAAAAATCTTAATTAGTTTTTTTATTATTATTTGAAATTAATTAGATTTAATTTAATTAAGTCTAGTTTATTAATTTCTAAACTTCATTTATTACGATTAGTAAATTAAAATCGTCTTTAATAACCTTTTTTATCGTCTTTTAAAAACTCCAATAGCTCGAAAATAGTAAAATTGGGCATTTCCAAACACTAATATTTAAGCGTTATTGGCGTTTTTCTCTAATCGTGCGCTCAAGTGTGCAACATCACTCTGAGCACCTTCTTTACCTTTCGAGCTCTTTTCCGACGTTCTGAAGACTCTCTGAACTCCTTGAATTCATTTAAAACCTTGTATTTCGCCCTTATTATTGCTTGCGACTAGTGAGCGCGTCGATCACTCGCAATAAAGGGGTTTCCTTTTACGACGTGAGACGCGTTTTCTCACCACCAAGATTGGCTTTCGCCTCCTTTTCTGTTTTTTGTTTGTGCTTGTTTACAGTGTCCCTTTTGTTGCACTCCACAAAACACTGTTGTGGTCTCCTCTCTTGCGCGTTATTACGCTAATTACAAGACGAGTTACCAAGTGTTTCAAACCGCACGCATGGACCCGATTGTAATCAACACACTAAACTATAAAGTGCCGAAAGCAGGGGGTGGTTATTGTCTTGGGTGGTTGTGTTCTTTTCTCTATTTATTTCTCTTTCTCTCAATATGGATGTACTTTCAATTCATTTGCTTACGCCATTCAACTTTTTCGAATGGAGATTGAAAATAATAATGAAACTAAAGAGATAAAGGGTTATTTCGCATCACCATGGGAACCGAGACCCCCAGAACAGACGATAAACACAAAAATCTAAGTGGTTAAACCGTAGTGATGAAGCTTTAGGTCTTCTTTGCATGTCTGTTTCCCCGACTTGCTCTTCCACATTGAGGCGTCCAAACACAAATGTGTGTGGAAAACATTGGATGCGATGTTTGGACAACTAGATGACATGAGAGCGCATGAGTTGGAAAACAAACTACTAGGGTTAAATCCTAGTGACTTTGAAAACCTACAAGCTTTCTTCTCATAATTTGTCCACATTAGATTATTGTTAAAAAGATGTCAAGTAGAAAAGAAAGATTCTTAACCGATCTTGTCGATTCTGTCTAAGCTAGGTCTCGAATACTCTGTCTTCGTGTCAACTTTCTACGCTACAAAGTTGTTTTGGGCGATACTTGGACTATGCTATCATTTGATTGTTTTCCGTCCCAACTCATTTGAGAACGGGACAAACTCATTCAAATGAGGTCTCTCAAGTCCAAGTCACATGCCCTCGCAAAGCAAGTACTAGTAAGGAAAAGAAGACGAAAAGAAAAAAGAAACAAATGATCAACCTAAGAAAGAAACCAAAACCAAACCTAAAATTGACACAAACACTTCGACTTATGAGTCTAAGGCACAGAAAAGCAAGTATTTGTGTTCCTATTGCAAGAAGTCTGGTCACGACGAGCAACACTATTTTAAGAAACAGATTGATCACTTATCTCATTTACTTGAGAAGAATAAAATAAGTGTTCCTGAATCCATAAAACAAAGTGCTCCGAAGGCCGAGTCTTCTACTACAAAAGGTGCTAAAAATGATAAGAAGAAAGGAAAAGCCCTTGTAGCTAGAGTTGCTCCTTCATCGACATGGATTATAGATTTCGGTGCCTCGCACCACATGGGTTCTTCGCATGTTGAGTTTTCCAACATCGAACCTTGTGGAATGTCCCAAATCACGATGGGTAATGACACGACAGTGTCGGTTTCCGGTAGTGGATCGGTAGAGATGGATGGGGGAACATTTAACCAAGTGTTGAGTGTTCATGATCTCTCTACCAATCTCTTATTGGTTTACCAAATTACTCACCTTGGTGAAAGCATGCGAGTGGAATTTGGTCCTAACTCGGTGATTATTCGTGAGCATAACAATGACACTACAGTGGCTGAGGAAAACGCAGATCACCGTTCACGGTTGTACACATTCTCCCACTTTACTTCGATTATACGCCCACCGCCTTGCTCACTCATGCAAATGAAGTTAGTAAACTATGGCATGAACGCTTTTGGACATCTAAATTATCGCTACCTTGAACAATTGAGCCAAAACGAAATGGTCAACGGAGTTGCCTCTCGTCAAGTTTTCTAAGGGTCTTTACGAGGTTGTACCCTTGGAAAGCATCCTGAAAAAAACTTTGACAAAGATTAGATGATACCGCTTGGCGCGCTTAACGTCTGGCTCTAATACCAAACGATTTGTCGTCACACTAAAAACTTAAACTTATGGTGGAGACGGATCTCATCGTGTTAATCAGCTACTACGCCAACACCCTCCCGCACGATGGAGCCAGGTATACACCCAATCAGGCCCAATAGCATTAGGAGGCACTGATACCGAAAATTTCTTGGGAGGTCACCCATTGCCACACTACTCTGGGACTGGCGCGCTTAACTCCCTGGCTCTGATACGAAACGATTTGCCGTCACACCATAAGTTCGAACTTATAGTGGAGAGGGATCCCATTGTGATGTCAATCACCGCTTGGCTCTGATACCAAACGATTTGCCGTCACACCAAAAACTCGAACTGATGGTAGAGAGGGATCTCATCGTGTTAGTCAACTGCTACGCCAACACATCTCAAACCCGCAAGAAGTCCCATAGCTTGAGAAATGGTACCCATATTACCCAATCACACCAAATGTCTCGATCACAAAGCTAACAATTCGGAGGGTGTAATGATTTGGTGATAACAAATACATGTAGACCATTTCTACCAATTTTGATAATTCAAATTAATGAGTCTTTTCCATATTTTTGGTAGGTATGAGATCAAAGAAAATGATAATTATCAAATACTCATTAAAAATCAAAAGTACATTTACATACATTATAATAGTTATCATATTTTGCCTTATTTGCCAATAGATCATAACAATACGTGTTATCATATTGTACCTATAATCAACATATGTTATGATAATTACTAAAATTTTGTTTTTTTAAAAAAGATATCATCGGTATCTTCCTTGCTTGTTGCAATTCATAGTACTATATTACGGTGTAGGTCTAGAAAAATCCTATCTTAACTATCACTATAATTAAATGACGATAATTCAACTTATAGGATCATGGAAAACTTTATATTTGTTATATTTGATAGTAAATACTTAAGACACTCTCTTGGTGGGAACAAATAGCAATTTATAGAGATAAGCCTAGCATGAATTTAAACTTGTTAAATCACCACCAAAGCATATTTAAATGTCATTGTTTCTCATGTAATGGTGTAGTTTAGGATTGTTCATGTGCGACAACTATACTACAACCCATGTTGCATGTATGAAATGCTACAAAGAATCCAAGGCAAACTTTTATGACATAATTTGTCGTGCAATAGTTTTAACTACTCATAGAGTACAAGGAAGTGCATGGATATTTGGATGTTCTACATGGTTATAGCATGTATGTTGAATTGTGCTCATGTTATTACTACAAGCTATCCTTCCTTCATTTTCTCATCTTAAGTGATTTATTTTTCATTAGACAAGACTATTTTATTAGACAACAAATTATAGGAAGATAAATCAATAATGGAAGATGATGAGGACTCGACTAACCAAACCTCCTACCTTATAGGAAGGGTTATAAGAACATTTTAAGCAAATAAATCTATTGAGGGCTAGTGATTTTTGTTCCCTGAAAACATGAGTATTTATGAGCATATCGTTGTACACTCTAGATGGAAAATAAATCTATTACATATATCAAGGATTTAAGATTGCGTAAATGGACTCAGGGGTCAAAACATTGTCCATATTATCGCTATTAAATATTCAAGAAGAGACAAATTTCCTCTTCTTTGATAGTAAACACTTGAGCAAAACAATAGTACTACAACCCAAGGCACGCAAAGTTCAATGCTACAAAATCCCCATAGCCCTATATGTAGTAAATTTGCTTTCGATGAACTTCCACTATCATTTTCACCAAGACTCAAATTAGACTTCGTGTAATGTAGACAAATTTTGAACACCAAACAAGTGAAAAGAAAGGATATCCATTACAAAATCTTGAACCCATACGAGAATCAAAGCAACAATTTCTTTACGATTCAAGTGAAAAGAAAGGATAACCACTAAAGAAATCTTTAACTCATACATAATCAAAGCAACGGTTTCTTTACGATTCTACACTCCTCAAGTCATATTGTTGGAAATATTGTCATTGATGTCAAAAGAGGTGCTGCATCTGGTAAACAGCAAATCTGTCAAAAGTAACAGAATTATTGATAGAAATGGTAGAAAGTAACGGAAATAACCAACAATATAGAAGGGTAGAAAACGAAAGTTTAAATACATGAAAAGAAGCGTTTTACATGAGGATTATCATGGTATAAGCGAGATATACACAACTATACATAAGAGAGAGAGATTCGTATTTTAAGGTGTTCATATGCAATGTTTTATGGTGAAAAAAAGATTTAATGATGGTTGGCAGCGATTTAATGATAACAATGATTTGTCTAAGGAGGGGCAACGCTCCTATTGAGTGGTTGATTGCATTGATTAATGTGCATTTAATAATTATGGGCTGCATTAATTGTTTTTTGGTTTTAGCCGACTAATGCATTTAATTAAGTTGTGTTAATGGAAAGGTTGTGTCGGTTGGAACGATGTGTCTTTTCGAAAAGGTACGAAAGGCTATATAAGAAGATTCATATGAGACTTATTGAGCATGGATTCAAGTTGAATATCTTAAGGAAAAAAAAAGAAGAGGAAACGTAAGGGCAGAATTTTAGAACAAAGCAAATCTGAAAGTAAGAAGAAGAATTTTCCATTATTCATTGAGGAAGCAACAAGTTCAAAAGTGGAAAGCAAATTTTGTTAGGAAGGTTGGTGCCTTCATATTCGAAGAGATCGGTGTCTCTTGTTGAGTTGGTGCTTAGCAAAAGGGGTGGGTGCTCCAGTAGGTTGGTGCCTACAAAACTGTAATTTGGGGATTGGTGTCTCCAGAGGTTAATGGCTACAAATTTTTGAGAAATATATATAAAGAAAGACGTTTCTCCGTAGTTTTCTCGAAAAGGTTTTCCACGTATATCTGTGTCTACTTCATTAAGTTGTGTTTTTGATTGATTTGATATATTCACATTGCTCGTGATTATAGATCTAAGTTTAAGTATTGAAGTTTGAAATAATATCATAATCTTGATTCACCCCCTCTCGGTATTATCTTGTGCTCAACACATATATGTCATTAGACACTACAATTGTGGACAAGAAGTATCAATAAATCATGTTCTATCGTGTAGTGAAGGTAGGGTAGATGGTACACAAAGAGAATTCGTTTACAAAGAAGTAGATTGAGAAAGCAATTCCACACTTGAACCAAAACCTAGAAGAACAGAGGTCCATTGCGTCTCGAGGATGAACCAATTATTCATATGTGCATTTAGGGAAAGATTTTTGAAAATTCTGAGGAAAAACTAGTTTCAACACTTGATAGCTTTTTGAAATTTACACTTGATAGGTTGATAGCTTTCACAATTCAACATACTTGTGTGAGATCTATATAGGACATTATTATCAATTTTATTAGTTTTTCAAGCTTCCACAATTTAACATATTTGTATGTAGATCTTAGTTTTGTATCATTATTTCTTTTGCAAGGTATCAACAAGGCCTCGTCACTTTTATTCACATGTTTGGAGTGCGCCAAGCCTTATTTGGAATTGAAATTTTTAGAGCATTGTAATTATTGCAAAAGTGACCAATGCTTCCTAAACTAACAAGGAATGATGATGATGCTAAATAACACATCTAAACCCATCATTAAACCAAACACTATTTGGATAAATCTCATCTTAAATTCCAGTTTTTAAATTGTGCCAATAGGTGTTATACCATGAAGATTTTGAAGAGTGAGTGTTAGAAATTTAAAACAACCCAACAGATAAACATGGAAAAAAATGGCAAAAACACCCAAAGTACTTGGAATATGACACGCAGTTGCAAACTTCAAATATATACTTCAAACCGTTCAAACTGTAATGGACAATGAAAGTTTTATAAACTAAACTACATATTAAAATGACATTATTAATGTATGAAAACTATACCGTGTAACCTATCGACCTCGTCAATTTTCTTCACATATTTGGAGCAGACCAAGCCTCAGCTAGAATTGAAATCTCCGGGGCTGCGTTGGTTTCTGCAGAAGTCACCGGTGCTTCCTACACTAGCATGAAAAGTTGATGACACGTCTAAACCCACTAGTGAACCACAGGCCAATTGGCTAAATCTCATTTTAATTTCCATCTTTTAAATTATAGCAATTGTAGTGGAAATTTAAAACAATCCAACAGATGAAAATAGACAAGCAGGAAAAAGTAACACTTTACTTGGAATATGGCACGAGACTTCAAAAATATACTTCAATCGGATTCCAATGGACAATGAAAGTTGTATAAACTAAAAAACAAAATATTAAAATGACATTTTTAATGTAAGAAACGTATACCACATCACATATCAGTGTGACCTTGGCTATAAATTTTCTATTACAAAGAAGACTAATACCTGAATTTGGAAAAAACTAGAATCTTGACAATTTAAAATAAACTTCGTGGTAGTGGTAATACTATAATATCTGCTGAAATATCAGGCTAACACTTCTGCCGTCATACTTCAAATCTCAATAATTCTATTTGAAGTAGTGAAGATCTAGAGGAAAGTTTAAACCTTTTTTTTTTTTGGGTGAATGATAGGAAAAAGATTAATACACAAGGAGAAGTATAGGATATGAAAACTGGACAAATAAAGTTTCCGGATGAAGAACTGTGTTAGCCTTGTTTGCAACATTATAATGGACTGAGGAAGCTTCAAGTCTGGTAAAATCTGAACTAAATTATATCTAAATATTACATCCAATTTCGTCAATCAATATGTGATATAACAAGATAATTTCTTAAGCATGTGGTTGTCAATTCAGGTTGAGTATTTTCCTATGGAAGTATAAACACCACATTTGGCCAACAGTTGGTCTTTCACAAAAAAATTCTGTTGTATTGAAGTATTCTTCATTTTGTGAATAACATACATTTGAGTACAAGTACTGTACAATTTATGTCACTACTAACAAACATGAATTACAATCTTAAGACATCATAACAGTTCCTCCTCTTAAAATGCATATCCTAAAAGCAATTGTATGCTGGGCGTTGAAGTATTCAGCAAAACACATCAAAATTTTATATTAACAGATTTTGTAACTCCTTTTTCCCTGCTATGTTTTGGGCCTAAATTCAAACATGCAAGAATTTTTAATGGAATAACATTGGAAAATGAAATTGTGGAATAACATTGGTCAAATAACCCAAACTTGTTAGAGTTAATAGTATAAAGTTATTATGCTCATACTAATCTTGGTGATAGGCTTAGTAATAAAGTCACTTTGCGATTTGGTTTGCTTTATCAAATAATGTAAACATAATCTGGTTTACGGTCTGGGTGACCCAAGTACTACGACTTTTGTTGTTGCTTTCCTATGAAGAGGTGGTTGCTATCTTATTAATACATTTGAGAAGTATTTCCCTTTGAAATTATCTCGGGTACTTGTTTGGTTTCTTTGTGTTCGGGTTTTGTAATATGGTACCAAGGCCATGGTGAGGAGAAGCTAAGAAGTAGCAGGTGAAAGCAAGGTACTGCTTGGATCAATGATGTATTGATGGACTGCTTACAATGCACACAAGTTCAACAAAACAGATTTTGAGCAAAGAATGCTGGGTTTTCTTCATTTTTTCTGGATTATATTGGGACCAATTTTTTTCGATGTAGAACAAAATAAAGAAAATCGAGCCCTAGAGGACCCGTATACAACAGCAGAGGACAGTATTACTGAATAGAGAATTTTTATTTTTTCAAAAATTCTATATCAGCAATATTCAGCAATTTTTTTGAATGTTATGGTGATTTTCAGCAATTTTCAGCATTTTTCAGTAGAATCAGAGCTCTGTATACTCTCTATATAACTGTGCAGCTTTTCAAAATGCCGGCAGAACACTTTATACAAAGAGTATAAAGAGGAGGCTATGTTCAACTCGTCTCCCTCACAAATCAAGGTAAAACTGGCTCTTACCCACGTCAAATGCCATTGAAGGATTACTGCTTACATGATAATGGATGAACACACATTTAACAACAGATGTTATTTGTAACCCACTTATAATCAGTTTAACATGGTGAAAAAAGACTGAACTGCCATTACTAAATCATAAATGTGGTCCACTGTAATAACATGGCCCAAAGAATTAATGGATTACTAGGATTTTACTTGATGAGCACAAAACGAAAAGCAGAAAAACAGCCTGATTTACTATGAAACAGACTAATATGGTAAATACTCAACTCAATATGAAAAGATTCGGGTAGAGGTAAAGGGAACTGAAAACAAATACAGATTTCACAGCCTACTTTAAAGTTCAGCCAAACCAAACCCTATATTAATGATATGAAAGGCAAATAAGTCTGCTAATTATTTTCGTGGCAAAACAAGAAAGATGAACGCGTTTCTGTTTTACCTAAACAATATGAAAGGTAAAGAAATCAGCAGTTAAACTTGGCTGACCTGCATTACACAGCCTGCAGTTGATGACTAATACAGGCGCCATAATTTATCCGGCCACAGAATATGTCCTTTTTTCTGTTTTTGATGGCAAAAAACGTCTGCGCAGAATTAATAAATACCTAAGGTATGTACAAGGTTCAGGTTAAGCTATAATATTATTTATCCCTAATTTAAGCCTAATGCCTAAGGTGTTCAATTAGATGAGTATGAGGAACAAAACCCTGTCTTAATGCTATCAAAGGCAAATACTCTGCTGATTAATATCAGGGCAAAATGAGAAAGATGAACGCATTTCTCTTCTATCTATTTAGAAAGGTAAAAAGGCCTACTTTAGGGTTAAAGCGCCTGCTAAGGCCACCATAAATTTGCCGGACAGAGAATCTTTCCTTTTTCCTTTTTCCTGTTCTTTGATGATAAAACAAGTCTGAACAGAAAGGATAAATGCCTGAGTATGTACAACCTGAAAACCGATGATGAAAATTCAGGAGAATAAACAGAACCCCATTAAAGAGAAACTATTTGTTTTATTCGAATGCAGCAAAACCTAAGTATATGCAACAGAAAATCGCCCAACCTGTTTGTTAATGCTGCTATCTGGTGTGCTGCTGATGGTTGAATACTGAGCTGGACGAAGCCTCACCAACCTGGCTTCTTTACCAATCATTTATCTGGAGAATGACAGAGCATGAGCCAATTCCAGCCCATTTTGTTCTTCCCAAGACAGAGCTGGAATGGAAAAGTATTCCTCTTGATCAAAGTTAGGGCAATCTATTTTTGGGCATCTCGACTATGAATTTAGCCGGCAGCTGGTAAATATTATGCTGCACGATGAAAATTCCAGCGATCTGGCTTTATATTATTTTGCATGCCCTGAAGCAGCTCTTGCTACTTGATGTCTGTAAGTGGATAAACTTGTCGCTGAGGCAGGGAATACATGGATATTTGGCCATCAATTTCTCTGCAATGGCTGGAAACACACAGAGAATCCACGATTTCATCTCTTCTTAGGCAGTGAGTAAGCACATGTGAGCAGAAAGATAAAACGCAATGCCTAAGCTTGGCGAGATAGCCTAATAATGCTTGCATGGTCCCATGGAGGGGCTTCAACTCCTATTTTCTTGCAGTGGAAGGTCCCATGCTTATTTTTAAAGCCAGCTATGGGAAATAATAGAATCTAGGCCTAAAAAATAGGAGCTCCACTTTTTAGCCCCCTAAACTTAAGAGGTGGCTGGAGAGGGGGGCTGGGAGTTTCCTCCTACAATTTAGGGCTGATAGAATCTAATATGCATTCCCGCCATTATTTTTTGGTGATTTTAGAGGGAAATATGATTTTATTTACCTACAAATAACCATAAAAATCCAATGGGATCCTATAATATCTCAGCAGGTATTGTTGAGGAAACTAATAAAAAATCATGGGACCTTAAAACTGCTAAAATGCTCCTAAATTTTCTCAGCAGCACCCGCTGAGATATTTATGGAGCCCCCACATACAACCAAAGCTATAATCTTATTTTATGTATCCTAATATAAAGTGGTGCCGCGGTGTCGACGTCTCTAGGAAAAAGCAAAAATATAATGCAACTAAATGAAATAGCAGTTTGGTTAGATTCAAACGAGATTTCGACTACAACGATTTTTCTTTTACAATTTTAATTAAAATGAAAATAAATTCAAACTTATTCTCATGTCTCATGTGCGAAAGAAACCTATAGACGATGGGAATTTGGAAAGGAAAGGTCGTTTTTGAGGCCCACCGTGTGGGGCATTGCGTTTTGTCTATGGAGTAGCTTATAGTATGGGAGCTATATATATTTTTTCAGGGTTGATGCACTCCGCAAAAATGACTATATATTTCACAAGCGACACTTGATGCAAGTCAACAGTCAATAATGTGTTTGCAAGTATCCCAATTTGTGTCTCCATACATGTGACAATTAGTTACAACTAGAATGAATTTCTAAATGCTTGATTTTGGATTTTGGTATGGGGATGCTTCCCCAATATAATAGAATATGCCCTTACACATTTCAATATCACTCTTAAACAAAAGGAATAACTCGATGAGTGACATCCATCTGTCTCTAAATGCGCTAATATACCTACGTGTTAGGACCCTATTGGCACACAAGGCGACACACAATGGACAAGAAAGTTGACCAAAGAGACACAAAACTCAATAAAACAAGCTAGGTGATATACGGGCCCAAGAACTGCAAAGAGATATAGGAAAAAGCAAACTAGGAAAAAAGGGAAACTCAAGTCACTAGAGCCATAAAGGACAAATACGTGGACAAATGGGCCTGACAGAGGGAGAAAGTTAAAGGGACACAAAGGAAAGTCAACAATGAGCCCACGGCACAAGAGAAAAATCGAATAACTGCAATACAAGGGAATACACGCCAATAAGAGCCTAACTTAGACCAATAATCTATAAACACTTAAGTACACTAGCAACAAGGCAATTAACTAGTCCCCTACCAAAAGGAAGTGTTTGAATGATGTTATTAGTTTTTCAAAGCTTTCACAATTCAACATACTTGTGAGAGATCTATGTTGGACCTTATTATCGATTTTATTAGTTTTCAAGCTTCCACGATTCAATATACTTGTATGGAGATCTTAATTTTGTACCATTATTTCTCTTGCAAGGTATCAACAGGGCCTCATCACCTTTACTCACATGTTTGGAGTGGGCCAAGCCTTTTTGGAATTGAAATTTGCAGGGCACGGTTGATTATTGCAAAAGTCACAGTGCTTCCTAAACTAGCAAGGAATGTTGATGACACTAACTAACACATTTAAACCCACCATTGCACCAGAGGCCAATTGGATAAATCTCATCTTAAATTCCATCTTTTGAATTATGCCAATAGGTGTTCTACCATGAAGAATTTGAAGAGTGGGTGTTAGAAATTTGTGCTTCCTAAACTAGCAAGGAATGTTGATGATACTAAATAACACATTTAAAATTTTAAACCCACCATTACACCAAAGGCCAACTGGATGAATCTCATCTTAAATTCCATCTTTTAAATTATGCCAAGAGCTGTTATACCATAAAGAATTTGAAGAGTGGGTGTTAGAAATTTAAAACAACCGAACAGATGAAAATAGGAAAAAATAGGCAAATACAACAATTAGTTAGATTATGACAAGCAGTTGCAAACTTCAAATATATACTTCAAACTGATAGAATTTTAATGTACAATGAAATTTTTATAAACTAAACAAACAACTAAATATTAAAATAACATTTTTAATGTATGAAGACTATACCACAACCTATTGACTTCATCAGTTTTATTCACATGTTTGGAGCGGGTCAAGCCTCCTCTAGATTTGAAATCTGTGGGGCAGTTGATTTCTGCAGAACCAGTGCTTCTTAAACTAGCATGGAAAGTTGATGACAATAAATAACACCAACCAATTGGTTAAATCTCATTTTAATTTCCATCTTTTAAATTACACCAATAGGTGCTTAGTGCTTACCAAGAAGAATTTAAAGACTGAGGTTAAGTAATTTAAAACAATCCAACAGATAAAAATAGACACAAAAAAGAAAAAATAACAAATTACTTACAACACAGAGTTGGGGATTTCAAAAATATACTTCAATTGGATTTCAATGGACAATGAAAGTTTTATAAAACTAAAAAACAAAATATTAAAATGGACTTTTTAATGTAAGAAACATTTACCACATCACATATCAGTGTGACCATGGCTGTAAATTTTCTGTTACAGAGAAGACAACTACCTGAATTTGGAAAGTTCTCAAATCTTGACAATGTAAAATAAACATTGTGGTAATACTATTATATCTGTTGAAATATCTAGCTAACACTTCTGCCGTCATACTTCAAATCTCGATACTTCTATTTGAAGTGAGGATCCATCTAGAAAAGTTGAAACTTATTTTGTTTGGTGAATGATAGGAAGAAGATCAGTTTTTTTGGTGAATGATAGGAAGAAGGAAAAGCGCAGGATATGAAAACTGGACAGATAAGGCTTCTGGATGAAAAACTGTGATAGCCTTTTTTAGCAGCATTGTAATGGACAGAAAGTCTGGTAAAAACTGAACTAAATCATATCTAAATATTACTTCCAATTTCGCCAATCAATATGTCATATAAGAAGATACTTTCTGGTGGTTGTATAAACACCACATTTGGCCAAAAGAAAGTCTTTCACCGACAATATTCTTTTGTATTGAGGTATTCTTCATTTTGTGAATAAATTACATTTAAGTACAAGTAATGTACACTTTATGTCACTACTAACAAACATGAATTACAATCTTAAGACATCATAATTGTTCCTCTTAAAATGTATATCCTAAAAGTAATTGTATGGCTGAGCGTTGAAGTATTCAGCAAAACACATCAAAATTTTATATTAACAGATTTTGTAACTCCTTTTTCCCTGCTATGTTTTGGGCCTAAATTCAAACATGCAAGAATTTTTAATGGAATAACATTGGAAAATGAAATTGTGGAATAACATTGGTCATACTAATCTTAGTGATAGGCTTAGTAGCATAAAGTTATTATGGTCATAAAATTATTGTGGAATAACTTGTTAGAGTTAGTAGCATAAAGTTATTATGGTCATACTAATCTTGGTGATAGGCTTAGTAATAAAGTCACTTTATGATTTGGTTTGCTTTATCAAATAATGTAAACATAATCTGGTTTACGGTCTGGGTGACCCAAGTACTATGATTTTTGTTGTTACTTTCCTATAAAGAGGTGGTTGCTATCTTATTTGAGAAGTATTTCCCTTTGAAAGTATCTCGTGTTCTTGTTTGGTTTCTTTGTGTTCGGTTTTGTAATATGGTACCAAGGCCGTGGTGAGGAGAAGCTAAGAGGTAGCAGGTGAAAGCAAGGGACTGCTCAGATCAATGATGTATTGATGGACTGCTTACAATACACACAAGTTCAACCAAAACATATTTTGACCAAAGAATGCTTGGTCTTTTTCGTTTGTTCTTGTTTGAATTGAGACCAATTTTTTTCAATTTAGAACAAAATATAGAAAAATCGAGCCCTAGAGGACCGTACACAACATCAGAGGACAGTATTACTGAATAGAGAATTTTCAGTTTTTTCAAAAATTCTAGATCGTAGATATTCAGCAATATTTTACATTTTATGGGATTATTTTACATTTTATGGTGGTTTTCAGCAATTTTTAGCGTTTTTCAGTAGTATCGGTGCTCTGAATACTCTGTGTAACTTGTAGCTTTTCAAAATGCCCGCAGAGCACTTTTTACAAAGAGTACATCCAGAACCCTTCATTTTAGTTTCCTGGAGGAGACTATGTTCAACTCGTTTCCCTCACAAATCAAGGTAAAACTGGCTCTTACCCACGTCAAACACCATTGAAGGATTACTGCTTACATGATAATGGATGAACACGCATTTAACAAAAGATGTTATTTGTAACCCACTTATAATCTGTTTAATATGGCAAAAAAAGACTGAACTGCCATTACTAAATCATATATGTGGTCCACTGTAATAAGACGGCCCAAAGAATTAATGGATTACTAGGATTTTACTTGATGAGCACAAAAAGGAATGCAAGAAAACAGCGGAAAAGCCCTCAATAATAACAGCTATTGACTATGTAACAGACTAATATGGTAAATACCCAACTCAATAGATGTAAAGGGAACTGAAAACCAATACTAATCTCATGGCCTACCGACAAGTTCGGACAAACAAAACCCTATATTAATGATATAAACGGCAAATAAATCTGCTAATTATTTTCATGGCAAAACAAGAAAGGTGAACGCATTTCTGTTAAAACCAACATCAAAGGTAAAGAAATCAGCAGTTAAACATGGCTGACCTGTATTTCAGGAACTGCGTTTGTAGACAGATACGGGAGCCATAAATTATCCAGGCAGAGAATCTGTCCTTTCTCCAGTTTTTGATAGTAAAACACGTCTATGCAGAAACAATAAATGCCTAAGGTACGTACAAGGTTCAGGTTAAGTTATGATATTATTTATCCCTAATTTAAGCCTAATGCCTGAGGTATTCAATTAGATGACGAACAGAACCCTATCTTAATGCTATCAAGGCAAATACTCTGCTGATTAATATCATGGCAAAATGAGAAATATGAAAGCATTTCTCTTCTATCTATTTAGTAAGGTAAAAATTCAGCAGTTAAACTTGGCTGACCTGCATCTTGAGGCCTGTTAAAGCGCCTGCGTTTGACGGCAGCCAAGGGCGCCATAAATTAGCCGGACAGAGAATCTTCCCTTTTCCCTGTTCTTTGATGGTAAAACACGTCAGAACAGAAACGATAAATGCCTATAAAACAGATGACAATACACATGCCTATTAAAGAGAAACTATTCATCTTATTCGAATGCGGCAAGCCCTCTATACAACAGAATATCACCCAACCTGTTTGTTAATGCTAATGGTTGAATACCAAGCTGGACGAAGCGTCACCAACCTGGCTTTTTTACCAATCATTTCTCTTGAGAATAACAGAGGATGGGCCAATTCCGACCCATTCCGCTCTTCCCAGACAGAGCTGGAATGAAAATATTATGCCGCGCGAATGAAAATTACAGCGACTTGGCATTATAGTATCATTCATGCCCTGTTACTGCTCCTTGATATCTGTAAATGGAAAAACTTATCGATGCAGCGGGGAATACATGCATATGTGGCCATCATTAATAATCCAGCATCCTCATCCTCACCATTTTCTCTGCAATGCCTGGAAACACAGAGAATCCGCCCTTTCGTCTCTTCTTAGGCGGTGGGTAAGCACGTGTGAGCAGAAAGATAAAGCCCAATGCCTAAGCATGGCGAGATAATGCCCAATTCAAGTACAACCAAAGTTTTTATCTTATTTTATTTATTCTAATTTAAGGCGGTGCCGCGGTGGCAGACGTCCCAAAAAAACATAGTGCAACTCAATAAAATAGCCGTTTAGATTTGAACGAGATTTCAACTACAACGCTTTTTCTTTTACAATTTTAATTAAATTGAAAATAAATACAAACTTATTCTCATCTTTCACGTGCGAAAGAAATCTATAACAAGAGAGGAACCAGTCTTTCTACACCCTAAATTTAAAGGTGCACAGAGCCACTATAATATTATATAATACAAAATAAAAAATTTAGTTATGTTCTTCATTATATATATTTCGTTTTAGATATTAAAACTAGCAATTGCATGTGTACATTGTAATGTGAATGTCAACGGTATATGTTATTTGATTTAGAGGGATAGTTATTACTTTTGTAATTGATGTTGATAAGGGGTGTGATTGATTTTGTAAGTGTAGAAATATAGATGAACCACTTCATTTAAAGATTCTCTCTACATTTCAAAATTGTTACAAATTTGTACATATACATTTGCAAATTTTATATCATGAGTGGTAGTGTTTTGCGGAGTAGTATATGTGAATTAAATATGAATACATGAAGACCTCCGTACATTTGTAGATTTTATATCATGAATGGTAGTCTTTTGTGGGCAATTTTATTTTCACTAAACATGAATACATTTGATACCCCTTGAACGACATTGTTGCTTTGGATACAAGAAGTGTTGAGTAAAGTAGTAGTGGAGGTGCTATCAAAGTAGAGGGTAGTATTTATGACGGGTTGAGTGATAGTAGTCTTGAATCCTCCTTTCTTCTTGCTCCAAGTGTTGTTACGTGCACCATTTTTGAGTACCTTTTGAATGAAAAAGGAGGTGAAATGCACAGATTTGCAAGCGAGGGAACTTTGGAGAAAGTTGTGAATGTCGACCCTGCCTTTCAGTGGTTCCAATGTTGACATTGCTCTCTATGCAAAGTAAGTCCTTGGGACTTGTGGATAGTTAATCCCGTGCCATTTTAATCGGCAATTGTCTTCGATTCCGTCTCGAAATAGGGGTATCAGAATAAGTAATAGGTTGGAGGGATCCCAACATGGGCCATTGTATCTATCAAATTTGACAACAACAAATAAAGGTAATGTTGGTGGTGGCATTGATGCGTCGTAGACAATGTCGATGATTGTTCCTGTAGCACCATTTATGAGGCCTGCGTCAACCCATAAATTAGCAATAAGCATGATTTTTTGTTGTTTGCATAGCAGAACTTTGTGTTCCAACTGATCATCATCAGGATCTCTTGTTGAGGCTCTTTGTTATTTTCAAAGAATGGATTGGGTGATCGGAACGTTCAATGCTTTCAACATCTAAAGGTTGTGGGAGCTCACGAGATCGTTTTTACAAAAATGTGGTGCATCCTTAAAAATGTTGAGCTCCTGTTGAGTTAGGTGTGATTCGGTGTGAGACATTAGGAGTTCCCAGTCCTCAATAAGAGGAGTTGAATCTCGCATGTGGAGGAGTAAATTTCGAATGAAACTTGTGCATTGGTTGTTCCTTGTTGCCAAAATATTGTTTTCAATGTAATGGAAGAATGGAATCCCTTCCAAAGGCTAGCTCCATAGGAATTACTTGCATAAAGAGGACTGTCCAAAACCGGTGGTAATTGGTCGAGGTCGCCGAGGAGGATGACATATCATTCCCAAATTCAAATGTTTTTGAATGTGGGAAAGCTTCGCGTAGTTTGTTGTCAATTTTTCTTAGCAACTTTGGGCCGATGAAACTCATTTCATCAATAAGAATATATTTTATATGTTTTAGTGACTCTTGAAAAGATGATAATGCATGGCCTTCAAGGGGTTTCAGTTCTTTGATTGGAATACGAGGGTCGTGGATTGTGGATGTAGAGATGTTGAATGTTGAAACACCGATAGGGCGAGAAAAAGGAGAGGTGAGGGAGATGTGGTTGATGTTGTTGTGAATGAATTCCAGATTTTATTTATCAGAAATGATTTTCCTGTGATGGTTGTTCCTTGAATTGTCAATCTTAGTGGAGGTAGAAGTGTGTTGCTTGTTGAATGATTAGTATGGTATCAAGAGTTAGTTGTTGTTATGAAGAAAAAGGAAGTCTGGAAGATGGTGGTGTGGCTTGCATACTAGTGTGTTAAATGTGTCTTCATTTGCTCTCTCGATGAATGATGAACCGTTATCTATAAATCACGTGGAACGTCATGTATGTTCCAATTATTGTGTATGTTAAAATCTTGTTTCCCCAACATTTCAAGACTGTCCGGACCCATGTTGTTTCTCGAACGAAGTTGTGTGAAAACTCATCATTCATGCAATGGTTCATATTGAATATTACATTTGACCTCGTAGTCGAGACTAACATATGTAGCATGTCTTGTGTCTGCGGTAGTGCATAAAACATGCCACGGTCTCAGAAGTCAGTTGTGCTTAAACATGTCCCAAATGCCATTTATTTCATGTGGGGTTAAGCCAAATTCAAAGGCAATATTTCTAAAAGGCTTGTATAAAAGGAGTTCTAGACTAACAGAAAAGGTCATAGGACGTTGAATCCTGAGTTGGGACATCCACAAATCTCGGGTGGACCCGAACAATTGTTGGTATCGATCGCAGTTTCCATTTATCACCTTTACAGTTCTTGTTATAGCTCCAATCTCGAGCAACCTAAATAAGAGGTAGGTGTTCCATGGTTACAGGGCGAACTCTATATGCATCCAAGAAAGTGGTTATTTCTTGTACATCGGTGTCACTTTCAATGACACGTCTCAAGATTTTTTTGCCAACATTTAATGATACAAATGAATGGCTGCACATAACAAGTGGAAATTTTTAGAGCATGTGGCATGTTTCTTGTGTGCTTATGTCATGTTCAACAACAATTTCTGTGATCATTTTACGGATCGCAATATGTGCTGGAGAATCCGTGTCAACATCTCTTGAAAATCAGGATAGTATTTGGTGATAGGTTTCTGAACATTGCTCTGCTTTTGAAGCATATTTTGCAATATACTTAAGAACTGCATGATGGGAAAGTACTAGTTGGCAATCGAAATTTTCTCTCCATATGGATATCATAGTTTGATTGTGGATGTTCAATCTATCATCGTTTCTCAAAGGGAGGTACTTAATTCTCCCATCACTTTTAATGAGCAAGGATGAAGTAGGTTGCGTGGCCTAAGGGGCATTATACACCGCATCAGTAATCGCGATTGCTTAAACTACATAGGCATGTTTTCTAAACATTTAGTGTGGCGTTGAACACGATTAAGCGCTCTTCAAGGTTTGTAAGTGGGGAGGATGATAGAATTTGTGTTGTATCTAGCAAGCAAGGGTCATCTAGCAGTGACCTGTGAACAAAATCCAACCGGTTGCAAGTCGGGTGGGGGTTCCAGGTAGACACGAACTTATCAAAGTATTATTTTGTTTCCTCAATAACCTGCTTTTATCCTCACACCATTGCATCTCTACTTTAGGGCGTTCTCAAGCCATAATAAACCGTAGACATGTGTGGAGCCTCTATGTTGCCATTCATACCTACGAGACGAGGGAACATAAATATTAGCTATGTAGTTTGGAACAAACTTATAAAAAAGTAGATTTTATTACCTGTACCAAAAGTCTACTGCTCCAAGTTCCTTCTGTAATATTTCTTCACAAAATATTGTGAATCTGTGATGCAGGTATGTTGATACTCGATGAGGGTTAGAGATAATGTTATGGGTTCTCCAATGCTATGTGACTTGAGGATTAGTAGGGCATTCACCAGACATAATATTGTGGAGATCTGGTCATTCAGTGTTTCTGCAACACTTAGAGTGAAGAATAAGGTTGGTGTCCCCAATTGTTCTACCATATATGAAAGTTCGCTTCTATTTTTTCCCAGAATGATTGTGTCCCTCGAAGGCTCGAACCAAAGTGCATTAAAGTGTCTGGGAGGTTGTCTTTGGGGCATTCCAGTAGTTATCTTCGCAGATCTCCAGTTGTTGGAGGGATTCCAGATTCGATGTTACTGTTTCATAAAATTGTTGTTGTAGATTGGCTCCTATGCCACATTATGAGGTTTAGAAGGAAGTAGTGAAATCTTGGGTGGGAACCAAAACGCCCATCATGGTAGTGCATCAAATGTATAGTGTTTTCATACATTAGAACCTCATTTATGTGGGGTTTTTTCCACATTGCTTTTCCTGCTGGAAATAAAGTTGGGAAAGCCATTGAGAAAAGGCCATTTGTATTGTATTCATTTATTGGCGAGAGCCCAAGCTCTGGCCATGACATGGTAAATGGATTGTTACCATCGTGGTTGAGCAAGAATTGTTTGATTTCCTCTTCTTATGTTCCTGTATTGTGAGGTGTTGGCATGAAAGACGGTGAGTTTTCATATGTTTCATCGTGAGTCAATGGAAACATCAATACCATGAGTTTGAGAGAAGTGGTTTGCATTTGGGGCGCCTCCATTGTGGTTGTATTAAGAGAGGAGAAAACATGTGACGACTCGGATGGTCGAGAGGAAAGGGCGTCATCATCAATTTCTATCTCATGGTTGAATATTCATGCTTCATCATGGTTAAGATAGTTTAATTTTATATGATTGAAGAACTATAAATTGCTTCAAAAGTTTGAATGAGCACTAATTCACCCCCTCTCGCCTTAGAACTTCTAACAATTGGTATCATAGTAGGTTCTCTTGGTACAAGTTTAACAACTTAAGAGGAGGTCCTTGAGGCACAAGCATGGGTGGTCTAGCTAAAACAATACTGAAAAATAAGTATGATATTTATCAAGCCCTGATTAATGAATTAAAGATGGAAATCAAGCTCATGGAATCCAATCATCTCCAAGAACTCAATGAGGTGGCATCATATGTTGGGAATGTGTCAAAAGCACTGAAAGATAAAGAAAAGTTTGCTTCAAACATGAAGAATAATTGAAGACTCTAAAGGATGAGCTAGAACAAGCTAAAAATAAATTGATGATATATCTCGTAGACACCAAAAACACGTCACATTTCATCATCTTCCTCTAGAATAACCTAATAACCACATTCTACACGGTGATCGATTTAACCCTAATTCATCACTCGCGCACCCCATTTCGCACATCACAATAACCCTCATTCACACACCCGTGGATTTAATTAATATCAATTAATTAAATTCCCCTTTACCCACTCATCAAGACCACCTCACCATGCCACGAACTAGCCACCTCACCTAACCACCTCACCAGTCCACTACCCCACTTGCACCTCCACCTCACCCTTCCACTACCCCACTTTCACCTCCACCTTACGATTCCACTCCCTACCTTGCCCATACCTTGCCCATACCCTTCTAGAAAGCCCTAATAATGGCCACCCCACTCATAGGACCCCTCTTTGGCCTATTAACCATTCTTAAGGTGGAGGACGCATGTGCTCCACCACTCAAAATAAAGTGGGGAAGGCATATTCCCCACTTTTCAAAAAACAATTCCCCCCAACATAACCGGTGTCGATTACACCGACCAATGTCGATTAGGTGGGACCGACTCCGATCACTGCGCAATACCCATCCCAACTCTTTCCAAAGGGTTGGATCATCGTTGGCATTTTGGGAGATTCTTGAGCAGACCTCATTCATCATTTGATGTCTAGAACTTGACATTGCACAAAGAATCGATTAAATCAACAAAGCTCACGAACTCCGAGTGAACCAAAGGGTGGATGCACTCGTAAGGATCTCTAAGAGAGAGAGCAGCCATTGAAGGCTACCTAACCAGACTGATCTCAAGCAAGAGCTCTTCAACCAACCCACCAACGTCTACCACACTCCATCACGCATCAGACTTCGAGTAAGTGGATCCCTATATCCTCCACTCATATTTTGTGTTCTTGTTCCTCTCTCTTCCTCCTCCAAGGAGCCAAACTTCCCTCCTACCATCCCAATCTCATCTATTCAACCCACACCTACACCCAAGACCCTCTCTCACCCCATTCCACTCCCCATCAACCTCGATCGATCACCAGAAACACCCAAATCCCCATTTTCAAGCTCCGACCCAATACCAAGTAACCATCACCTAAGTTAACCCTAACTTCCATCAGTCGACCGACCACCGCCGGCTGTTGGTCGCCCTACCATCTGCCAACTACCCACCTTCTACCCAAATCCACCCAAAGACCATCCTCTAAGGACCTCTTGGCTCTGACCCTAAGCCCACCCCTCACCTAAACCCCACTAACACCACTTTCAACTCTCTGTACCCACCTGAGAGAACCCAAAACACCTCTGTTCTGACCCTCACTTCCACAATGACCGATATCGGTTACCCTTAACCGCAAGACTGGTCTAACCTAACCGGCATCGATCATATACGACTGACGTCGATGCAGTCCTGTGTCTATCAACACAAAAGCAGACAAAGCCAACCTAACCTTTACCCAAACCACCTACAATACCCTACCCAACCTCAACCAGACCCTATCTGTGACCCGCAGACTACCCAACCTACCTAGAACCTGACCCAAACACCCTTTTTACCCGCATAGTTTAGTATTTAATTGAATCGACATTGATAGTGGCCTGAGGCACCCAAATCAGAACACTAGCACTAGGTTTCTATTATTCACATGTTTTGTCATTTAATATTAATTTATAAAGCAGTGGATTGACAACCCTCTAGGGAGTACCACACTTCCTGGATCTAGCATACGCTAGGCAGTCCACTTTGTATATGTTGTTTAACTCTCTCTTGTGGTCTTGTTTTCTTATTTTAGGGTAGTCCTTCCCAACCAAAAAGGAGTTCACACGATCGACCGAGATCGGAAGTCAACAAAAAAATGGTATAAGTAACATATGACATCATGTAAAACTTACTTGTAGCTAAGACTTCTTTTAGTTGAGCGTCAATAGTGTCACTGATAAACGTTCCCCAATCAAAGAATTGTTCGTTCTTCTTGATGGTGGAGATAAAATGATACATCCATCCATGAAATTCCTTGGCATCAGGGAGCCCAAAAATTCTGTTGAGAAGTGTGATGATGTCACTGATCTCCAAGATAAAGTCACTCTTAGGGATTGTTTTTGTTACCTGAGACACGGAAGGCTTAGGCTTAACTAGGTATTTTTGTTGAAATATTTGACGCAATTATCCAAGTCATTATCCTAGGCTAGTTGGGCCGATTGAGGGTTTGTCCGACATATTCAAAAAAATTGGGAATCTTTATAAGTTCATCAAAGTAATCGGTATCCAATTTGATAACCACTTCACCCGCTTGATTTCAGACCGACCTTGTGTCTAAGTCATAATGGTTAGCACATGTAAGAATAAACTCATGACATTGGGAAGAAATTGGGAAAACAATAGCTAGAGGTAGCCTTCTTACACAGAGATATTGCATCCATGAAGTCTGTGAAAAACTCTGCATCCTACTCTAAAATTCATCCATGTCAACATGCCCTAACTCTGTATCTCGGATATCAAAATTGGATTCAATAATCAAAGGAGGAACAATTACTTGATATTTGTACTTCATTTTTGTAGATACTTCCTTCTTCCCCTTGCCCTTGCTTGAATCATACATGAGGAACTAGAGAATAAGAACTACACAGCCTCCTAGGACTCCTGAAAGAGATTGGGTTTTCCTTCTTGCAATGCACCTTTGAAATTCTAAAAAGCGTCGAGAGAATTGTGTTGGAATATGCAAAGAGAAGAAAGAAGACAGAAGGCACAAACTGTGTTGTACGAATGATACAGTAGAAGGTTTATTTATTGAGACCTTAAGAAACCCGATACATTGTGGAAATTTGAACTTTCTCGGTAAGAGCAAAACCCAACATAAAGGCGGAGATATGGCTTGTCGATGAGGTGAGAAAACTTGAAACAGTGTTGAACTCCGAACTTGCTCAAAAGAGAAAAAAATCGAAACACTTACGAAAAGATCACTGTTTCGATAAGTGCAAAACCCGAATATGTAATTTTAGGTGCAAATCCTCTAAGTGATATTTTTTGGTTTGTTTCACTTGAAACCCTTACCAAGAATGAGTAAGGAACCTAAAAATACTGACATTTCCCTTTTCTAGATAAAAACAACAAACTTTGAAAAATAAGGAGAAAAAGTATTCGAAAAATGTAATACAATTCCTCCCACTTAATGCAAATCAAGGAAAGACCTAAAAAAACACCAAACAAAAATTCTAGAAAGAGGTTTACTTATTTCAAGATGGAATCACCCTTTAAATCTAAGAAGAATAAATGAAAACACTAAGAAAATGTGAATCATACATTTGAAATGCGAACAGAGGGAAACCCAATTGAAGAGGGAGTAAAAGGTACAAATGACATGGAAATTCCCCTATTTATAAATAACCTAGCATTTATTACACATAGGCCGATACATGTGGCCCACCAACTTCAATCCTTACATTTATGGCGTTGACTTTGGAAACGGAAGTTTAACTGCATTTGATTCATATGGTCATGCAATTGGTTCTCGAAAACCTGATGCAAAGGAGGCTATTATTGAGTCAGAGTTCAGGTTCGGGAAACATGAAGCACATGACATGAAGATCATATTCCTTGACCTAATGCAAAGAAACCCAAAAATAGAAGTACGATAGTGTGATTGGTTTCGATGGAGGAATGTTTCGATGCACTCGTAACCCGAAACATGAAAGCTCATATAGTTGGGTTTTTTAGGTAGAAAAAACTTTACATAAAACATGCATTGTGCTAAGGAAACCCCGAAATCCCATTCAAAGAGCAAAAAGGCATTTTCAAAGCAACTCTTGGATGAAAAGATGACTCAAAAGAGGTTCATCAAGAAAATTTTTGATTGGTTATCTCCATTTTCTTGATAAAATAAAAAATGAGATAACAGCCCATGGTTTTTCCTCCTTTAATGGAATCCTTCAAACTTGTTTCCCCAACCAAATGCCCAAAGTATTCAATCCCCCATTGGCACACACATGCTCGAACTATGCATAAAATTCTCTTATATGCATTAATGTGCACACATAGACTACCAAAATATAAAATTTCCTACAATCCTCTCATGGCAAAAACTCACAATACCCAAGAGAATTTCCATTAATTCTTTCTTGGTAAGAGCTTTGGCACAAGCCTCAATAACTTAGAGAAATTTAGCAATATTAAACATATTTATTGATTTAATTATTTTCATATTTCTTTTGTTGTTTAGAAATTAGTATCAAAAGACTAAAGTATTTATTTATTTTAAATTGCTTTATCTAGAACCACATCACTCTCCCGAAAGACGCTTATTTTAACACGTAAATGTGATGGTTACCTTAATTATTATCCGTGATATAATTCGGATAGATCAATGATAAATGATTTATATTATGTATTCCTTTAAAAATTACTTTAATTGTAACAACAACTCCCCATTACTGCCTTTACCTTCTCACGAAATTAATTTCACTAGAATATTATACAAATTACTTTTATTCTTATCCGTAAAAATTTGATTAAGAAAACGATTAACGTAGTAAAAATTATATACCTTTCCCAAAATAAAACCTTTAAATGCTCTCGAGTTAAAAAAATCGTAAGGCGAATGACATCACCTCACGAATCGAAGACATGAAGATACACTTAGTTTGTGAAGGATAACTTCAACGTTAACCTCTTTATTTTACTATCACCATAGTTTTAATTTATTTCATTGCCAGTTTTATTTACAATCACTTCGTCGGTGGTCAAAATGAAAACTTAACACAAGCCCAACATTCAAAAACCATCCCGCAGTCCTTGGACAAGGTTTCTAAATGCATTGATTCAACAACCCGGATAGGGTTATCCTAATCCCCACAACACACGGTGATTGGCGACAACATGAGCACAGAGGGGGAACTACACTATTAAAAATTGGGAGAAAAATATTATGTATGATATTTTTTTATGTTGTAGGTTTGAAGTATAATCTTATGAGCATTGGTCAATTAGTTCAGAAAGGATATAAATTTTACATTGAAGATAATGAAGGTGTCATCATGTATAAATCTCCATGTACTCAACTGATTGCTAAAGTGCAAATAACAAGCAATAGAATGTTTCCCCTGATATTAAAACCAAGTTTTAAATTAGATCAAGTTTTTGAGCACCCAGTCGAGTTGCCTTTAAGGTAGATTTTTGTTCATTCGGAGCTAAGACAATTCAATCCGAAGCTAGCACATTTCATTATGCACCTAGCACATTTCAATCCGATCTAACAAATTTAAGTCTAGAGCTAAGATAGATCATTCTAGAGCCAAGTCCGAGCTCAATCCTAGTCCGGAGATTAGTTTGGAACCAAGTCCGAACTCAAGTTCGAGTCCAGAGCCAAGTTTGGACCTCAAGTTCGGTCCAGAGCTAAAGAAACTCAACCAAATTTTCAAATAATTATGAAATATGAATCATGGACTTGAAATCTCAAGTTTGGGCATTTAAATTTTGGAGGTTTGAATTTGCTTCATAAGAAAAATATGGTAAAATGTTTTCCTTTAATTAAAAAACTAGAAAGGATTTGTGAAGGATGTATTTTGGGAAAGCAACATAGAGAGACCTTTCCAGTTGGAAAATCAATAAGAGCACATACACCACTTGAAATTGTTCATTCAGATTTATGTGGACAAATGCAAACAACTTCTATAGGAGGTTGTTCATATTTTCTGACTTTCATAGATGACTATACTAGGAAGACATGGGTGTACTTCTTGAGACATAAATCTGATGCATTTGATATATTTCAGCAGTTCAAGGATTTAGTGAAGAAGCATAGTGAATACTACATCAAAGTTTTGAGGAAAAATAAAGGATGTGAGTATATATCCAATGATTTTCTAAATTTTGCAAGAAACATGGTATCTACAAGTAATTTACTGTAAGGTATACACCAAAAAAAAATGGTGTGGTAGAGAGGAAGAATAGAACCATAATGAAGATGGATGGAAGTATGATAAAGGCCAAACATCTACCAAATGCGTATTGGTAGAAGCGATGCTAGCAACTATTGTTTACATTTTAAAAAGTGTCCAATAAAAATTATTAGAAACATGGTTCCTCAACATGATTGCACTCACAGAAAAAATAGTGTTTCTCATTTTAAAACTTTTCGGTTATGTGGCATATGCACATGTGCCAGTGAACTAAGAAAGAAGTTAGATAACAAAGTAGAAAAGTGTATTTTTGTTGGATATTTAGAGAATACGAAAGCCTACAAATTGTTCAATCTAGTCACAAGAAAAGTCATAATCAACTAAGATGTGCATTTTTTTGAAAATGAGGCATGAGATGGAAGTATAGAAAAATATTCAGTATAAAGCAACAACTATTCCTCAAGATGATATGGCAGATGAAGAGCTAGCACCACAAGGTATTATACCTTCTTCCACTCCTAGACATGCACCTCAAGTCGTAACACAAGCTACACCTCCATCAATAGCTAAGATGTCTACAAGATCTCAATCAATTTTAGCTATACAAGAGGCTCCACAAAGAGCACCAAAAGCAACTCCCTCAGTAAGTAGTTCAGCTCAAACCAATCCATCATCATATAGTCCATTGTAGTGAAAACAATGTTTCTTAGTGAGATTTATAATGTTATACAACTAACTCTTTTTAGTTTTAACATTATTTTCTCAAGCTACAGATCTAGTGTATTTTAAAGAAGCAATGAATGAAGAAATTTGGGCTCAAGCCATGGATGATGAGATAGACACCATAGAGAAGAATAAAATGTGGGAGTTGGTATATCTTCCAGATGCAAAGGACGTGATAGGACTGAAATGGGTCTACAAGACCAAGTACAATGCAGATGGAAAAGTGTAAAAGCATAAAGTAAGATTTGTTGCAAGAGGATTTAATCAACAATATGGAGTAGATTATAATGAATTTTTTTCTCTAGTAGCATGTTTGGACATGGTAAGGACAATATTGGCATTAACAACTCAAAACAAATGTTCTATATATCATATGGATGTGAAATCAACATTCTTGAATGAATTTCTTGAAGAGGAAGTGTATGTGAAACAACTAGAAGGTTATGAGATTGAAGGCCATGAAGGAAAGGTGTACATGTTAAGAAAAGCACTATATGGAGTTAAGCAAGCTCCTGAGAGCATGGTACACCAGATTGATTATTATTTTATTTAGAATGGCTTCAAAGAGGTGCAATAGTGAGCCTATTCTATATATCAAGATAAATGAACAAGGTAATATTATGATTGTATGTTTATATGTGGATGATTTAATCATTAATGGAGGCATATCCGTGGATTCATTTAAATCAAAGCAACAAATAAATAATTTGAGATGATAAATCTAGGTCTCATGCACTATTTTTTTGGGCATTGAAGTTCAACAATCATGAAGTTGGAATTTTTATTTCACAAGAAAAGTATGCTAATGACATGTTGAAAAGATTTAACATGTTGAGTTGCAAGCCAACACCACCACCAATTGTAGTAGGTCCAAATTGAGTAAAGAAGACAATGAATCATTTGTGCATCCAACATTTTTCAAAAGGTTAGTTAGAAGTCTCATGTATTTGATGGCCACAAGGCCTGATATTATGTATGGTGTGAGCCTCATCTCAAGGTTCATGGAGTCTCCTAAAGACTCACATTAATAGGTTGGAAAAAGAATTTTGAGGTATATATGTGGAACTAAAAATCATGGAATCTTGTATTCTACATTTGATGAGTTCAAACTCATAGGTTATATAGATAGTGATAGTTTCAGAAGTATAGATGACAAGAAAAGAACATTCAAATTTGTTTTCACTTTGGAAAAAGGTAGTTTCATGGGGATTAAAGAAGCAGCCCATAGTCACTATTTCTTCAAAGCAGATGCGATCAAGTAAAAGCCGGAAGAGCAACATGTCAAGTTTTTGGATGAGGATAAAATCGAAATATTTGAGGTAGAATCAAGAAGAAGATACACAATTTTTATGACAACAACACAACAATAACAATGTCCAAAAATCATGTTTTTCACAAGAGGAGCAAGCATATAAACACAAGATATCATTTCATTAGGGAGTTGGTTAACAAAAAAAATAGGTTTAGAAATTTTCATATCTCAAGATCAATTTGCTTATATATTTACAAAGCCAAAGAAAAGAGGTGTTTGAGTATTTAAGGAGTTTTTTGGGTTTCTATGATCAAGAAGAGATACGCTTTGGACTTAGCTCTAGAATGATAAAATATTGTACGCCAAAATTAAGGGGGAGTGCTAGAAATAACTAATTTCTCCCGCATCCTATTATTAGGAAAATCAATTAAAATTAAAAAATCTATTTTTTTGTGCATGCGTCTATCCTTGGATGCAAACCGTAGTTTACTTTTACACACTTTTAGATGAATCCTATTTTTAGGAAAAATAATTAAAGATGAAAACTCTATTTTTGGATGCTCTGTTTTTAGTTGTGCATGTTCTATTTTTTGGTTAAAGACCTCTATATGAGAGGCACATGTAATCGTGTTTGTAAGAGAAGAAGACAAAGTGAACCTTATGCGAGGGATGCATAATAGACACACAAAAGTGTTGTTATTTCTAATTTAATTTTTCTTTTTATTTGTAGTGTTTTAAAAAAAAAAAACTTTATTTGCTTTATCACATTATAGACTCACGTCTAGAAATAGAGAGTAAGGGAGGTGAAAGTAAGTTGGAGATAACAAAATATATGTTACTATATGCATATGGGAGAAGTCACATGGACTCATGGCCAAGTGATATGGGAGCTACGATGCAACTAAAATCAACTCATATATAACTTATAACATGAAAAATAAATTAATATGGTATTAAGGGATTTCTGAGGTAACCCCGCACTCATTGCCTAGTCTATGACTGAAAAAAATCACAAGATTTACTATTATTAATACAAAAGGGAAAGATTATATGTAGTGTTTTACTACTCATTACTTTATGTGCTAACATAGGAGAATCTCTATAAGCCCTAACAAATATGATGTTTATGTTCTTTTTAATAGAGTGAAGGTGTTCGTTATAGAACCATTTTTAGTAGAACCACTACCTTATTTGTAGATTTGGGACAACGAGAATTTATATTTTCTCAAAGTGATAAATAAAAAAATAGGTTGAGGTGAGAATAAAGTTCAATTTCCAAATTGGTGATTTATTTTTGGACATTGCATTCAAAATTACAGTGTCATCCCCTTCCATATGAAGTTTCTTGACTTGATATTTATTTTACAAGTTAAAGACCTTATAAGCCTACAATCCCTCTACTTCGTTGTTTGTGGCTTTAGGAATATAACCATAATTTTTTACAATCAAATTTCCCTTTTAATATATGAGAATACGTTAATATCCAAACACCCTAGGGTTATATTTTCTTTCCCGTCAAAGTTAAGCTTTATTAAATTATCCGTTGGAGGAGATCGTCGGGTTTTTATCCCTTGTCTCTTTGATCTATTTTTTCGGTGGTGATGATATTTCCAATGATTAAGGACAATTATTTAGATTCTAGTATCACCATTTGCATTGGGCATATATATTTTCCTAATAATTGTGGAGATACTTCCTAAAATATATATTTCCAATATGTGTAGAATCAATCCCATTACAAAACTTCACCTTTGAATAATTTTCTATTCCTTTCTAGTCAATTATTCCACAACATGTCAATATAGGGATGACCACACATAATGAGTGGAGGGTTAAATCAATTAAGTAGTTTCATTCCTCAATTAAATTAAGGATGGATTTTGGGAAAGTCCATAAATAACATAACTTTTGAATTATGTGTATGTGATTTTGCCACAAAGGGACAATGAAGAAACTTGTGGTTAACTCGATTCCTCCTTTTTACACATAATACGTCTATTAGGCTCATAGTGTCTTCTTTTTATCAAATTTTCATATGTCAATACAATATTGAGTGTTCAAATGCATGTGAAAGAACCTATCTTAGGGGAATTGAATTCCCCATATACAATAAAAAGGTTAATTATCTCTATCAAGAGTATCCTTTGTGAAATCTCGCGTGTACCAATATAATAGTTTTGGAAGTAACACCTTCTTAGTATTAAAACCAATGGAATCCTAAAAAAACTCATTTTTTTATTCCTATCTCTATTTCAACCTCATCAATTGTATACACACATAACTTTTAATCCACGAAAGTAAAGAGTCGGATATATTAGTACCTATATACGAAATATCCACAAGATATGTTTCATGAAAGAATTTTTCAATAAATGTTAATTTCATGCTATTAAAAGTTTCTCCCTAAGAGAGGAATCTTTGAGATTCAAATGACCTATAATTTGTGTGGAGATATTCATGTATTAACATTCCCATATCTAGCTCAACAAAAATTACCTCTATATGTACCAGGACCATATGAATTCAGTCTTATATATGGTTTAATAGGAGGATTTTAGATTCTGAGAAACATTGCATTTCTCCCTAAGATTTTCTTTATGGGGACCAACATGTTAGATATTATGAGGTTGAAAATGTCTATCTTGTTTTGTAAAGTTTTATGGATTAAGATTTTTATACCTTTAGTCAATTGCATTTTATATTTCTATGAGGTTACCTTAGTTCAAGAAAGTTTGTGAATGAGCTCATCATCATTGAGGTGTTGTGGTAATTTCCATTTGAATACATCAACAATCCTAGATTTTCATTTCATGCATGTACAAGATGAAGTTATCAGGTGATCATTTGTTGTCCGGTTTCCCAAAATTGTTGGGAAAAATAGATAGGGAGAGAGAATTTGCAAGACAAAATAAACACAAAAATAACAAAACAAAGTAGTTACTCTATGCACAAATTAATACACAAAATATTTATATTTAAAACAACAAGGAAATTGTTAAAAACTTATACAAAAAAATTGCATACAACCAATTATAGTTGCGCATTATTTTTCTATTTCTTTGGAAGTTCCTCTAATGGCTTTGCTCGACTCATATCTTTACTATTTTATCCTTGTATGTTCTATGTACTTTTAATGAATTTCTACTCCATAATTCTACTGATTCTATTTGGATAAAGTTTTCTTTTCTTTTCCTTGCTTTTATTCCTCACTCGGAACTATTGTTTTGTTCTCTTCTTCAATTGCATTCTTTATAATAAATTTGGATAAATACTTTTCCCTCTAGTTTCTCTTCACCTTAAAATAGGCCATCTAGTAAGAACCATTCATCATTAAGCGTAGACCAAATATGGATGCTTGAGTTTACTTGGGATAATGCAAGTCAAAAGATTTAAGTTTGGGGTTGCTCAAGAAAAAAAATAAAGCTAGTAGTTAGGATTAATTTTACAACACTCCCCTTAATCAAAACTTCCAAATTCAAGCATTTTCAATGCAAAATAGTAGTCCTACACTTATTTCGATAATCTAGATATTTTTGTGAGAGTACGAAGAAATTATAGAGCTAATTATGTGAGTCCAAACATTTCTACACTAGTATAGAGAAATTATAGAACCGACTCTATGGGTCCGGTATTTCTACGCAAGTCCAAAGAAATTCTATGTGAGTCCAGATAATTTTGGGGATGAGTATATGAGTATGGAGTTTTTGCGCGATTCTAAAGAAATTATATGCAATTCCGAGTTTTCTCACGAAATCAAGAGAAATTTGTATGATTCTCGAGCTTTTTGTATGACTCCAAAGCTAATTGTGAAAGTCTAGAGCTAATTGTGAAAGTTTGGAGCTAAATGTATGAGGTTGGAGCTAGTTTAGAGCTTTCTTATACAACATATATGACACCCAATATTTCTCTTAGGTGTTAAAAACTATATTTTGATAATGGTTTGGTGAAAATATCTAGGAGTTACTTTGCTCGGATCTACAATATTGAAGTTCTATCTCTCCATACTCTACCAACTATTTGATAAAATGATAGTCGATCCCAATGTGCTTGTTTTGACCATGGAAGACTGGATTCTTTGTCAAAGCCTATTGAGGATACATTGTCACAAAATATGGTTTTGTCATCTACTTATTCATCATTCAAGTATATTAGGATTCTCCTAAGCTAAATAACATGGTTGTTATATTTGTTACAATATACTTAGATTTTGCTATGGATATAGAAAATATGGGCTACTTTTTAGATGTCCATGAAATGACTCCCGATCCAATGTGGACCTTGAGTAAATTCCATTGCTTTCTTATGTGGAGAAAAAAATGAATGGAAGGTCAAAAATGCTCGGAGAGTCCTCAATGACTTGCTTTCGATGCCAAACATGGGTTTTACCCCATATTCGAGAAAGAGCATAGGCTCAAAATAATCAATTCAACATATTATTCAATAATATAAGTTACATATATATAGGAGAAGATTTGTAACTCCTATAACAACTCCACTAACCTCTGACCCTAAATATAGGTAGGTTGTATAACCACCACAATTCTCTCTCTCCTATTTTTACTCCTAAATCTCTACGTGAGTTATATTATTGACTCACTTACATTATTTAGTAATTAACACATATTATTTCTCACCACAAATGTGAGCACTAATACTAGGTTTCCTAACTTCTCATTGTTTTATACAAAATTCCATGGTATTTCATGTTATTGACATATCTCATGATTCTCTTCCTTACTTTCCGACATGTTTCCATAAATATGGAAATCATGCTTACTACTTACATCAAATTAGGCCTAGTTCCTATTAAATACATTGAACTTCTAACCATGCTCTTCTATAAGGTTGGATTCAACTCATTGTTGCAATATTCCTTGCTAAATTTAGGACCTATAGTAGTTGGTGTTGGATCACGTTTGTTATTCATCATTTTAAACCTCTTTAAACTTTCTAAGGAATAATTGGTTGGAGAAATAAATGTACCATGTTCCATTTTTTTACCTCAATACCAGGAAAAAACTTTAATAGAACAAAGTTTTTCATCTCAAACTCACTCTTCTTTAATTCCTTAAAATCAACAATCAACATGTCATTATTTCATGTGAAGATCAAATCACCTACATACAAAACAAAAATTAAAATGTTACCATTTTAGCCTCTATGTAGAGTGTGGGCTCACTGATGTTTTTATTGAAGCCATTGTTTAGCAAATAGACATCTATACGATTGTACACACCCTTGGTGCTTACTTGATTCCATATAGTGCTTTCTTCATCCTGTACATTATTTTCTTGTTTTGAGACATCATACCCAAGTGGATGTTCAATAGAAATTTCTCCTTTGAGCACTCAATTTAAAAATGCGAATTCGTGTCCATTTTGAATACTTTCCACTTGTGTTGGGTTGTTATTGCTAAGACAGCTCACACGGTTTCCATTCTTACAACTAGAACATATGTTTCATCATAATCTCTTTCAGGCTATTGTTTATATCCTTTAACAACCAGCCTTTCCTTATGCCTTTCTATTTATCCTTCATCTATACTCTTGGTCTTATAAAACCCACTTAACTCGATAACTTATTTACTTGTAGTTAAATCAGTAGCTCCCATGTTTTATTTCTTTCTATGGCATTTATTTCCTCATCCATGGCCTTACACCATTTCTCTTCTTTCACCGCTTCTTCAAAATGAGCAGGATCACTATGAGAAAACAATGCAAAATTTATATTTTCATCAAATCCAACATACCTTGAGTTTTCATAAATTTCCCTCAAGCTCTTTGTCTTCCTTGGCATTAGAGAGGCCCATTTTTATTTGAACTCTATCTAGAGGGATACCTTATACTTTGTTGGAGTTGTTGAACTCGGAGCATTTTTAGATATTGAAGGATAAGGACATGTTGTTGAACTTCCACCTTGTCCATTGACAGGTTCAACTTCATTGTTGGAAACTCATCCTTAATTTCCACCTTTTACATCAATAATGGATATCGTTGTAGAGATACCCATGGAGGTGTTAACCGTGCCACCCCATGACTCCTTCTCAATGAATCCCATCCTGCTAAAGATAATAATCTTTATAACAGGGTTATACAATCCATATGCTTTGAAAGCTTTATTGTAATCGATGAAGAAACACTTTTCTCCTCTATTGAATCTAACTTCTTCCTTAGCTCCTTTAGCACAAATACATATGACACACACCCAACAATTCACAGGTGTTTTACATTTTATTTTATTTTTGTCCACACCTCTTGTGGAATATTGTTATGCACATCCTTGTGGGGCATCTATTCAACAAATATATTGTTGTTGTAGTCACATCACCCAATATTCATTTTATTGTTCTTTGGATTTCATCATGTTTCTCACCATCTCTTGTATGGTCCTATTTTTCCTCTCAACCACACCATTTTGTTGTGGGGTATACATGGCTATAAGTTAATTTTTAATTCCTTAAAACTTGCAAAAATTAGAAATTCTTTGAGATATACTCCCCCATCCTGTCCCTTTCCGAGGACCTTGATGAAGTGTTTTCTTTGTTTCTCTACAAGATCTTTAAAGTCTTCGAGTTTCTCAAAAGCTTGAGACTTTATTTTTGCAAAAAATAGACCCATGTCTTTCTATTGTATTCATCTATAAAGGTCATGAAATATAGAATTTTAGCTAAGGTGGGGGTTTGCATTGGGCCACACAAATCTGAATGCACTAGCTCCAATGGTGCTCTTGCTCTCCTAGAATTCCTTGGGTGAAAGGGTTACATATGTTTCTTTCCTAAAATGCAAGCCTCACATTTATTTTCAAGCTCTACAATAGTTGGCATCCCCTTAACCATGTATTTCCTACATATAATACTAAGTTTGGAGAAACTTCAATGTCGATACCTCAAATGTCATAGTCTCGAGGGATCTTTGATGACAATCTTGAATGTTGAATTTTGGTATGTAGCTCTAGAATGTTTTATATGCTTGGAACATGCAACTTGATCGCACAAAGAAATCAGATTGCATCATAAGAGGAAAAACTTGATTTTTTTGTCATTTGCATAGCTGCAATCTTGTTTTTGCTCCCATCTTTATCAAATATTTTGCACACTCCCTTTCTCCAAAAATATCTTGTTTTTGAATCAGTTTTCCAATGCTCAATAATTTATGTTTTATGCTAGGGGCATAATAGATGTCCTATATTGTTATCTTATCACCATGCTTGGTGTGAATAGTTATAGCTCCTTTTCCCACAACTAGAACCTTTTCATTGTTCCTCATCTTAATCTCAAATTGAATGTTCTTATCAGTGAATGTAAACAATTTTTCATTACCACTCACTTGGTTTCATCAACCGTTGTCCAAGTGCCAAATGTCATAAATTGCTCTACTCAACAATATCGCACATAATAAACAATTTTGGATTTTGATCATATCCATACACCTTTTCATTAGCTACAATCATGTTATGCCCTTAGTGATCATGCTATCATTTTCTACATTCACTTGCAAAATGTCCATACTTATTACAATAGTAGCATTGCACATTGCTCTTGGCATACATTGGATCTGACTTGTTCATGTTCTTGTCATAGGAGCCTTGAATGTGAGTTACTTGCTCCCTCATGGTTGTTTGAGCTACTTCCAAAGTAGCTTCTTCCTCTTCATCTACCCCCAGGATTTCTTCATCTTTTGTCTCTTCCTCTCCCCCTGCCTCTTACATTGGCCTAAGCTTTAAAATATTGCTCGAGGGAAGAAGGGATTGAATTGTTCAACCTTTACTCATGGGTTTGTAGTAAACCCATAAACATATATAATATCGTTTGGGAAAACAATTGGATCATATCTAACATACAAGCTCTTAAGATTTTTCTCAAAAATCATCTAATCTTCAATATACTCTCCATTAAACATTAACTAGTTTACTAACCTAGAAACTCTAGTGTGAAAATCAGAAATAGATTCAGCCTCTTTCATTTGTAGAGTTTCAAAATCTCTTCTAAGTAATTTAGTGTGCAAACCAAATCATCATTAAGTGTGCAAACCAAATCTAGATGCCAAAGTTTACTTGGGATCATATAAGTCACAAGATTTAATTTCGAGAGCTACTCACGGCAAAATTAAATTATAGTGGGTGGGATTAATTTTCCAACAAAAATAATTTATTTTTCCTATGTTTTTATATTTAACTTCCCTTTTGAGCATAGATTTCCTATTTTGTTTTTATGGCATGCTTGATGTTTACATTTTTGTTAGTGAATGTGTTGCGTTTCATGATCATAGGTTTTAAGGTGTTATTTTTATGTTTTGATGGTCCTTGAATAGTTTGTTGAGCATCATCTGGTTATAAATGGTTGAAGTTTTGAATCAAAGTGCATCTTCAAAGGGGATATTGACCTAAAACTATTCAGAATGCATTGAGTGATATTTGGACATGGATTTGTATTCCCAACTCATCAGAATGCATTTCCAACAATTGCTGAAGATGGGTTTGTATTCCTATAACTCTGCAGAATGCATTTTCAATTATTGTTGGACATGGACTTGTATTTCTGAAACTCTTCAGAATGCATTTCACAATGTAGACATGATTTGTCCATTGAAAATACATATCAATAATGTCGTACTTATCTTCTTAGTATCCCCTATTTGCACAACACCGTGGTCGAAAATTGCAATAGGCCAATTTTTTCTGATGTTTATGGGTGAAGAAATTTGTAGCACATGCTTTTACTGCTGGAGAATGTGTTTTTATAGAGTAAATCTATCGTGAATTCAACAAATATGAATATGAGGATTCAGTTTGCTGGTGGTCATGGATTTCGGTGCTTTGTCCAAACTTTCCATTCTACGTAGCCTCCTTACTTTTGTTATCAGAAGGCTTTCGTTATGACTGTTGAATCGCTGATCCTTCATTCTTGTAATTTTTCATCCTCTGGAGTGAAAATTTGGTGGATAGAGGATCGGGGTCGGAAAGCTCAAATTTTGATAAGGCTTAGAGGATTTTCAAAAAAGGGCAACAATATTTGTTAGATAATGCAAATGAGCTTTTGTAAAGAAACTTTGCATATTTTTGAGCAAATGCAATTCTCAGCTGTAATTCAAAACTCCCATCATCATCATAATGTGTCCTAAAATAGAAGGTTTAAAAGAGTATGGAGATTCACCAAAATAAATGAAAATAATCTTTTGTTAGAAGTTGAAATTGTGACTGCCCTGGTAGAGATCGATACAAAATGTGAAAGCATACCAACAAAATGCATATAGTTCAAAAAAATCCCTAAGATTTTAAAAGCAAACATTTAGCAACTGTAAAGTGGGAGATTTTGATTTTGATGTGTAGATTTTGACTTTGTGTAAAGCTCAAATACAAACTGGCATATGAATTGATTAACAACTGGATTTAGAATCAGATTATTTTGAGATGTTGTTGCCCTAGACTCTAGTTGTTTCTGAAGTTAAAATTTACATACTGTAATTTTATTTCCTTGAGAGCCTACTTCGGTTTTCATTTTGTTCTACAGATGGAAATATTAGTTGTTTTTTAATGTCTATTGTTGGCGGTATGGTGATACATATAAAGTTTATGGTTTCTAAAATAGAGTTTCCAATTGTCATTATTTTGATTGAAGGATTTTATCAATTGTATGTGTTTGGTTGATGTGACAATCATTCCATGTTTTCAACAAGAAATAAAATATAAGCGTATTTTGTAGAAAACATTGAGGACCTTTACAAGATGCGTGTGGTCCCTTTAAAATCTCCTCAATTCATTTTATATCATAAAACAACTGCCACCAACACATTAGGTTCTATTTTAATGTAGATATTGTATTCTCAATTCCAAATAAGTCAATAGAATAAATAAATGGTTACATTTCTTATCTAAATCTAGATGAGACATGTTTATTTTAAAGGGTTGAACTAAAATTCTTCTTTTTTAAGTCTTCTCAAAATAGTAAACCCTCACACACTCAACAAGGTTTTCGAGATGGTGATGGAGATCAATGCGGATGATGTGGATATGGTTCTCTTCATGATTCTCCACGATATGATTTTCTTAGAGACCTAAAGACCCTTTATTCTCATACCATGTGATTGTAGTTTAGGACCTTGGGCTTGAACAAAATGTTGAAGGCACATATGGTTTCAATCACACATTACATACAAAAGATGACATGGAAATAATATTGGGTCTTAGAGTTTTGAATTCTATGTGCTCTAAAAGATATAGATGCAGGGATACCCTTTATTCCCATACCATATGATTGTAGTTCAGGGACTTGGGCTTAAACAAAATGTTGAAGTCACATCCAATTTCATTCACATATTTTATACAAAAGATTATATATATATATATATATATATATATATATATATATATATATATATATATATGTATGTATGTATGTATGTATGTATGTATGTATGTATGTATGTATGTATGTATGTATGTATGTATGTACACACACACACAAAATATATATATATATATATATATATATATATATATATATATATATATGTATGTATGTATATATGTATATATGTGTGTGTGTGTGTATACACATATATATACATATATACTATATACACACACATATATATACATATATACATACATATATGTATGTATATATGTATATATATATGTGTATATATATACACATACATACACATACACATACACATACATATACATACATACTTACATAGATACATACATACATACATATATACATATATATATATATATATATATATATATATATAATATATATTGTTTGTATGTGTGTGTGTGTGTGTGTGTGTGTGTGTGTATGTATGTATGTATGTATATATATATACATATATACATATATATATATATATATATATATATATATATATATATATATATATATATATATATATATATACATATATATATATATATATGTATGTATGTATATATGTGGATATATATACGTGTGTGTGTGTGTGTGTGTGTGTGTGTGTGTGTAAATAAATAATCATTTACATACTTTTGAAATTTAATACTCATAAAATCATTCATGGAATATAAGGTTAGGTTATGTTATTTTTAAGTTAGGGGATTTTTAAAATGAATTTGAGTTGAAAATGGTAAAACTTTAGAGCGGGTATATAGGCCTTGGGTACGTCTCGGGTATGGAAATATATACTCGGGACATATTCGGGGCTTGTAGGTACATACCTATAGCATAGCTAGACCATACACATACTCGTATTGTACCAATTATGTATCAAGGATGGTACATGGGAGTAGCATGTATTTCTCGGTAGTCTATAAAATATGACATGAAAATAATATTGGGTCATGGAGGTTTAAATTCTCTATGCTTGGAAAGGCGTAGTTGTAGGGAGACCCTTTATTCCCATGCTATGTGATTGTAGTTTAAGACCTTGGGCTTGAACAAATTGTTGAAGTCACATCCAATTTCAATCATACATTGTATATAAAAGATGACATGGAAAGAAAATTGGTTCCCCGGAGTTTTGAAATCTCTCGTGCTTCAAAGGGCACAATTGTAGGGCATTTGGGTATCTTGTATCTAATAAAAGTTACATTTTTCATTAGATAATGTGTGTATTCCTTCCAAGGATCCAAATGGTTATTTGATCGATACCCTTGAGTAGTACCACTGTTAATCTCAAGACCCCCTCCACTCTCATCTTCTTGAACACATTATATGATCCTTATAGGGATTGATAAGATTTTGTGAGGGGGTAGTCATGTAATCCTAGACATGAATTTTGGGTACTCATTTAGTTTCATATCATGTGGGTTGCAAATTATTTTTCCTAATTATGATGCATCCACACTGATCCCATAGCCCAATGAAAGAAACACGAGGCATGTTAATGCTATTTTGAAATTACTCAATGGTGCATTGTGTCCAAGGAGCGACATTAACATTTCATTCAATAGGGAAATTATTGGTCCTGTAAAATTTTTAGGTGTTAGAAATATCTAATTTCTCATGCATCTTATTATTCGGAAAAATCAAATGAAACAAAAAAAAATTGTTTTTTTTTTTTCCATGTATCCATTCTTGGATGCAAACTAGAGTTTATTTTGAGGAAAAGTAATTAAAGATAAAACTCTATTTTTACATGCTGTTTTGAGCTTTGTATGTTCTATTTTTGGGTTAAAGAATTCTATGTTTGAGGCACATGTGATTGTTGTTTGTAAGAGAAGAAAACAGGGTTGAAGCTTATGCAAGGGATGAATAATAGACGCACAACAGTGTTGTTATTTCTGATTTAATGTCTATTTTTATTTGTATTGTTTTTAATTTTGTTTTTACTATTCTTTATTTGCTTTATTCTACAAATTGATATCGAGTAGTCTTTATAATTGACAACGTTGTAATGGATTCTACACTGGAGAATATTTATCAAGTTGGCATACTCCTCAATTCACAAGGAATAATTATGAGTATTGGTCTCTGACAACAAAGGCGCTATTTAGATCCCAGGATGTTTGGGAAATTTTTAAAATTGGATACACAAAACCAGTAGATACAACAACATACAATGCACTCTCACATAAAGAGAAGGATATATTGAAGGAATAGAGAAAGAAAGATGGAAAATCCCTCTTCTACATACATCAAGCTATGCATGAAAGCATTCTTCCTAGAGTGGCGGTAGGCAGCTAAGAAAAGAAGCATGAGATACTATCAATGTTGCATTTCAAGGTAAGGAGAAATTTAAAATTGCCAAACTCCAATTACTTAGAAGAGATTTTGAGAATATGTCAATGAAAGAATCGACTTTGTAGAGTCATTCTTTACTTATGTTGTTGGCCTAGTAAATCAGATTAAATCTCATGGAGAAAAATTGGATGATAGAAGAATAATTGAAAAGATGCTTAGGAGTCTACCTACAAAATTTGATCCCTTGGTTGTATCTATAGAAGAAAAAAACAATTTGAGTCAGATTCCAATTGATGAATTAGATGTGTCTTTAATAAATTATGATCAAAAGTTGAACATATCACATACAACTTTACAACAAGTTTTTTCATCCCAGACTTTAGCAATTTGTGACCGAAGTAGAGGCGAGATCCATCCCTATAGGCAAAGGAAAAATCCCTTCCAGAGAGGTGGACGCAATAGCGGTCCAAAAATCAAAGTGGAAGATGAAAAATTCAAGACCACAGTCATAATGACTCTTTTGGTGAGAGACATGATAAGTCTCATGTGTAGTGTCACTATTGCAAGAAATATGGGCACTATGATTATGAATGCAAGAAAAAGTAGTCTGATCGAAAATGCGTAGAATAAAAATTAGGTTGGGATTTCTACACCAAGCTTTGTGTTTATTGTATGCACAAGGATTGTTGAAGCAATAACTTTTATATCACCTATTGAATATAAAATTTCTCAAGAGATTCCACATGATATTTGGTATTTGGATTTTGGTTGTAGCAATCATATATCAAGTAACTTGGATTTATTTTCCAGTTTGGATGAGTTAGTGAATATTAATGTTACTCTTAGAAACAATAATAGAATAACTATAATGGGAAATGGAATAGTCAGCATTCTAACTAAAAGTGTGAGATAAATACTAAGCATGATGTTTTTTATGCTACATGTTTGAAACATAATCTTATTATCATTGGTCAATTAGTTCATAAAGGATACAAAATTTACATTGAAGATAAAGAATGTGTGATCGTAGATAAATCTCCAAGCACTCTTCTAATTGCTAAAGTGTAAATGAAAAGAAATCAAATTCTTCCCCTACTATTGAAACCAAGTATTAAATCGATAAAGTTTTTGAGTAGTCTAGAGACGCCTTTAAGGTAGATTTTGTTTAGTTTGGAGGTAAGATAGTTCATTCTAGAGCTAGCATATTTTAGTTCGTAGCTAGCACATTTTTGTCTGGAGCTAACACATTTTAGTCTCGAAGTTAAGACAGGTCATTTCGAGCCAAATCCGAGCTCAAGCCCGATCTGGAGCTCATCAGAGCTAAGTCGGGAGCTCAAGCTCGGTCCTAAAGCTAAAGAAACTCAATCAATTTTTCAGTCATTTATGAAAAATGAATCATGGCTTTGGCATCTCAGGTTTGGCAATTTAAATTTTGGAGGTATGAATTTTCTTCATAATAAAAATATGGTAAAAGGTTTGCCTTTGATTCAAAAACCAAAAAGGATTTGTGAAGGGTGTATTTTGGAAAAGCAACATAAAGAGACCTTTCCAGTTGGAAAATTAGTAAGAGCATAGGCACCAATTAAAATTGTTTATTCATATTTATGTGGACCAATGGAAATAAATTTTATAAGAGGTTGATCATATTTTCTGACTTTCATAGATGACTATACTAGGAAGACATGGGTGTACTTCTTGAGACACAAATATGATGCATTTGATATATTTCAGCAGTTCAAGGCTTTAGTGGAAAAGCAAAGTGGATACTACATCAAAATTCTAAGGATAGACAAAGGAGGTGAGTACATATCCAATGATTTTCTAAATTTTTGCAAGAAACATGGTATCAACTAGTAATTTACTACCAGTATACACCACAATAGAATGGTGTGGTAGAGAGGAAGAATAAAACCATAATGGATATATGGAGATGGATCTACCAAATGAGTATTGGGTAGAAACAAGAACAACAATTGTTTACATTTTACATAGGTTTCTAATGATTTTTTAAGAAAAATGGTTCCTCAACAAGCTTGGACTCATAGAAAACATAGTGTTGCTCATTTTAAAATATTTGGTTTTGTGGCATATGCACATGTGCATGATGAGCTAAGAAAGAAGTTAGACGAAAAGGAGAAAATTTAATTTTTTTGGATATTCAAATAATATGAAATCTTAATAATTGTTCAATCTAGTCATAAGAAAATTCATAATCACCATAGATGTGTAATTTGTTGAAAATGAGGTATGAGATGGAAGTATAGAAAAAATAGTCACTATAGCAACAACTATTCCTTAAGATGAGATGGCAGATGAAGAGCTAGCACCACAAGGTATTATACATTCTTCCACTCCTAGAGATACACCTTAAGTCGTAGCACAAGCTACTCCTCCATCAACAGCTAGGAGGTATACAAGATCTCAATTAATTTTAGCTATGTAAGAGACTCCACAAAGAGCACCAAAAGAAACTCCCTCAGCAAGTAGTTAAGCACAAATCAACCCATCATCAAATAATCCATTGAAGTGAAAAACACTTGGAGTCTTAGTGAGATTTATAATGTTGATACAACTAACTCTTTTTCAATTTTTTACATTATTTTCTCAAACTGCAGATCTAGTGTCTTTTGAAGAAGCAATAAATGAATAAATTTGGGCTCAAGCCATGGATGATGAGATAGACGCCATAGAGAAGAATCAGACATGGGAGTTAGTAGATATTCTAGAAGGAAAGGACGTGATAGGAGTGAAATGGGTCTACAAGACCAAGTACAATGTAGATGGAAAAGTGCATAAGCATAGAATAAGATTGGTTATAAGAGGATTTACTCAGTAATATGGAGTAGATTATAATGAAATGTTTTCTCTAGTAGCACATTTGGACACAATATGGACAATATTGACATTAAAAACTCAAAATAAATGGCCTATATATCGAGAGGATGTAAAATCAACATTCTTTAATTGTAGAGAAAGTGTATGTGAAACAACTAGAGGGTTATGAAGTTGAAGGCCATGAAGGAAAGATGTACAGGTTGATAAAATCACTCTATGGACTTAAGCAAGCCCCTAGAGCATGATACAACATGATTGATTCGTATTTGATTCAAAATGGCTTCGGTAGGTGTAAGTGAGTCTAATCTATGCATCAAGATAAATGAACAACGTGATTATGATTGTATGTTTATATATGGATGATTTAATCATTACTGGAGACCTATCCATAGATTCATTTAAATCAGCCATGAAGAAAGAATTTGAGATGACATATCTAGGTATCGTGCACTATTTTTTGGCATTGAAGTTCAACAATCGGAAGCTTTGGAATTTTTATTTCACAAACAAAGTATGATAATGACTTCTTGAAAAGATTTAACATGTTGAATTGAAAGCCAACGCCAACACCAATTGCATTAGGTCTTAGTTATATCCATGTTTCTTATAAATTCTTTATGTTTGTGAATATTGTTTAATTTGACTGCACTAGGAAATTATACATTATATGCTTTATTTACCATGTGATCTTGTATGATCTAACTACTCTAGCTACATATATGTTTTATGTTTTATTTTCTCTGTGACCTTGTACGATCTAACTTCTATAGGAAGTTATATGTTGTATGATTTGTCTTTTTGTGTTCTTATATGATTTGACTACTTTAGGCATTTATATATTGTATGCTTTGACTACTCTACGATATTGCTGTTATGTATATTTTTGATCTTTTAAGATTATATGCTTTGTGATCTTGTATATTGTATGTTATGAATTCTCTATTCACTTACATGTTGTATAATTTGACTAATTTGCAATATTGTATTGTTCGTTTCTCTATGACCTTATGTGAATATATTCTCTAAATCTTTTATGCTATGCGTTCTTGATTTCTCTGTGCACTTATATGATATATGCGATATTTTATCTCATGTAATTATTAATATATGCATTTAATGCTCACTACTTGTATGTTTTATGCTCAAACACATACGGTCCATATCACCAATATTGTTTACTAGACACATTAATTACTACATCTCTATATTGAAGCACGTCTCTTTTGACATATTACATGTGACCCATGTTCATTAGATATAATTTTCTTTAGACACACATTTTTAGACATCCATTTCTTATGAAACACATTACATATGGTATACTATGTTTAGTACACAAGACTTATCAACATACTCTATTATAAGAATGTTGGAATGAGGAAAATGGCTAATTATGATCTACGAGAAAAGGTGCATGCGAAAACAAAAGGAGAAATATTATGAGTACAAGAGAGTGCGCAAGGGAGTGTGCGGAAGTAAGAAGAAGAGGACAAGTGAATGGTTACATGTAGGAATGGTCGAATAGTAGATAACCAAAATAGTAGAGAACAACTAAACATAGGAAAATCACGGGTTGGCGTGATAAGCAAGAAAGAACTATAAATGGATAAAGCACCACTAAAGAATAAAGCACATGCGGGTGGACACACAGATTGTGCATGAACCTATCTAAATATAGGATGATTGAATGGATAAAAGAAACCTATTTTATAGCACATGGATCAAGCGGCCAAAGGATAGTCGTAGGATGGAGGAAAAAGTGTGAGTTAAAGCAACATACATCTATGTTTAGGAGCATTGTGAAGCGGCGATGGATAAGTTCCCACCACTTTTGTGTGTGTGTGTGTGCGCGCGCGCGTGCGTGTGCGTGTGCGTGTGCGTGTGCGTGTGCGTGTGCGTGTGCGTGTGCGTCACATCCACCATAAGAATGAGTAGTATGTAGTGCACGTAATGTAAGTGTGTGCATTTTTCTTTGAGTACAAGTCCATAGTATTCTGTTAGAATTGCTTATGTGTTTGTAATGGGTAACTTAGTATGGACTACCTATGGGTTTTACCCCATATTTTGGAAAGAGCATAATCTCAAATATAATTCATTCAACATTATTCCATCACACAAGTATTAAATGTTTATTGAGAAGGGTCTCCTAAATATAAGGAGTCATATAACCACTCCTATAACCACTCCACTAAATGGGCGTTCTAATATATTACGCGAGAACAACCCATTCTCCTAATTATGTAAGTTGTTTAAACAACTTACATAATATTACAATAGTTATTCTAACAAATATAACTAACCCAATGTTATTGTTACTTATGTAACAATAACTTACATTTACTCCATGTAATATTTTTAACCTAAACATAAACACCCTCATGTGAGGACTATCCCTAACATTCCCCCCCTTAGTGCTAACATGGGGTGAGAAACATTATTCATTGTATCCATCATTTGAATTGTTTGATAATTTCCCCCTCAAGGTAAATAACCGTTGGATGTCGGTTACAACAAAAATGCATCCAATTACAATAATTACGAAAATTATATATCTTCCTTCTTTTTTGAAAATTTTTTTATATACAGTTAGTTACAAATGAATAATTACCGCTTCAAAAATTTGATTCCCTCACTTTTTCGAAAGAAACATATTTCTATAATTTCATCCTTTTTAAAATACTCACCTCATTACAAAAATTGTCCCCCATAGGAAAATATATTCCTACAGTACCTCCCTTTAATTTAAAATTTCTGACATGAGGTGCATGATAGGATGGAACCCTCAACCATTTGAAGACACGCGCCTTATCTAAATTCTTGGCGCATACCATTATCTCTGTAAAATAAAAATTAGATCTTAAAATGAATATTGTGCGAGGAGCTGGAGGTTATACCTTTCCGAGTTCAATGGAAGGATTTTAGCTCTTTAATGAGATCGTGGTAGTGAGCTGACAAGCGCTCAGATCTGATTTGAATGCATGGATCAACGAAAAACCTACGCCATCGAGATGAAAGCTGAGCAGTCGATCTGTATGCCATATCCACAAAGAAAATCAGGAGCTCGTGAAAATGTTGATTGTCAAAGACTGATTAATCTTGCATTATAACTCTTATTTGCAATCACTGTGCCGCCGAAGGAATAATAGATGAATTGGAAAATGAGGGATCTAATATCCTCTTCTGTCAATACTTTGATATTGCATCTACCTTGTAATACATCTCATAATAGTGAAAATCCACGGCTAAGATATGGTCACGAGTATATCACATGTCTTTACAGGAGAGGTGATTTTTGACAGTAGAAGAACGTGAATCGAGAAAAAAACCATTACATGGGTTATAGGAAAGCACTTGGTGAGGTAAAAATGTGTGGGGGATCAACGGATCTGATCAAAGGAATTGTGGAATCCTGTAACTCACCATTCTATATCGAGATAAGAGCACATTGTAATTTGAATAGAAGCCCTGGTCACAAAAGAGAAACCAGTCACCTGTCGCCATTGAACATTTGCATTGAAGATCATAAGAAGCTAAACGTTATTGGAGGAAGTTTATTTGTACCATAGTTCCACAAAAACTATAAACAAATATAGCACATAAGACACAACCAAATACTACAATACATATCTATATTTTCTGATTTTATGATTTTTTAATTTTTTGATGAAAACTATGAACATAACGGATGAAAAACTATGAAAAGAGCGAACATAGTGGGAGAGGAAGACAATACATGTGGATGATGGATGTCAGCGGGTTTGCTGCGAGGTCCATGGTATCCACTAGTATCATTGAAAAATATGCAAGAAGGGTGGACATGCAAACAAAAGTGTTACATGAGGTATGTGGTATCATGTTATCCTTTTCCAAAGTATGTTTTAACCGGAACTACAAATGAATGGGCACGGAAAAGGGAATGGGGTCACAGAGGTCCGTGGGATCTGCTAACCCATTTCCTTAGTCAACTTGACAAACAAAGCATGAGTGGGGTCATATTTAGAGAGGTCTCATAGCAAACTGCTCGATACCAAATGCGGGATTACCCCATATTTTGGAGAGGGCATAAGCTCAAATATAATTCATTCAAAATTATTCCATAACACAAGTATTACATATTTATAGGGAAGGGTCTCCTAAATATAAGGAGTCCTATAACCACTCCACTAAATGGGTGTTCTAATATATTACATGAGAACAACCCATTCTCCTAATTATGTAAGTTGTTTAAACAACTTACATAATATTACAATAATTATTCTAACAAATATAACTAACCCAATGTTATTGTTACTTACGTAACAATAACTTACATTTACTCCATGTTATGTTGAATATACATCTTGCAACTAAAAAGAGGGACCTAGTAGGTTGCGCGTGCTTCGGTGAGCACTTGGACATTAGTCTAAGTGATGTGACAAAGTGCTCGACTAAGTGGTTTTAACATTTAAGAATACATTTTGGTTCCATTATCGGGACCTCTTTCAGCACTGATCATCAAGATGTGGCATGCACATGATGTGCCAAATGTCATTAGAGAATATTGAGTGTTGTGTACACGACGGACATGATGAGTTTTCCCGAGGTACAACACGAAAGCGGTTTCAATTTGCGTAAATGGGTAGAGGAAAAAATGTATGATGATTTGTATGAGACCTTTTTGAGTTTCTTCTAAGTGAATTATATGAGTGGTTAGCAACATATTCTCGGGACAAAGTGAAATTGGGATGAAGTTCCGTATGGAGCCAAGATAAGTACCAAGCGCTCAAGTTAATCTGGATGAACTTTGGACACACGTAATAGATTATTGGTGCACATATGTTTTGAGGAATTAAAAATTGGAGTAGGTGATATCAATGTATTTGTGTCTAGAGGAGGAATACTTTTAGTTCCTTCACAAACCCAGGAGGATCTTATCTACGCGCGCTCTTGTTGACTATCAATATTTTAATGATTGAGCTTGGATTGGAAAATATCCCTATGACAAGCTAAAACCCCACCACGCATAAGGGAAGGAAAGGGATTGGGAAGGATGGAATTGGTCCAAGTGGAAGACATAGAGATAGAAGAGAGACTTCGTTGATATAATGATACATAAGAGAGGTTAGTTGAAGATATGATAAGGCCGAGAGGAACGGAGCTAGATGGAAGTGATGAGAACCTTGCAGAAGGTGAGGGACCGCAGGACCATGTCCCTTAGATATTGGGGAAGCGCAATAGGAGGACCCCCTTAACATCCGATGAGAGCGAGTCGATGAAATAATAAGAACCTTTTGTGTGCATCTAACCCACCTCGGACCCTAGCCCTTGCACATGGTGCTCAAAATATGAAATTTATTATAGAGGATCATCATAGTGACGGGGAGCAAGAAGGTAATCAAGGATCACCATGTTGGTTTGGAGATATCGGTATATACACATTGGTATCAACTTAGGAGGCACAATTGTAGTCTTTTATTTCACCAAACGTCCCCAAGGCGTGTTGACACATCACTCATCCATAATCGAGTGCTCACTCGAAGCACGCAAGGTACCAGTCCTTCATTTATGGAACTTTTTCAACGAGTTAGCATGATAAGAACACACATAGATATATTCTAGATCCATAATAATAATGCAATAATAAACCATAAACAGATCTATATCATAACCATATATAAGACAAGAATCAAAATTAGGTTTACCATACAAGAACCAGTCACAGATATGTCAAAAACCAATATCCAACCACAAAGATCCATTGTATTAATTATTGTAAAACACAAAAGTTGAATACATACATAGTAATGTCACCATAAGTCATGCGTGCACATAACCAACAACATAACTCTAGCAAAACATGGATCCCTAAACAGTGCAAATCAATACATATTTATATGTAGTGGGGACTTTCCCTTAACTACTCATGCACTCTCCAAAATAGGTTACATGATAAATACAAAAGTATTCTAGCTTGCTAATAATAGACTATCTAATAATATCAAATGCATATCTAATCCTATTAATAGCTCAAAACTATGCATGTCGTTTGATCTTCCACTTGTCTAAAATAGTCTTGCTTCACCTCCAAGTCTTCATGTTGATGCGTTCCCCACTATATATATATATATATATATATATATATATATATATATATATATATATATATATATATATATATATATATATATATATATATATATAGCCTCATTGTGTAAAATAGCTAAGTCCTCATATCACGCTTTCTGGACGCGCCTTGTTTCACTATAATTTTGTGCACACCTCCGCACCCTAAGTTTGCGTGCCCACCGCTTATGCACCTTCAATACTTAGGCTCTAATTCATTAGCCCAACATTACCCCACACTTGCTTCATTGTCATCCCGGAAATGGGTAACCATGATTTATCTTTCCATGAATAAAGAATAAGGAATGAAAGAATAACGTACACAAAGAATGAAAGAATACTTGGGCACTCTATCCCTCTGCAGGTAGAATTAACTCTGGATATTCAATATTTATCTTTGCTTCTAACGCATTCCAATCGTTGAGTTCCTTATTAGTTTTATCAGGAATGTCTGCAAGTACTCTTTCCATCTCATCCAAATTCATGTTCTCACCTTCATTCTGCAATACTCTAAGAACATTTTCCAGGCTTGAAACCATCCCTTCCATTACATCCATTCTTCATGCTATGAGTTTTCCTATCTCTTTGATTCGCTCCTTATGAGGGTCACGGGCTGCTATAAGCACATCACACTTCTCTGCTACCAAGGTCAACCTCTCCTCACACCCAAGTGTATCATTCTTCACTACACTAAGGACCTCATCCTCCTCTGCCAGAGTCTGTGTCTTGATGATATTCTCAGGATCCACGCACATGTCCAGCACCAAGTCTACCTTTTTTAATTCATCCTTCAATGGCTGCAGTATAGATTCATACCCAGTTATCTTGTGCACAATTGTGGCCTTTACTTTCTCTACCTATGCCGCAACATCCTTTGGTTTTGGCATGCACACTGGACCTTCATCCATCACCATATGAACTAGGGTGTGCAAGTAATGCATTGTAGATGGAAACTTCTCCGACACTTTCTCTTCTAGATCGGCCTTGCCTTCAAAATTTCATCACCAATTTATTCCACCATACTCACCACCATACGCACCTTCACCTCAACTATCTCCTTTTCCTTTATCAAATGTTTGATCTCGGTGTCTTTATCTTTCCTATCTTCTAACAAATCCTGAATAGTTTCCACTTTATCTATGTTTCTGCGCATAACCTCTGCAGAAACCTTTGTCAATGCATTACTAACCTGCTCATCCGACATCTAAGTCGGTTTAACAGTCACATTTCATGAATGTGGCATTTTCTTCATTCTCCATGAGCACACGATTCTTTGCACACATCAAAATCAGGCTCATCCATGTGAGTCTGCATACTCCATGATAGTTGCTTCTGTGTACACGTGGTCGCCATCTTTGAATCCATTAACTCCCAGCACATAAAGGTCCTTGGGTTCAAGTACTTTGGAACCTAGTGCATATTATTTTGGTTGGATCATTGATATACCCAACTATAGGATTTTCATACACTCCATCCTTTTTTGAGCACTTACCTTTGGGAATGTTTACGCCTATATCAAAACCTGGCCCCTCATCAGTCTGTGTATCAATATGATCACCATATGGATCACCCTTATTTGCATCCATCTCTGTATCAATGGTGTCATTTTCTATCTCCCTCTCTTTCAACTCCTCTATATCATGTTTCAATTCTTCCTCCTGAGGTTCCTCTACATCCTTAGTGTTTACCGAAGTCTTTAGTGCATTGTCCTCTGATTTCTCACCCTCATCATCCTGAGTAGGGATGTACCTGTGCCTTTTCTTTACTAGCTCTACCTTGACAGGAGAAGTCTTAGGCGACCTCCTTGGTGGCTGTGATGGCCCCGCACCTTGATTTCTGGTTCTTCTCAACACTCTCCTATATTGCTGGTCCCAGTGCTCTCTATTGAACCTATCTCTACTGCGCCTATCTCCATTCCCACTTCCTCATCTTCCTTATGTAATGGAGGGGTTGTTTCACATGCTCTTTTCTCCCTACTACATGGGATCTCTCCTCTTTGTTATACTCCAACACCACTATCTTCCCTTAGTTCCTCCTCTTCTTCTTCTTCTTCATGGGGAAAAGTTTCCTCTTCATCTTACAGTGTGCCCATAATATGTTTTCCCTTGGGAAACTTAGGGAGCTTGAATTTATTCTCAACATATTTCCCATTCTCCAATTTGGGCTTAAGGTAGATATATACCTTAGCCACTCCAGCCTTCCCAATTGCTAGGCTCACAGAATTGATATGAATATCATCTGAAATCAACTTCTCAATATAAGCAGACTTACTTGGGTAGACATATGTCTTCTAGAGTGTATGATAGTCACAATCCACTTTATCTGCATTGAAGAGAAACCTTCACGCGTTTGAAAATTTGTGTATTGATGCCTAAAAATAGTGCGCAGTGAAGGCATATGGGATCTTGCACCAAGGGCTCCACTTTCCATCCTTCATTCCAAAGTGCCCTATGCAAAAATGCTAATAAACATCAAATTGAGCATGTTTGTCTAATACTAAAGGAAGATCCTTAGGTATTCTCCATTCCTCTTCAAATGTAGCGCACAAGCACTCATACCATAGTTTTTCCTTTGCTTGTAGGGTCTACTCATGGATCCATCACATGTATACTTCACAAATATTTCTATAAGGGATTTCTTTTCCTCTGGGTATTTCCAAATCTTATCTTTTGGCCCATCGGGCACTCCAATATCCACAAACACAATAGACAAAAGGATTACGTGAAACTTATCTTATCCCCCTAGTGCACCTCTACAACAATAGTCTCAGTAATGAAGTTGGCCAAATTGTAGACGACCCCTTATGTCATCTTCTTAACAACATGTAACCAAGCTTTGTTTACTTGTGACTAGTGCTCTTGATTGTTCAACTTGGTGAGGAGGTGCGCTTTGCTACTTGAATAATAGGGTATTTTTGTAACTTAAAGATATTTATTCCATGCCATCCCTTCATGTAACCCAACGCTTTCTTGGTTGCTTCTACACCCTCCTTATCAGTGAGATCACCGCTGAATTCGCCCGAGATTCTTAACCCTGTTAGTCTTCCAATCAGGGGAATGGTAAGCCTCATTCTCCACCCAACAAAGTAAAATAAGTCCTCATGGACTTAACTCATCAACCACTGATAAAGCTTCTCTGGTTTTCCAAAGTAGGGGAGTTCATAAAGCTGCAAAACTCCCATATTTGTCAATAGTTTTTCTCCTGTGCTTTCGTATACGGCCATATCATTCTTTGTTCGCATAGTTGTTTTTACCACCAACAGTTTTCTAATTCATCTTTAATGTCCTTAGTCCTATGATTTTAGTCACTCACCTTGCAATTCCGAATGTGTGACTCCCAATCAAGGCCTATAAAAACCCCTTCTGGATATTGCATCTCTGAAAATTGACTTTCGAGGGTGTATTCATCTTTTGTTTCTACTTCCTTCTGCTTCTTGTCCCTTGTAGTCACTCCAGGTGCTTGTTTAGGTGCCATAATGACTATGAAAGTGTGTTCTTGCGGAATCGATCCGAGCTCTACAACTCAAAACTTGCGTGCCCTAGCTTCAGAATTTACGTGCACTAGCTCTAGACTTGAATCCTAACTATCAATTTTCCTCCCCAAGCCTTTGTTTCACTTAAACACTTTCTCCAATGGAACGTCAACCAATCGCATGCACAAATATGTCTAGTTTAATTTCTTATCACAGTTCTTCACACTTCTCATGCAACTCGCTCTTAGCTCACTCTTCAACTCGCTCAAACGCTTCTTCTTCTCAATCGCAATGTAAAAATGATTTCATAACATCACCTTTTATAATGTTTGTAAATTTTTCTGCATTTATTCCACCTACCACCATACTCAACATTGAATGATGTTTCGTTCCACTTTCGTGCTAAGTCATAACCTTCTAGCGCGCCCTCTACTTCTCGGCCACATACCTCCTTTTTCGTGCCTTCATGCACCAAAGTACCTATCCACAATGCCTTTCACCAAGTATTTTCCCATGCTTTGCAACCTACCTCGCATTACACTATGTGTCCATTCATCCACAAGTGGTCTTTATTTAAGAGCATTTTTTTTTATATCCGCACCTTTACTTCAAACACCTGCATAATATCTCCTATGCATACCCATCTTTAAGATAACATTCAAACTTGATCCATTTATCCTGTATATACTCCACCCCACACTAAAAGTATGTGCAGGTCCTTTGCGCATGAACTCAATATATAGTAATCGGCTTACATGGCGTAAGCGCTCATTACACAAAACATTGAACTAAATTGACAAAGCATAACAACGATGAAAGGAAACACATATAAAGGAAATACATTAAAGGAAATCTAATATAATGGTAATATTACCTTATTACAAACACCAAGAAGACTTATTTATAGTAGGGCTTCAGCCTACTCCCATTAAAATAATCGGACAACCGTGCCCCATCCATTTCGTGTAATTAGAAAATGCTTGAATGAATTATATAAGTCACAACATATGGTCCCAACCAATGCACCTTCAATTTCCCAAGATGGCGCAAAAACTTGGAATCATAAATAAGAACCATCTGTCCAAATTCAATCTTTTTATCCTTAATATGCCTATCATGCCAAGCCTTATACCTGGCCTTTTCTATCTTTTGACTCTAACTAGCAATGACGCACCTTTCATCCAACTGCATCAATTTATCAATGTGCTCTTCAAGTGCTTGTTCATCATCCAAACCTCCTACGTGCATAATACACAAAGAAGGTAACATGAATTCCATTGGTAAAACAACCTCCGCACCAAACACCAATTGAAAGGGTGTGGCTTTGTTCAATCTTTTGTAAGTTGTCATGTATGCCCAAAGTACAACAGAGACTTTATCATCCCAGTCTTTCCTTCCAACATCACAAATCTTTGTCAATGTATGTCCCAATATCTTATTGAAAGCCTTAGTAGTACTATTATTATCCCGTGGTTGATATGGTGTTGTTGTATTGTGTGCCACCATAAATTTTGTCAATAGTATCTTGATGGTCTCATTAAGAAAATGAGTGCCCCTATCACTTGTCAAACTCAATGGGCATCCATACCTACTAATAATGTTCTCCCACAGAAACCTTGTTATTTTAGTTTACATGATCCTTTGTAGGCACTACTTTTACCCACTTTGTAAGATATTTTGTACACATTATAATGTAGCGTGATCCAATCTTGCGTGAGGGTGGGGAAATAGTACCCACAAAGTTAATTTCCCACTTTTCAAAAGGTTATGCACTAGTAATAGGCCTCAAAGACATTTCATCTCTATGCACATGCTTCTTAAGGCACTGGAATGGTCACACGCCTTGGCATATTATTTATAGTCTTTGTACGGTGTTTCCCACCAAAAACCAGCAAACAAAATCTTACACGCGGTGTCATCCCTTGCATAATGTCCACCTGCAATCCCACTTTGAGCTTCCTCCATTATAACTTTGCGTTCATGCTCAAGCACACACCGACACAAAACTTCATCCTGGCCTAGTTTGTATAAATCTCCATTAATCAACATATAAGGCGTGATGTGTATGACAAGTTGTTTCTTCTCTAAACTCTTCATCCCTTCAGGTGCCACACTAGTCATAAAAATATAGAAATATCTTCTAAGTCAGACGATGTGTGGTTCAATCTAAACAATTTGTGCATCTAAAATTGTGTCCTCAATGCTCTGTGTGTCCTCACTGAATTAATCCTTGATAGATGATCTGGTTCAAAATTTCTCTTGCCTGGCTTCACCACCACTGTAAATTCAAATTCCTAAAACAACAGAGTCCGACGACATATGTACCCTTAAAAAATGGTCTTCTTCACCAAGTACTTTAATGTCATATGATTTGTATAGAATATAAAATAAGTTTCCAACAAGTATTGTCTAAACTTATGTAGTGCGTAAATCATGGACAAGGCCTCGTGCTCTATAGTTGTATAATTTTGTTCAACTGGGGTCAATTTCCTACTTGCAAAAAAAATAGGATGATCAACAATACCTTCTCCAGGTTGGGATAATATTACACCAATGGCCATGCCAGAGGTGTCCACATGCACATGAAAAGGTTTGGTCCATGGAAAGTGCAGAATAGGCATTGTAGTAAGCCTTTCCTTCAATGTTTCAAACACGCGTTGTTACACTTCACCCCATGGAACTTTCCCTTACTCTTTAATAATTCCTCCAGGGGCACGAAAATCCTAACATAACCTTTTATAAAATTCTTGTAATAACATGTGTGCCCTAAGAATCCATGTACCTCGATCTAGTTAGTATGTTTCTCTAAGCCCAAAATAACAACAAGCTTAGCAGGGTCTACCAATAAGCCTTCTTTACGATAATATATCCCAACAAAGTCCCAAAGGGTGTAGCAAAAATGCACTTCTTAATGTTTAGAGAGATTCTCAATTGTCGAAACCTCTCAAACATAAGTCTTAAATTTTCATAGTAATATTTCACTAGCCCATAAACTGTCCAATCATCCAAATAAACCTGTAAAAACTTATGAATGAAGTCCTGGAATGCTTGCAAAACAATGTGCAAAAATACTTTGTAGGCACATTCTTTAATCCAAAAGGCATAACTATGTATGCAAAAATTCCCCACTCAATGGTGAAAGTTGTCTTCTCTTGATCCTCTTTAGAAATCCTCACCTAATGATATCCAGAGAATCCATCAGTGAACATGTAGATCTCGCACCTCAAACATCTTCTAGAATCTCTTGATACAAGGTGTGGGAAAGGGGTCTATTACACATACAACATTAAACTCCCTTTAATCCACACAAATCCTTATCACTGCATATTTTTTATGCTTATCACAATAGGGCTAACCCATTCTGACTCCTCAATGGGCTCAATGATCCCATATTTCAACATCTTATCAATCTCTTCCTTTACCTTGACACACAAATTAGGATTCATCCTGTAAGGCCTCTTCCTAACCAGGCATGCACCTTCCTTTAACTTGATCCTCATCTCACCCAAAGAGTGATGTACCCCTTTCAACTCATGATAGCCTCTAGGAAATAATTCTTGGAAGTTGCACAACTTAATGATTTTTTCAACCTCTCGAGTCATACCATTAATCTTTGATGATGGCTTCCTTAGGTTCTGCATCTATCCCAATGTTGACTTTCTTAGTTTTCATAGACTCATGGTATGTGCGTGCCTTCTCATTTGCACTGTATCTAAGACCTCGCACATACCCATAGTTTGATCAACATCCATATTTTCCACTTCTCTAGGAAGGGGTGCCCAAACTTCTCTTCATCTGTCTCTTCTTCTTCAAAGCGTGCCTCCATATATGACTCACCTAGTAATTCTTGAATAAGTTCCTTAGCCTTTGCACTATCTCCCATATTCAATTGCTTCATAACATGTAATGCCTCATTCACTGGAGGTTTAGTAGAAAAATATTCAAAGGTTTGAATCATACCTGTAGTCAATTCTTTTCAATTCCATGTTTCTCTATTCAACTCGCATAAACACACTATGCACGCGCACAACCTTGTAAGGTAAAGCAAAACTTATGTACCCACAAAGTGAAGGTGGTAAGGTCTTATAACCCTTTGTCAATAGTCTCTCACACTTCTGAATGTGATGTGAATCAAAATCCTTCCCATGGAATTCACATGTCTTGGTAAGTGCATTTCTCCAAATAAATCTAGCAGAGAAGGTGATTCTCACTTCTCGCCACTTTAAAACACCATCTCTGTGTACCATCCACTAGTTCACCGTTGTCCCATACAGGGTATACACCAACATATTCCTTCTTTCCACTTGGTCTATCCATTGGGCCTCTATAGCACACATAAATACTTTAGGATTTCCCTCGCCAGATGTACCTAGGTACTGGTTCTTGCTAAGCGCATAACACAATGCAACCTACTTATGTGTGTAATTGCACTCTTCATCTCACGCCCAATCATTTTATAAGTCCCATGCACCCAGTTGTCACAAGAAACACTCATAGAGTGTGCATCATCCCATTGAATAAATACTTCCTTTGATGGATCAAGCACTTCAGGATCTCTAATGGTGCACACATAAATTTTGTTCAAATCCTCTTCACTCAAAGGTTCCACATAAGGTGCAACTTTTCCTTCCATCAAAGGAATAATAAATCGCTCATTTTTTTCTCAAAAATTATGTCACCCTTATTAAAGCACGAGATCAACATTATTTTCATAACACTAAGGGAACCCAAAAAATTCTAGAAAATTATCTATTTTGACAAGCGCCAAGACTTCAAAATCCCTAGTAAACTTGGCCCCTTGTATAGTAATAGTGGCATCCTTCAGAACTCCAATGGGTGTGGCTTTAGTTTTGTTTGCCATATACAGAACATTCAAAGATGGTTGTAATGGTGGCCTCCCCATATGGTTCCATGCATCCAAGGTGAGTACATTCACTTCTACACCTATATCAATCAAAATGTTACTCAAGCAGACCATCCATCAACAATGCATTCAAAGTGATCTCTTTGTCATAATCAAGACTGTGAGGAGGTAAGTTAGCATGTAAAATCTGTCTCTCGTGCTCAACTCCAACATGCGACATCTTTCCCCTTAACCATTCCCCTAACAAAGGAATGATGTTTTCTTGGTGCAACATCTTACAAACCTCCTTCAAGTCATCAACATCTTTCTAAGGAAGCTCAACTGCTTTTTCCTGTTCTAGCTTCTGCGACTGCTCCTTTAAGCATTGTATCTCACCTTCTGATTCCAAATGACCTCCATAGTCTCTTGATAGAATTCCTTTTGATGGGCATGATCTGGATACTTTACATGTAATACCTCTTGTTTTGTAATAACATGTTTTTACTGTGGAGTCTCACATGCATGCGCAACCTCAATGCATATAGTAATGTTCACAGGTATTACCTTTGGGTCAGGAGCTAAATTTGGCATCCACTGATCTTCCACAACGTGCTATACTCTAACCATTCACGTGCCTTTATCCTATTTTTGCTTCTTGCTCAAGTGTTCATAAAAATCCAGGCATTCTTCATAATTTTGATTCTTTCCACACTTAGAGCAAGTAATATTTTGAGGGCACTCACTCTTATAATTATCAAGGGATCTATAGGTATAACATGTTCCAGGTGAGAAGTCAATTCTTCCACTGCCATGACCTCAACCTCTGAATCCTCCATGGTAACCTCGTCCTCTACCTCTACCACCTCTATCAGAGCTCCCTTAATTGTGACTATGATCATGATGTTCACCTTGTTCCTTAGAATTGTTTGCAACACTGGCCTGACGTACACCAGTTTCAATGAAATCATGAATCTAATCAATCAATCTGTAATTCTCAATATCATGAGTGGTAGACTTGCAAATCTTACAATAACAGGACACATTCTTTCTTATCACACGCTGCAACAAGGGGCACCTACTTGTTTCATGATCTAAGTGATAGATCTTGTAGTCCAACAACATGATGCACACCAATTTACGAGGAAACTATCCTTAGTATGTCCTTCTAATTCACAATTTGTGCACCAAATATCACTACACATCTCATGAGCTGAATTAGCTAACAAGGTTTCCAACTCTTTTTCCATAGATGCAATCTGAGCTTCCAAAAATGGGATAACTCCAGTGTTCATGCTCCCAACTGCCTTAGCGCATAGAGCCCTCAAGTGCCTCACGTGGATCTTTATAAGTCTTATGTGAGAGTTTCATTCTAAAAGGTGTGATCAAACCTCCAATGAAGCATTGAGCATGGTGACTTGGGTGGATGTCATAAGACAACTTTGATAAAAAAGTCTTGAACCGTACATCATACTCCCTAATACTCGTAGCCATGCCCTGCTTGATGTCCTTCAGCATTGATTCTAATCTGCTCAAACTTAGGTATATGGAACTCTACCAAGAAAGCATCACGAATTGTGGTATACTCTACAAAAGTCTCTGGCTCAAATCATATTTCTTGTACCAACTATGTGTGCACCCTTGTAAAGTAGTAGAACCGACTTGCCATACGCTCAAGAGTTATAATACCCTTAATGCACCACAGTATCTCACACATATGCACGTACTCAGCTACATCTTCAATTCCTCTATACTCTAGTAGGTGAAGGGACATCTCAAAATAGACTTGATGGGGTTAGTGTGGACTGTGCCCACCAGATCTAGAACCTTTGTTACCTTTTGTGTTCCCTCCTCCTCTAGAACCACTAGATCCCAAGCCATTTGACCCTCCTGACCCTCCTCCTATAGTAGGTAATGGACTATAAGACGTGCTACCTTGGGTCCCAATAGTTATGTTAAACTGAACTCCCACGGTCTGTGAAGTTGTACTACCTCCGCACATAATACCAACGTTCTGCGCACCCATGTTCTACGTGCGATAACACACCAAAAATATACCCCTAACCGGACCTCCAAATAACACAAATGGAGATTGTGCTACCATATATGAATTTACTATCTAATTAACTCTTGAAATTAATGGAAAATGAAATCTATCAGTCACTACTATACCACCCAAACTAACTTGTGTATCAATGACTGTCGTAGAGACTAGGAAACCAAGTGTAAGGGCTAAGTCGCCATAGGGATCAAATGCGCACCCACGGTCCTCATATTTTCCACCGGAGTGCTCTCATCTGAGGTCAAAGAGGGTTTTATGCCATGCTTACCCAAATGGGGGAGTTCCAGATGCTCCGGCTCCACATCCTCTATGTGAGCTCTAAATCCTTCGCGAGCCATCTCTCTCCACAATGCCATTCATTCTGAAACTTCATGTTGCTTCTCCAAATCCCTCTCACACACCTCATTAAACTTAATCTACCTTTCTTCTCTCTTCCTTTCTACCACCAGGTCCGCCATCTTTCACCACACCTACTCCTACCCCGTGCGTGGTGGGGTTTAGTTATCCATAGGACAATGTTCCAAATCCAAGGGTCATGATCAAGATCTTAATCATTGAAGGGATAGCACGCAAGTAAGATCCTTTGGGTTCACGCAAGAATAACCTCTGGACAAGAATAATTAGAAACTGTGTACTCCAAAGTATAGCTATTCAAAACAACACTCCACCAATGATCTACAGGATGTGTCTAAGTCATATCAACATCATGAAGAGCCTGGAATTCTTCCTATGTCCAAACAATTTCTCTATACCTCCAGTTTCTCTTTGATGCGTATGCTACAAACCACTCGTATAGCTCTATAGGGAAGTAGGAAAATAAAATTTCATATAGCTCATTATACCTATTCTATTCAACCGACACGCGTGCATCAAATTCAGGTCCAATGTTAAATCGGTGAGAAATCTCTTCCTCTAAATTCTGTAACCAATCCTCAACGTTGACTAAAGTCAACCTAAGTACATCTTCATCATGCAACATACTTGAAACAACTTGAAAAGAGGTCTCGGTAACATAACCAAAATGTAGTCTTTTATTTCACCAAACATCCTAAGGCTTATTGGCACATCACTCGGCCTTAATCCGAGCACTCACACAGGCGCGCAAGGGTACTAGGTCCCTATTTTATGGAAGGTTTTTCAAGGAGTTAACCTAATAAACACACACGTAGATATATTTCAGATCCATAATAACAATTCAGTAATAAACCATAAATAGATCTAGATCATAACCATATGCAAGAATAACTCATACAAGAATCAAGATTAGGTTTACCATACAAGAACCAATCACGAGATATGTCAGGGAACCAATATCCAACCAAAAATATCCATTGTATTGATTCTTTAGTAAAACACATAAGCTGAATACATAGATAGTAATGTTACCATAAGTCATGCACACACATAACCAACATCATAACTCTAGCAAAAATGGATCCCTAAACTCATGCAAATCAATACATATTTATAGGTAGTGGGGACTTTCCCTTCACTACTCATGCACTCTCCAAAAAGGCTACATGCTAAGAATAGCCATGCGCCCTTACATGATAAATACAAAAGCATGCAAGCTTGCTAATAATAGACTATCTAATAATATCAACTATAGATCTAATCCTATTAATAGCTCAAAACTATGCATGTTGCTTGATCTTCCACTTTTCCAAAATAGTCTTGTTTCACCTCCAAGTCTTCATGTTGATGCATGCCTCGCACTCAACATATATATTTAGCCTCATCATACAAAATGGCTAAGTCCTCATATCACGCTTTCCCAAGCGCGCCTTGTTTCACTATACTTCTAGGTGCACCTCCACGCCCTAAGTCCACGCGCCCAATCCTTATGTGCCTTGATAATTAGGTTTTAACTCATCGGCCCAAGAAAAAAAAGATAAAGGAAACACATATGGCAACACAACATAATCTCGTGGCTAGACAAAAAAGTTTGTTTGGGAGTAGTTTGATAGGTGTAATGTCAGAACACAACATTAGCACAATACCCATTGGAAGTAACCCTATCGGAGGGGGACATCAAGTCAAATGGTTGGAACATAGTACGGTTCTACTATAGTTGTAGATACTAGTTCTTCATGGAGACCATCATTAGTCCTAGTGATAGGAGGCTCCCCAAGCATAGGAAACCCTTGTGGAGGTTTGGGGTAAAGACATAATCCCCCACCTAGTGGAAACAATCCAGGACAAGGAAATAACCCACTTTGCCACAATAGCCTCCCTAGATATTCCTTGAGATGTCACTCCATTTACCAGAGTATCGAGGTGTGGAAGACGTAGTAGAGCACGTGCACAAGTGTGAAATTTTATGGAGGATAAAAGGAATAACAACCTCATACAAAAAGGTGAGTCAATTTGCGACAATGTTACAAGGCGCACACACACCTGCCGGTATAGGAATTAAGACCCGTATTAGATGGTAGTAGACTATGATGCATTGCATCCCACATTTCGGTTGAATTTCACATACCATAATTTGAGTAGCGAGCATCGATCAATGCGCTCAAGGACATTAAACAAGGTTTAGCTAAAATTTTCGAGAGACTATGATGGTGTTTCAAAAGCTTTTTGTCTAAGATTTCATATAACATCCACCATATTCAACATGCTCAATGGTTCATAGGAGGATTTTTGACACCATTTAGAAAGGTGTTATTACATAAGACGTTCACAGACCCGTGAGAGGCTTTGGAGATAGTACTACATGTAGAGATGGTTAGAAGCATAGACACTAGAGTAAGTCCATTTCTTGAAGCTCGATTATAGCCATGACTACTTAGCTAGAGAAGTTATCTGCTAACTCAACACATGACACTCATAGTGGAATTTTGTGCACAAATTGCAACATGGAGAGGCACACAAAGGATATAGCTTCCCACACGGAGTGTGCACCCATTACTCTTGACCTAGGAGATATGTCACAAGAACTATGATGTCCGAGACTGCCCCTTTTGCAGAATGATACACAAAATAAGGTGTTGATGTATTGTAATATTTGTGATGTGCACACCCATTATATAACTAATTTTCAAATTATCGACCACATTCATGAAGCTTGTGAGATAGGGTTGCACCAGGATAGCATAGAGAGTAGCTTTTAGGGACATGAACAAGAGAGTGAGAATAATTTTGGACATGATAATGATGTAGGAAACTATGGTAATGGGGGATACCGAGGAGGATATTGTGGCAGAGGCCAAGGAAGTCACAAAGGCATGTTCAACTGAGGAATGTGTTATACATGTGGGTCACTAGACCATTATAAGCATGAGTGTCAAAGAACCGGTCTTGCACATATTATGGAAAGGGGCACAAATAAGTATACTATATATATTTGTATGTTCTATATGTGAAAAAGAAGAATGATAGGGGAGAAATGATGATACATGTTAAGCACTCTAGGTAGATACGGTGTCAACCTAAGACTTTGGTTGTAATAGGGCAATAACTTATTGGTTACAGTGTGCATAGAAGCCTCACACACACATGAACAAGGGAGAACAAATCCACTCATCAAATGGGATGAGAATGTACAACCAAGAAAATTCTTGGATGCATGGCATAAAAAGAGTTTTTTCAAGAAACCATGGGATTGATTAGAGAGCTACATAGGGAGATACAATACACGAAGGAGCAAGCATGGGACAGAGAGCATGCTAAGTAGTGAGGTACCGATAAGGACATGGATGACCTCAAGTAAGTATGTAGAATGCTTAGACAGTAAAATAACATCCCCGTGTTAGGAGAATGGTTGCGGGAGAAATTTTTGCACGTAGGAACAACTAATCAAATAGCTGATCTAGTTTATAACTCATTTGCTTTGGGTATGGAGGACCATCTTCTAGATATTTTTGGTGGGCATGATACTAAAGAAGTAATAACTAAATCATTATCTAATAGATTATTTAATGAAAGTAGATTATAAATTTATTAAACTTATGAATAGATAATCTCTTTAGTTTTGGAGCAGCTTTGTGATAATGAAACCAACCAGCAAAAAGCATTAACGCTGCAAAGATCAATGCACCAATTGCGGTGCAGTAAAGTTGTAATTCACTAGTTATTCCGGATGATCGCCAAATCTGGAAGAATCCAGAGGTTATTTGTATTCCTCGAAAACCTCCACCTACATCTCCATTCAAAATTTCTTGACCTACTATTGGCCAAACTACCTGAGCACTAGGTTTGATGTGAGTAGGATCACCCAGCCATGCTTCATAATTGGAGAAACGAGCGCCGTGAAAATACATCCCACTTAGCCAAATAAATATGACGGCTAGTTGACCAAAATGAGCACTAAATACTTTGCGAGAGATCTCTTCCAAATCATTAGTATGGCTATCAAAATCGTGAGCATCAGCATGTAGGTTCCAGATCCAAGTGGTAGTATTAGGTCCCTTAGATAGTGTCTTTGAGAAATGACCGGGTTTAGCCCATTTTTCAAAAGATGTTTTAATAGGATCCCTCTCCACAACAATCTTTACTTCTAATTAAGTGAATGAATGATCATTGAGTTCTCCTCTTTCCAGACGAGACATGAGAAAAAACCCGCCAAACGAATTTATATGTTTTCAACTCGTTCCTCTCTTTATTTCCTAGTTCAGGACTGGAGCGACTATTATACGAAAGTTGATTTATCCTAGTTGAGGTGTTCCAATTTATTATGATATATCCCACATGTTCTCAATGGAATGTTAATAGGAAAATCTTACATGTTAATTTACCTCCCTAGGACCATGAGTATGATAATGAGATCACTTTAAATGTTGTTATAGATGGATGGTTGGTAAGTAAAATTTTGATTAATACACGTGTATAAGTCTGTGTTGTTACTCTTGATGCTTGGAACTATCTCGAGAAGGCCACCATTGCATCCATCGGCAAGCGTATTGTATATGGAAAAAGACAGGGGGAATGCCCATAGTTAAAAAAATATGTCACTATCACCTTTTAGGGAGAAAAATTCAAGGGTGATTTTGAGGTTCTAGAATTGGTTGAACCGGATAACTTTCTTGCGTTACTTAGCCACCCTTGGTGTTATGAGAACAATCCATACATGTGCTTTAATAAGTGGTATATCAGCTTTGAAAATAAGTAAGAACGAGTGGTAATACCGGTAGATGGCACTAAGATTGCATCCTACATTGAACCTATCAATGAAGATGACCTCAATTAGATATACATGCGAGACAATGTGTAGTACATAAAATGTTGAGCCAACAAAGGAAGGGGTGATTAATTGGGGAGATGCACATTATTTCGGTGAAACTAATAACATTTCATGTGATAATTAGGCTCATGACACTTATGAAATGGTGGGTCGTGAGTGTCATGGAAGAGTGACACAGGTGATTAGGCCATGAATGGACATATGACCGGGATGATTTGCGCTACCAAGATATATTGGGGAGGAAAAATCTTGAGTCTTTCTTATGCACAATGGAGGAGTAGTTGTGGATCAAAGGAGATAGGAGAAACATGTTGTTCTACCCCTTGAAGGGAAAAATGATGTGATGGTGTGTTGTGCACAAGGATAATCTACTCGATGGAGTGAAATAAGAGTTACTTTCTTGAAAAGGTTTTCCAGAATGACCTTCCTTCTCAAATACCGACTATGATGTAAATACATCCCCTCGGGGTCACATACAACCTGTGTGATAAGAATTGGCTAAAAATCCCGAGGTGTTACCTCATGCGGTGTGGTTTCATAAGTTCCATTATACACCATGTGAATGAGCACATGCATGGTATATACATGCGAGCTCAAGCAAGAGAAAATGAGTTAACATGACTTGACTTAACCTCAAGTTTCATGCACACATTTGATTATTTTTCAACTAAACCTCCTATCCATTAAGTATTACAGATTAATCAAGTACATCACATTAGCATATATTGCAAACGTAGAAGAGCTTGTATATTTTTACAAGGTGAGAAACCTTTCTCGAGCGCATGAATGTTTGTGCCTAATGGATTATGATGAGAAACTCATGAGGCACACATGGAAGGAGAAGGAAAAATGGAAACTTGTCTAACTCATTGACGATGAAGAGGTCAATCCCGAACATAGAAAATGTAGAAGGTGAGAATGAGGTTTTAGACACCATGAATGAATAAGCATGCACATACTATGTGCCATTTGAAGACCAAAAATGGGAACATTGGGACGATGATGTGCCAAAGGAGGTAGTGATTAGTATTACCTTCCGAGGAAAGGTTGCAATAATGGAATTATTACGAGAATTTTAGGATCTGTTTCAAGGGGATACCATAAGTTGAAAGGTGGCCATCCATCACTCAATGAGATGAAGATATAGCTTAAGGATGGCGCGTGGTGATCGGTAAAGGCATTACCAGATGAATCCGAATTCACACATCAAGGTAAAGGATGAAATTGATAAAATGTTGAAATAAAGCAACATAGAAACCATAGAAGAATCGAAGTGGATGAGCCCCATGGTCATTAGCATCAAGAAGTATGGGAGGATCATGATCTACATTGATTTCTAATTTTTGAATGCTTCTTGTATTGTTGAGCCTTTTTCCACTCCATGTATTGAAGAAATACTAGAGGGTATTACAAGGTGTGAGATATATTCCTTCATTTATGGTTTTTCAGGTTATCATTAGGCCATGATTGTGTGCGAGGACCAAGTGAAGACAACATTTGCAACATAATGGGGATGTTTTGAATATAGGGTCATGACTTTTGGATTAAATAATGCGTCATAGTGTTCTCATGCATCGTTGTACATGCATTTCAGGATTTCATCCATAAATTCCTTCAAGTATATCTGGATGATTGGACCATATATGGACTAGTTAAGGACCATTGTGATTGCTTACGATTGATGTTTTAAATGTGGATGCAAATCAATATATCATTGAACATTAAGAAATGTATCTTTGCAACACTTTGTTTGGTACACTATTGGGGCACATCATTTGCAAGGAAGGATTCTTGGTTGATCCATGAAAAGTAGTAGTCATCTTGGGGTTAGAGGAGCTAACCAATGAAAACAAGGTGCATGGATTCCTTGGGCATACAAGATACTACCATAAATGTATTAAGGGGTATGCTAAGATTTCCATGCCATTAGAGGAGCTATTGAAGGAAAAATGAAAGTTATATTGGAAGGATACACAAAGAACAAGCATTCAAGACATTAAAGGAGAGACTAACAACCGCACCCATTTTATGCTTCCCTTCTTGGAATCTACCATTTCATGTGCATGTGGATACCTCTAAAACAACCATTGGGATAGTGTTAGCTCAACCAAGGGGAAGGTAATGTGGACCATCCTATCTATTTTGCGAGAAGGAAGCTAATATCGGCCAAGAAAAATTATGCAACCATAGAGTGTGAGGCATTGTTCATGGTGTATGCGCTTTATAAATTTAGAAAATTTTTGCTAGTGACACCATTTGTCTTCTACATTAATCACATGGAACTTAATTATCTGGTAAATAAGTCAGTATTGCAAAGGTGCATTTTTTTTTGGATTCTATTATTCCAAGAATTTGACTTTTCAATCATCGTGAAGTCTGGAAAAAGTAATTTTGGACCAAACCAATTGTCACGAGATCAACTCGCGATGAAACACAAAGTATAGAGGACATAATTCTAGATTCCTAGCTATTTATATTACATCATGCACCAACAAATTTATATGTTATTGTAGTATTCTTACGCAGAGGTATAACACCTAAGGGAATGAAAACACTAGAGAAAAAGCAATTATCTATTCATGTTGCACCATATCATTAGGTAGGAGGTGACTTGTAAAAAAATGGGTATATATGAAGTATTGCACAGATGTGTCTTAAAGCATGAGTGTCAAGTCATTATGGAAAAAGTGAAAGGTGGGATAACGGGAGGACATTATGCAAGTGAGACTACATGCATAAGATACTCTTGTAGTACTTTGGTGAGAAATATTATACAAGGATACTAAAGATTTTTTCAAAGCATGTGACCATTGTGAAAGAATAGGAAAACTAGGATAGTGTGATGAGATTTCGCTACAACCCATAGCAAGCGTAACATTTTGAGAAATTGATTAAGCTAAATGTGGATTTATATGCCTAATCTGATGCTATTGTAGTAGTAAAATAAATATGCAATTAAGTACAAAAATTACACCCAAGCAACTAAGCAATAAATTATGAAACCCTAATTGCAAGGAGGAGAAAAAGGTACTTAGTTTCTTTGCAATAAAATCTTGAGTATATTGAATTGCTTACCAAGTGAACAAAATAGAAGGGGCTTCATAAAAAGACCTAGAAAAATGTAGATCTGGAAAGATAGACTAGACTAGGGCACCTGGAGAGGGACAGGGGCGCCCGTGGACGCCCTAGACCTATTTTTGGATTCTTGGGTCTGCAGAAAAGCTCAAGAAACCTCCTTTGGGTGGATGCAAGGTGTTCCCTGTTATTCACCTTTGGTCACTCTGAGGTTGCAGAATGATCACTGAGGTTGTAGGAAACCTGTAATGAAATATGAACCTAAAAACCCTCAATTATACATCAAATCCCAAAAAGAAAGATGTAGAATGAGGGGTTAGACTATCCTCAGATGTCACAATGGTGAAATTACGAATGGGCACTGCGATATATCTTATACCCAATGTAATTATATGTATGTGTGGAATCGTACCTAAGTGGCTCTTGTGCGTGTCGCACTTGATAGTGAGCAAGTAAGCTAGATGTAAAGAAATGTAATAAATGTGTACATGGAATATAATTAACTTCCCTCCTATGAAGTGTATATAGAATAACTAGCCCTTGTGTCCCTTGTGATGGTGATAGATGGATGCAACCTTAGGTGGTGATCTAGTTAATGCTTAGTGCTTGGTCCTTTATTATGATGACATCACTTTATATTTATATGATTCCATAGCTTGAATTTCGTAATTAACCCCGAAAAGGCCGGATACCAAAAAGATAAGATTCTCAAATGGATAGGAAGGACCCAAAAAGTGTGAACAAAGTATACTAAGGTTAGGGGAGCCTAGAGGGGATGAGGGCACCTAACACTAACGTCTTGGCTGAACACTAGTATCAAGGATGATGAATTCGAGGTGTAAAAAGGAATATTGAGAAAGTAAGGTGCAAGACCAAAAGTAACATCGAAAGAAAATAAAGGTGGCCAAAGACATGGGTTAATTGGTGCTTTTCTTACTTAGGAATCACATGAATAATAGTACATAATCGGGACTAGATATTACCTAAAGTGCATGATTTTGTGTCTACATTTTCCCCACTTGTTTTTGGTGAGCGAAAGCTCGGTCACATAAAGTAGATAGATATTCGTACCTGATAACCATGTAGATTGATGTAGAAAGAGTGTGTCGAGGGACAAGGCAAAGTGTTGAGTGATAAAAGTGTGAAGTGTGGATGCTAAGAAGGATAAATTACAAAAAGTGATGATAAAAATGAACCTAGGGCAGAAAACACATGTGTAGATGTCGCGATGTGCATTATGTTGATGTTGTTTGTTTGTTGTGTGTGGTATTTGAATGATGTTGACTACCACTTCCTATACGGATGGACTTGTAAAAGAGAATAATGAACAAGTAGTCAAATACACATGTATATGATCAAAATGTGTAAGGAAAAATATGTAAAATATGAAAATGTGAAAAAGGAACATGTGCACCTGATCTGTGATGAGAAAACAGTGTAGAAAGGATCATGAAGATATTGTAGATGAATGAGTTTTTTAGGTGATCTCATGTCATTTGCGATGACCATAATTGTTTGGGGTGATCTCATGCCAAGTCTTGGAAGAAGTGTACGGAGAAACTTCCAGTGTTATCCTCCAACCTTTAATTACTTCCCAAAATGTAGGATACCACTACAGATGGTGTGTAAAATCGATGAAAGTGCTAAGGAATATATGCCTTATAAAATTTGTTGTGTGGAGTTCTGTAGACTATGTTTAACTACCAATCACTATGTAATTTCCCCTAGTTATGGCATCCAAGAAGGAAATTATTGTGCTAAGGACCCAAGTCTGATTCTGAGCCTTGTCCAAACTTGAAAACTATGTTGTATTGGTATTGTGTTGTGCTTTGTAATGATTGTAGATTGTTTTATAGGGTGATTGATTCACATAAATGATTTCCCCCTCATTTGGGGTGCATGTGATGTCACTAAAGAAGTATGCAGCCCAAAAGAGGACCAACCATTGAATTGAAATTGTGCCCTACAAGGAGAAAGGGAATGTGCTTGGTAGAAACCAAGGCACACACAAACAAAGTGGATAGAAGACAAGTGTTAGTAAAAACAAAGACAAACACACATGTATAAGATGAAATGTAAGCTAAGACATAAGTAAACACGTAAGAAGACAATGTAGACCACAAAAGTGGGTTATAAACATGGACATCACTCACGATGTTGCAAGACAATCAAGTCCGTAATGGCCGCAAGAATATAAGTGTGCACACAAGACAAAGGAAAAGCCCGTAAACAAAAGCATACAAAGTGAAAGCAATGACAAGTAATGTGACAAAAAACCATAGAAATAGATAGTCTTGTATAAAAAATGTTGCACATGAAGCACCCATTAGCATGTTAGAAGTATAAAAAGTATGTCAATGTGTGTATAATCCAATAAAGTAATGTGTTATGAAACAAAATGAAACAATAACACGTGTAGTGTACAAAAAGTGGATGCGTCTAGGAGCCGCATGTTGTGGGACTCGTAGTAGGTATTGTGCCAAGCATCCATGCTGCATGTATAGATCTCAGTAGAAATATGTGATCACAACTAAAAAAAAGTGAATGTGCATGTGTATGATAAAGATAAATACATACAATATATATATCTAGAATGTGCAATAAAGTGTACAGGTAAAAGTATAAGTAAGCAAGAGTAAATGTAACTAAGATATGCGGTATGTTATAGAAGAGATGGAATGGAATGCAATATGAATGATAGGAGAAGCATGGCCCTTGAGTGGATTTGTATATATGCAACAAGTTTCATTTATATATGCCCCCTCAGTAGTCAAGAATCAATTGTAAACAAGAGTGTGTCATCGGGAAATTATATGAATGTGTGTATAAAAAGATGTGATCGTCAAAGCGCAAAGTGTAGAGTGTAAATGCGTGAGTAAATGAGCGAGTTGATTAAACACGTGAGTGTGATGAGGTCCATTTAATATATAAACCCTCAGCACTTTAGTATGGTCTGCGGAACTAGATTACATCATATGGTAATGACCGTAAAGTGTAGAAGTAGATGTAAGAGAGATGTAGTGCGAATGTGTATAGTGAATGAGACGCAAAGTGTATAGTAGATGTTGTGAGAGAAGATGTCCTAAGTGTATGATGTGCGATGTGTTAATTATGTAATATGTAGTGTGTGAGGTTCATGTGTATAGTATGCCCTCAATAATTGAGTGTGAACCAAAGCATAAGGGTGCGTCATTGGGAAATGGCGATACGAGCGTGTATGTTGTGTGTAAAGATCTAGGTGTGATTTGATGAGATTATAAGACACGTGTTGATGTTAGAGGGGGAAATAATAAACATGATGCCCCCAGAGCATGTGATGGTGAGTGCACTATCCGATAAAAGTGAAATATGAAGGCCCTCCACCCAATGCTTGGTGGAGATGAAGGTGTGTGAACATGCTCGAAGATTGGTGGTGTATGAGATAGATGTTGTGTAGGTGAATGAAGCCTATATACATGTGACCAATGAACATATGGTGGGCACCTTTGTGTAACAAAATGTGGAGGTGATTGAGACCTATGTGAAGTAGAGTGTGAAGGTGATGGACACCTATGTGGAGGAGAGCGCAGAGGTGATGGACACCTACGTGGAGTGAAACAAGGTGGTGAAGTATGCCTAGATATAGGATCTGTCCTTGTGATGGACCTAGACTGATGTATTGGAATAACAGAGTGATGAGACCACATAGGTTGTGTGAAAATAGGAGAGCTAGGAGTATATTGTGCTTTAAGATCGATAGGCCATGGAGAACTAGATGGACTAGGTGATGCAATGGTAACCTTAAGAGGAGGCTGTGACCATGGAGTGGAGGAGGCACACCATTGATAGAGATGGCCTAATTTTTGTGAATGAAATTCAAACTCAATTGCTTCATGGAAATAATATACTAGACCCACGAATCCATTAAGACCTAAGAGCATGTCACACCCTTCGATTGTTTGTGTTACAAGGAAGGGCACAAGCATGGTGAGAGCACCTTTGCGAATAACTGAAGCTTGACGACCCCATATGAGCTATTCTTTGGATATGAAATTTGTGAGCATTGATAGTCAATAGCAACAAGAAGTGGAAAAAATACACATTGATACGCCATGATGGATCCACTTTGGTGTTATTGATAGGGATGGATCCAATAAAAGCACTAATGTGCAAGTGATCAGAAGAGAATGTAGCATGATGATCATGATCAGAGAAAGAGATGATTGGTGGAAAAATTTCAGTATGAGCAACTAGGAAATCAAGATCCCCCAATGCAGGAGGTGGAACTACGTGATATGTGTGATTATCCAAGGAATCAACCGCTTTCTTATCATGTTTTGGAAGCAGATTATTGAATATCTTGAGCTTATGATTTTCATTGATAGTGTAGAGGTCATAGGCTCTGGAATCTTGAGTTTGTTATCATCGATAAGATTTTGGATGATAGTGCGAAGTTTAAAACACAAATTTGTAGAATTTCTGACACATTGATGATAGTCACATCAAAATTTTTCATTGTAATTTCGACCTTTTGGGCGAGATGGATCTAAGTTGAGTAGAGGAGGAAGTGTAATAATATTTCTCTCAAGAATTTGTTGTAATATAAGATGTGGAGCAATATTCAACTTTGTATATGTACACTTAGGCGGTTGCCATTAGAGTTCCTTGGTGTTAGAGACAATGTTGAAAGTGACTTTAGCTTCAGTAGGTTTCACGGTTGGTTTAAAAGGTGTTTTACTTTGAAAGTGTGTAGAGGATGAAGCTTTCTCCTAATACTTCATCTTTCCTATAGATAATAGTTTAGTTTCGCGTAGCTTGAGAGTGTGACACAAGTGATCAAATGAGGGAGATGTCTCAAATAGAATGCTCTCCTGAAGAGGTGGCAATAAAATTTGAATGAATAAGTCTTGAAGCTCAGAGTCCACAAAAACATTAGACATCTTAGCTAGGTTATTTTTGTATCGTAAGACATAGTTTGTTAGATGTTCATTAGCCCCTTGTTTAAGTTGTGCAAGTTGTGCATATGAGATCTTAGAGCCGATATTGATAGAAAAATGAGTAATAAAATCATCGGCTAGATGCATGAAAGATGTTACCGAGTGGATAGGTAGGTCATAGAACCAACACATCACATAATCATGGAGACTACGAGGAAAAAAGCTTAGCTAAAATAATGTGATCATCCACAAAATCTAGACAGGCCACATGGAATGCTTAGAGATGCTCTTGTGGGTCACCATGGCCATTGAAAATGGGTAGCTTAGGGGTGAAAAAATTAGGTGGAAGTGAGTAAGCGGATATGGCGGGTGTGAATAGAGTGTGTAGTAAGAGAGTGGAATCCAAAGATGGATCTGCATGAGAAGTAGTTTGTTATAATTGGCAGATTCGTGCTTAGAGGTCTTGATAGAGAGAAGCTAAATATTGAGTGCCATCGAGAAGATACTTGTCATGTGTGAGAAACAAGGGGTGGGGTGAAGTGATTGGTGGGAGTAGGAACTGAAACAAGAATAGTGGATGTAGGTGGAAGAGTGGCGATGGAAGTGGGGATGGCAGTAGAAAAGCAATAAGCTCCGCAAGATTGGTGGCCTCCTCACGAGCAACATATAAAAGCAAGTCTAGATCTTGGGGATGCTCAACGATATGATCATTAAGGGCTTTAATATGTTCTTCAATAAATTCATCAGAAGATTGAGCCATAGTGATAAGAGGATAAGAGATCTAAATGGAAGGTGGATTCGAAGATTGGGTTTACCAAAATGATTAAGCTAAATGTGGATTTATATGCCTAATCTGATGCTATTATAACAATAAAATAAATATGCAATTAAGTATAGAAACTACACCCAAACAATTAGTAATAAATTAAGAAACCTTAATTACAAGGAGGAGAAATAGGTACTTAGATGATTCGTGATAAAATATGGAGTGCAATGAAGTACTTAACTAGGTAAACAAAATAGAAGGAGCGTCGCACATAGACCCGAGAAAAATGTAGATCTCGGAAAGATAGACTAGACCGGGGCACTGGAGAGGGACATAGGTGCCTCTCGGCCTATTTCTGGGCACCCGGGTCTATGGAAAATCTCATGAAACCTCCTCAGGTGGTTGCAGGTATTTGTTGTTAGTCGCTTTGGTCACTTCGAGGTTGCACGATGATCACCGAGGTTCTTTGGAAACTCCGAAATGAAATCAACTGTAAAGACCTAAAATAGACATCAAATCCCAAAAAGAAAGATGTAGAATGAGGGGTTGAACTATCCTAGCTATCACAATGGTGAAATTATGACTAAGCACTACATTATATCTCAAACCCAATGTAGTTCCATGTGTGTGTCGTGGAATCATACCCTAGGTGGCTCTTGTGTGTGTCACACTTGATAGCGAAAAAAAGTAAGCTATATGTAAAGAAATGTAATAAATGTGTGCATGGAATAGAATGATTATCCCTCCTATGAATTGTATGCAAAATAACCAACCATTGTGTCCCTTATGATGATCTTAGATTCATTCAACAACCTACTCCACTCTCTGCAAAAAGTGGATCTTCTCAATTGTCTAAAATGGCTAAAAATTACAAATGTTGATCAATTTTCAGTATATGTGTTTTATAGCATTGTAACATGTCTTATCATTCACATACAATTTCCTTTTCAACTCCGAAAGTCATCTCATTCCATGAAGAATCCATAAACACTCACATTTCCTCAACTTGCTCTTGGTCTCACTTTACTAGTTCTTGGCAACATCAAGAAACTTCTTCCTTTTTGACCCACAATATCTATTTTCATGGCATTAAACCCTAGTAGATCACTTCAAGAAACCTTAGATACAACATAAAATTTACTCAAAAGATAAAAATACATCACCTTTTGCTAATCTTGTCAAAATTGTCTTCTAAGTGCCCTTAAGACCATGCCATTGCTACTTCCATGTTTGGAATGATTTAGAAGTACCCATAAAAATGTGTAAGAACCTTTAAATACCCTTTACCCTTACTACGGTCCATGAAAAATTCTATAATCCTACTCCTTTTATTGTTCTCTCTATCTCACTTTCTTCTTCTTAGGTTCACAATACCTCTACTAGCCACAGGAAAATCCTTTTCCCTTCATATATTTATTTACACGAAGTTTCTCTACACACTCTATACCTTTTTGGGTTCCCTTTAAGCCCTTCTTACTTTGTATAAAGTTTCAAAGTGGGATTCAAGTAAAAACCCTAGTCCCTTTGTTAATTTTCCTTCACGGTTAGGCCTTACCCTATGCATACATACCCTAGGAGACTATCATGAAAATATCAAAAATTAACCCTTCGTTTGTCAAAATTCCTTCAAAATATTCTTGTTTAATCTGTCAACATGTTATCTTTCAAATTTTAGAACAAATTTCACTATTTTGTGGCCTCAACACTCAATTTCATTAAAAACATAGTTGTGTTAATTGGGTGGGCCCGAGAAGCTAGTTTTGGCTATAACTTTCATCATACTTCGATTCAAAGCTATAAATTTTCCCAAGGACTTGTTACATATTCATGCATGTGATTTTCTTACCAATACATTCAAAGTAGATGTCTACACGTGTGAGTGAAGTCTCTTCCACTGAACCGGTTTGTAGATGCACAATATTCACACAAGCATTCAATGCATTCTTTTTTTTCTAACTACACAAACACAACTACCCCGAGTACATCATGTATCTCATCCTCCTATTCAGTAACAATATCCTAGGCTTTTTCATTTTATGAAAACATAGTCACAATATTTGGTTAATTAAGGTTTATCTAACTTGCAATGGAAGATACCAAGGGTTTTCACCTCAGAAACATGCAAGTAATACACCAATACCTCTGTTATCACGTGATAAATCTCCAAATGACCTCATTCCATATAATCACAACTATAAAGAATCAAAAACCAATGCATACTCTACATATTCACGGTTTTGTCATCATCTACACAATCTAACTTGATCTTCGAGTTGGAGACATGGTATACACTATGCAAGTCCTCATAAGCTCTTTCAAGACATTCAAACACACTCTTCCATCAAGCTTCTTGTAAGGTTCCATACAACTTATCTACAAAAACAAGAATATACCACACAAACTCATATTCAATCAAGATCAAGACAATATCCCATACCAAAAACAAAGTATTATTATACTTATATGACTCGTATGTTTACAAAATTATTCTTTCTCTCTCTTCATTCACATCTCTCGGGCCTCTTTCCCTTTGAGGCATCCTCTCCCTTTCTCATAGGAGGATTCTAACTAACTTCATCCAAATTCCATCCATTATATCTTCTTTATTTTAACCCTAACCGCCTTTCTTACATGACTCATACATGACCTTTCATATGCCTCTTCACACATTTGGGCATTTTACATTATTTTGTCATTTCATAGACTTCAACTTACTCCTAAGACATGTATTCACTAATCCAACCACTTGTATACCTTTGACAAGATCATTAGACTCTTTTACATGCTTTTGAAATTTTAATTTGCATTTGGAGGAAAACCTTAGTTTGAAGTTTCAAACTTTAAGACTTCATCTAGTCTTCTTCTCATGTCTTGAATATACCTAAATACACTTGTCTTGACCTTATACACCTGATTATATTGGAAAATTAACAATTTTTAAGTTCCTTGTATATGCCCCTATATCAAGAGGTAAAAGTGATAAATTTATCACGGGTAAGGTATCAACGAGGTATACTTATCACCTCATATTTGAGGATATGCAAGAGCCCTTTTGATTGCCTATTTTTTCCTTGAGATTATTTCTCCACCAACATCATCCAAAGGTATTTATCTTGTATTATTCTTATCTTATATTGCAACATCATATCTGGGAGTCTAATTATATACTTTTATTTTTGAAGGTTGATTAGTTGAAGAATAAGGTGTATCTTTTTGAACTCAAGGGACAACCTTCTACAAGGATTTAAACTCACTAAAATTCTTCCGATACCACCTCTTGGTCCTTTTGATCACATGAGTTGTAAGGTCGGCAACGTTAACTTTTTCATTTTGTGACTATTCAACAACAAGAATAGGGAATATTATATAGATGCTTCAAATTCAAGATCAAACAATTCACTACCATCATCTATCATATTCTCAGGAAATTTTGATAATTTAAAGGCTTGAAATTAATTGAAACATCATTGTATGTTCTCTTCTTCTTATCTCAAACTCATCATTGCAATCTTCCCATAATCCTCAATGATGGATACATGACATCAAATTACGAGAACTAGAAGATTTTTATTAATGAAGTATGCATGCATATTGAAATGAGAAATTGTTCTTTCAAAATTTTGTGCATGAATACTCAATCTACACAAATAGTGGCCTAGAGAAATATGAAATTTGATGTATTGTATTATTTTTTCTTGAAAATATTGTGAATCGCATCCAATTACCTACATATCTCAATGAGAACAAACTTGTAACTACTAAAGATAGGAATTTTGTGGGAATACCTTAAAATCCCACTACCTTGAGGTTGTGAGCCTATGAAATTGGAAAAAGAAGATATCATAGGTCATGATCAATTGTTTGGATTTTTAGAGATTGTGTTAGTTGTGCATCCTTTTATCAACCTTACAATTAGAAAACCAACATAATCTCTTGTTTATATTAGTAGAAGAGGGTTGATTCTAATAAGTATGCATAACCAACATAATCTCCAAAAATCCAATAAATGACTCGTGTCAATGTGAAATGTGCCTTACAGAGAGTGGTGTGGAATATCTCCTTTCAATTGAAAAAATGGAAACACTCTAGGTTGTGGGTGACTTGTATGTTGGAGTGAGTCTCTAGAGAGGGATGGTTCCCCTAGTGCAACACCTAAGAATATTTTTACTCTATTAGATCCACAAGGAAACGAGAGAGAGGGAAATAAGGGAAAAAACTAAAAATATGGTGATACACCATAAAGTTTTGAGGATCTTAGACTTATTTGAATCACATAGATAGATCTAAGGAACCATACACAACTCAAAAGTTGACAAACTAATACACAAGTGTTTTAGAGGAAGGTTGGAATTAAAACAACATAGAGTAGGGGAAACAAATATCTTTGGAAGATTAATTTGTCAACTCCACAACTGAATATTGCAAGACTTTAATCAAAGCATAAACTATGACCTGCAAATTAGTATGTTACTGCAAAAAGGCATGGAAATTAAGATGCAAAAACCAGGGATAAACACCATAAAAAGATCACAATCAGATTTAAAACATAAAATTTCACAAATTACAGTTAAGGAGATGGTAAAAACAACTCTTTTATTGATCCAAGAGGTGAAATAAGTACAAAGAATCACTCATAACCTCGTTTTCCACTCAAAACTTAGGATAAACTCCAAAGTTATGAAAAATGGTGCTTGAGATATTTTTACAATGAATTCATGGAGTTTTATAGATAATTAAGAGAGAGAAAAGAGGAAAATAATAGACATGTGATTTTGATGCTCATAAAAGAAAAACACATCCAAAAAACATCCTTGTGTGCCCAAAAAGCAAAACACGTCCAAAAATAGAAATGGTGTGTTTTTGCATGTTTTATATCTTTAAGAGATCCTATTTGATAAAAATAAGCTCCTTTGCATGCTGTGATCTTATTTTAGATTTTGCATGCTTTGAAATTTGATTTTTGACTAAAAACATGAAACTAAAAATATATTCATGGTCATCTGTGTTGTGTGGATTTTATGAGTTTTTGCCTTGTTTCACGACTTTTCAAACCATTTGTAGACTTCCTTTTTGTTTTTTTATGTGATATGGTTTTTCCTTATCTTCCACACAGTCTTTTACGGCTTTATAGACCACTAACACACTCTTTTTTTGTTTTTCTACATTTTGCGGCTTTTCCTTGTCTTCCACAGTCTTACACAACTTTTTCTCTTTGTTACGTAGCATTCTCTTATCTTCCCAGTCTTCCATAACTTATTCTCTTCATTTTGTAGCTTTTTTAGACCTTCGCAGATCTAGTTAAGTATATCTTTAACCTTCCATGGCTCCTTAAGACCCTCACAAAAATTTTAGAAAGCTGCAAACTCATTATACCCACGAGAACACTAAAAATCAATTTTCTTTATCTGCGACTTGAAACTTGAGACTATTATAACTTTTTTCCCTTTTCTTTAAGCCTTATGCGACTAATTTTTCATGCATGGTGGCCTCGGCTTTTGTTCTCATGCCTTGTTTTGTGGATTTTTTCAACTTTGCAAAAATTATTCATCCTCCAAGTTTGCAAAACTCTTTGCTTTCTCTTCTTTTGGTCCGCGGAACATTGAAATTTCTCTTGCTTCCTTCTATGGGTCTTCCATCCAAATTTTCCTAATTCGGAACTTGAATAAGTTATGCAAATAAGCATGGGTGCCTATTTGGAAAAAAATTGGTGAATTTTAGTGGACATCTACGTGTTAGATGTAAAAATCCTATAGCTTTGAAGTATCCATTAGGCATGGAGTCATTTACTAACTACTACAACTCCTAAGATCAAGCTACCTTCCACCTTGAAACAAGAAAAATGAACCGAAACTTGTTCATCCAATGAAATTATTCAAATGAACACCACAGGGATTAGGTAAGGGCATTCAAATAGTGATCATTACACAACAAAAGGAGGGAACCTCTAACAACAATAATAAAGGAAGGAAACATCACAAAAATTGGGAAATCATACATGATCTAATTGAAAGCATGCAGAGTGTGCTCAAGCACTTATTTTGAAAAGAACAAACCTAAACTACTCCTAATTTAAACAAAGAGAAAGAAAAGATAAAAAAACACATAGTGGTTAGGAGAAATAACTTCCTTTTCTCACAAAGTGTGGCCATGAGATTAGTTTTGTAACTAGAGCATATGGTGGAGATGAAGACATGATCTACACCTTTGATTTTCTCAAAATATTATCCAAGAAAAGAATAAACACCTCTACATGATATGTACTTGGTATTTTTAGGTGTTGGGACTGATCTTGAAACTTTTCCTCATGCTCTAAAGTAAGCATGATTAATGGAAACTTTGTTTGTGGCTCTAGGATAGCCAAATATCTGATTGGTCAAACATCCCTTATAGTTGATTGACTAGTTTTTATTAGTTACCCATTCTCCTTGTATGTAACTTCATGATTGGGGCTATTATAGGAACTTTATCCATTTTTAAATATGTTTGTAAGCTGATTTGAACTCTAATCAACTTTTTCTTTCACAAATTCCTTTGGTTCCACACTTGTATGTGCATTTTCTTCATCAAACAAGGAGTTAAGAAGCTCAACTCATCATCTACTTCATCAAGAAGTATGCTAGAAATTGGTTCGTGCTTTTTTCATCTTCCTGTGTAAACAACCTTATTTACATACTTGGTTCCTCATTCTTATCTTCATCCTCATCTAGCAAAAATTTTGATAACTCAAATTCATCCTCCTCCTCACCATGATGCAACTCTAACTGATTTTTCCCTTTTTTAAAGACAACCTCGTTGATTTTTTAATAAAAATAACAGATTAGTTCTTCCATGAATGAAGCAATCTCTAAACATGCAAAGTAATGAGGATCATTACATTCAACCAACACATCTTGCTCACCTGATAACCCTTCTTCATCTTTACTCTCAAACTGATCTTCATTTGGATCTGATTGTCTTTCTTTATTGTGGATAGCTCTTCTTACATGGTTAGCACATTCTCATCTTCTAAATTAGAATTATACAAATCAACATCTGTTATTGAATCATTTTCCTTGTTAAACCCAATTTAAAAATGGTATGAGATACTATTAAAGTGTTTTTCCATAATTATTCTTCCAAAAATATAATATATGCTCAAGATTTTGATCTGGTCATTAGAAATGCTCATATGATCCTCTAAAAATTCTTCTTACTTTGTAACTCGAGAGATATGAGAAAAAATTGTCTAACCTTTTCTTTTTGGTCATAACTATCTAGGACAATTGTATGATGTTGCATGGGCTACAATTCTTCCTTTGAAAAGATTGAGAACAATTAGCAACCTCAACTGATTTTGAAGGATTTGGTTGAAGAACTTGTTGGCTGATTTTAAATTATTGCCATTGATTTCTCTAATTTACTTGTTGATTAGAAACTGAAATAACACCTTGCAATATTGGAAAAGGCTGAGAATTACTCTTACCAATTGGCCAATCCAATCCCATTTCTCTTTTTTGATCTTGTGTTTGTTACCACGTAGTATAGGATTGAGTTTTCTGATTTTCCAACTGATTTACTCCACAAAAATCACCCTCTTTCCAATTTATAAGTATAGCATCATTGTGCACCAATTCTTGGGAAACCTACACCATTGCTTTAGATGAACTACTAGGATTTGGGTTGTATGATTGAATAGCTTTAACATTGGAAACCGGTTTTAGCTTTACAAATATGGTTAGAAATGAGGCCTATTTTGTTGATTGGGTGGATAGTAGGGTCTAAAATTTTGTGCTTCGTCTTTTCAAGGTTCTACCTCCTTCCCAAGATCTTCCACCATTCCCCTCAACTCTTGTAATTCATTTTGAGTGCTTGGAGATGCATTAGTTTAAATCACATACTGATAAAAGGCATTAGTATTGGAGTTATTGTAGATATTAGAAGGGAAGTGGAAGAATGAATTTCTGGAAAGATGGGCATAAGAGGTCGTGGTGTTATTTTACCTAGTTGTATGAGATTTTTTTCAGCTCTAATTGTTATGTCATAAGCATTGGGAAGTTTCCTTCCACCCATTGATTTTATCATCACTAAAATATCATAATTGAAGACCCTTAGATAATACAAGAAAGCGTGTTCAAGAGTATTCCTTACCAATTGAGGAATTATGTCCCCTAGTCTTTTGAAATCTATAGTTAAAATCAGGCATGAACTATTGTGGTACTCTCTTAATGGTAATCAACTACTCCTCTAACACAATATGATCTATTTTATACTCAATTTTCCTATAAAAAAACGTCTCCCACTGATCGCATGTACTTGATGGAATTCGATATCAATCCCTTGTACCATTGTAATGCTTTTCCTTTGAAAGAGGTTACTAATAACCTGACTGCAATACTCTCTTAAGTAACATGATAAATAGAGCATATATTAGCCACATCTTTAATGTGTTTTATAGGTATAACTTGATTTTAGCTAGTAAAAAATGGAATATCTTAAGGGTAGACATAGGTATTTCATCATGTCGATAAAGTTGTAGTGGGTTGTCATCATTGAACGGAACAAAAATCAAATTTCTTAGGATGGCCATATTAAGATTTAGATTGGGACATGAAGAAATTAGGAAGTAAACTCTAATTTTATGGGATGGAAGGAGATTTCGTATATGGTTTGAAACCCAAAATTCTCTTTCTCATTATTGAATTCAAAGGTTACTTGATGAAATAAAATGGAATAGCTTTTGTAGATGATATAGTTGTAACTTTTGGCATGAAATTTGCATTGATATACTACTAGAATGTGATTTGAACTTATGGAGCCACCAGATGATGGATGAATGTGTTTAAAACATTGAAATTTTCCAAGAACATCATCGAATATTTAGCAAATTCTTTTTTTCCCATTGAGAAGGCCAAAAAAATTTTATCGGTTGGAAGCACCAATGTGGCGAGAAGGTTTGCAATGGAACACTTGAAAAAATAAGATTAAAATATAAACAAAATGTCCCATCAGGTGTACCAAAAATGTTGTGTCGGTTAGAGGAACCAAGGTGCATAGAATTTTTTCAATGGAACACTTGAAAAATAAGATTAAAATCTAAACAAAGTGTCCCACCGGGTGTGCCAAAAATTGTTGTCAATGTGAAATGCACCTTATAGAGAGTGGTGTGGAATATCTCATTTCAATTGACAAAATGGAAACACTCCTAGGTTGTGGGTGACTTGTATGTTGGAGTGAGTCTCCAGAGAGGGTTGGTTCCCCTAGTGTAACACCTAAGACTAGTTTCTACTCCTAAAACTACTCTACTCTACTAAATTCACAAGGAAAAGGGAGAGGGAAATAAGGAAAAAAACTAAAAGATGGTGATACACTAGAAAGTTTTGAGGATCTCAGACTTGTTTGAATCACACAGATGGATCTAAGGAACCATACACACCATACACAACTCACAAATTGACAAACTAATGCATAAGTGTTTTAGAGGAAGGTTGGAAGTCAAACAACATAGAGAAGGGGGCAGCAAATAGCTCTAGAAGAGAAATTTGGTAAACTCCACAACTGAATCTTGCAAGACTTTAATCAACACAAAATATGACCTGCATATTAGTATGTTACTACAAAAGGCATGGAAATTAAGCTACAAAACTAGGGATAAACACTATCACAAGATCAAAATCAGCTTAAAAACATAACTTGCACAAATTACAGGTAATGAGAAAGTAAAAACAACTCCTTTATTGATCTAAGAGGCGAAAGAAGTATAAAGAATCACTCATGACCCCTGCTCTTCCACTCAAAACTTAGAATAAACTCTAAAGTTATGAAAAATAGTGTCGAGATATTTTTACAATGATTACATGGATTATTATAGAGAATTGAGAGAGAAAATAAGAGGAAAATAACATACATGCAAGTCGATGCTTAGAATAGCCAAAACGCATGCTCAAAAAAAAAGTAAAATGCATCTAAAAATTAGCCAATGTGTGCCCAAAAAGTAAAACGCATCTAAAAAAATAAATGGTGTGATTTTGCATGTTTTTTATATCTTGAAGAGCTTATTTTTATAAAAATAAGTTCCTTTACTTGCTCTTATCCTCTTTTAGCTTTTGCATGCTTTAAAATTTGATTTTTGACTAAAACATGAAGCTAAAATAGATTCATTATCGTCTCATGTTGTGTGGGTTTTCTGATTTTTCCACCTTGTTATGTGGCTTTTCAAACCATTTGCGAGACTTCCTTTATGATTTTCTATGTTTTGCGGCTTTTCCTTGTCTTCCATAGTTTTTATGGCTTTCTAGACCGCCTATGGAATTTGTTTTGTGTTTTCTATGTTCCACGACTTTTCCTTTTCTTCCATAGCTTGTTCTCTTCATTATACATATTTCTCTTGTCTTCCACAGATATTTTGCATCTTGTTCTCTTCATTCTATGGCTTTCTTTAGACCTTCCGGCTCTAGTTAAGAAGATCCTTAACCTTTCTCAACTCCATAAGACCCTCTTAGACTTTTTAGACTTCCGTAAACTCACTATACCCATCGAACACTAAAAAATCAATTTCTTTAGTACTATGGCTTCAAAAATTCATACCACTATAATTTTTTTCCTTTGCTTCGCGGCCTTGTTCGGCTACTTTTTCATGCATGAAATCCTATGTTCTTTATTCTCTTGCCTTATTTCATAGATTTTTCAACTTTCTAAATATATTCAATCTCCAAGTCCACGGAACATTGTTTTCTCTTCTTTTGATTTGCAAAACACTAAAATCTCTCTTGGTTCCTTACCTTCTGCGATCTTCCATCCAAATTTGCCTAAGTATGGAACTTGAATAAGTTATGTAAATAAGCATGGGTGCTTATTTGGATAATACCTAATTCTTGGATTCAATTCCCGTGAACACGTGAGTATGACCATCAATTAAATGAGGGTTCAAAGTACCAATGAAATCTAAACCCCATTGATGGAAGGGTTAATCAATCACTACTAGTTTTATAGGTAAAACTGCAAATTTAGGATTTCCAAAAACTAGTGACATGCATCACACTTTATAACCCATTTTGCAACGTCTATAAAGAGTGCATGCCAATAATATCCCCCTCTTAGTATTTTATATGAAATGGGAGGATAAGAGAAATAGACACCACTCACTTGATTATGATAATCCTTTCACAATATCTTTTGATGCTCTTTATCTACACATCATAGAAAATTCCCATCAATGCCCTCTTGAAGAGGGAATCATACCAAATTCTAAACTTTATAGATATGGGCTTGATTGCCCTTTTCTCTTTAACATTGAGGTGAGGAGGGAATTTTCCATTCAAAAATGTACAATATTAGCTTACCAGTTATCATTTGTGTTCATAAACAAAACTATGGGCATTTCTTCAATGATTTCATAGTATTTAGCTTCAACTTCATTCTTGGTAATTAATTGGTAAATTCCACTTCCTTGTGCTAACTTGGTAGGATTTATATCGAGTTCATGCTCCTATATTTTGCATATCTGTTTGCCTCTTTTTGAACCAAGTTCTTACTAAGTCATAATGGACTTGACGGGAAAACAACACTAATGTAGTCCAAAATAAATTCATAATATGGAACCTAAATTGTTTTATTACCTTAAAATGGAAAATTCATGTTTCTCAATCTATAAATACTTGATTTCGTGGTATTTCAAACCATAATTCATGAAATAAGTAGGGGGTTGGTGAATTCCTCTTCCTTGCGCTAACTTGGAAGAATTTATATCGAGTTCATGCTCCTATATTTTGCATATCTATTTGCCTCTTTTTGAACCAAGTTCTTACTAAGTCATAATGGACTTGATGGGAAAAAAACACTAATGTAGTCCAAAATAAATTCAAAATATGGAACCTAAATTTTTTTATTACCTTAAAAATGGAAAAGTCGTGTTTCTCAATCTATAAATACTTGAGTTCGTGGTATTTCAAACCATAACTCATGAAAGAAATAGGGAATTCAATCCCCTCTTTATATTCTTGTACCAAGATGGTAGAAAAAGTATGTTTAGAAGCATGAGAATAAATAATTAAATATTTCTCAAAATTTAGACATACTAACACAAGAACTTTTTCTATAGTAGTCTTGATGTTATTGAAGGTTTCTTTCCCATCGCTTTTCTAATGAAGGGCATTATTTCATTTCATCATGTTGGTTATGTGATGAGTTAATTTGTAAAAACCATGCAAAATTATTCTTAGGAAAACAACTTTGCCAAAGAAGGAATGGACTCCTTGCTAGTTGGAAGTATCAATTTTGGATAGCTTGAACTTTGTCTAGATCTATTTTTATACATTATTTTGACACATTGTGTCCTAGAAATTTTCCTTGAGTAACTCTAAACACTATTTTCTTTTGATCAATAGAAATTCCATTATCTATGCATCATTATAACAATTATTTGAGATGACTGAGGTCATCTTCCCTCTTCTTGAAACTACTATTATATAGTCAAGCTACACAACTATGCACTTGTTCTTGAGATATAGGAAGTTAAGCCCACATCTCTATGAAAATAATCTATTGCATTAATCAACCCAAAGTGCATCCTCATGTATGGAAAATTCCCCATAGAGTAATGAAATCCATTTTATGTTGATCTTATGTTGTGACTTTAATTTGATTATAGCAAAAAAAAACCCTCCAACATAGATAACATTTTTGAGCTAGTGATTGCTTCCAAAATTTGATCGATGATTGGGAGAGGATAATTAACCTCCAATGAGGTTTGGTTGAGATTTATGAAATATACACAAATTCTTATTTTTTCATTCTTGTTTTGAATGGGAAATATATTTTGTATCCACATAGAATGATGAATAGGAAGATAATCCTTGCATTCAACATCTTTTGGATTTTTTCATAGATAGTTTATATGATCTTTGGGTTATAGTGCTCGTAATTTTGTTTGAATGAATTCACTCGGCTTAAGGGTAATTGTATACCACATTTATTTAAATATAAATTATTTCATCTCTACATATGAATAGGCTAGAATATCAATGTATTCTTTTAGAAGGGTAAAAAAATTCCTCTTCTCCTCTCGGGGCAACATTTCTGATGTTAACTATCCTCGGTTGTTCTTCAAATTTGATGTTCACTTTCTCAAAATTAGATAAATCATGAGATCTATCCAACTATTTACTCTTCATATATATATCATGTTTGTCAAATATTTTAACTAAACAGACAAATCCTTTTTGAATCTTATTACCTTTGAGCTTGATTACTCCATCCTAATCAGCTTCATTTTTAATCCCTCATTCACGATTAAAGATAATAAATCCCTATAACTCATAACACAACCCTTATAATACAAGTACTTATGAACTATCTCTTTGCTTGAGAAAAGAGATTATGTATTAATTATCACTGAATTTTTTTAATTTTATGAGTTGTGGTGGTGCAAATTAACTTGCATAAATTAATATGTTGTTCATTAATCTACAATCATTTAATTATCATACATAGGGACATAAAATTTCAATATTTTCAGTGTTGTATGAAAGATTCAGATGGTTGGGAGGTATAAAGGTAAATTTTTGTCACTACAATTAGGAAATAACAATGTTGAAATGAACTAGATTATGATTGAAAGTAAATACTATGGATAATAACAAAGCATGTAAAAATAGAGCATAGATAAAGAAATGGATTATTGCTAATCTAATCATGCGAGGAATTAAAACAACAAATAGAAGGAGAGGGTTAGAAAACCACAAGTGGGCCCTACCTTGGGTGTTAATCCCTCCTAAGGCATGTATCTACAACGAATTAACAGAACTCATATTCTTATTTCATCAGCATGAAGATTACAAGTGGAAAATACAGCAAATTCTCTACCTAAGGATCAATCTATCTATGTATCTCTCTCTCCTTCTCTACAACATTAATATTTCCTTTTTATATCTTTCATTACAGTAGAGGCGTGAAGAGATAGAGTCCTACTAGGATTTCTAGTTGGATTAAGTAAAATATATTAACCAAACAATCCAAAACTTACATGCATGCAACAAAACTATTCAGTAGATGTTCTCATACAATCACATAACTTAACTAACTAATCGATCAATCAACCAGTTATTAAATTATGATTTAAATAAATTAGTTCTTTGTTTGAGTTGCAACACATAATCAGGTGATGGTGTTGATTCTTCTTCTTGTTCTCATAATTTCTTCTTCCATCAACACGTGCGAGCTTAGGTGTAGTGTCCATGTTGTGCAAGCTCCTCAGAATCACAACTTTATGTATGTGTGTGACCTCCTTTGGCATGGATGCTTTGATGTGGATGAGTCATTTTGGTTGCATGTTAGTTACTATGGATGACCTATTTGCTGTGAATTAGTTCCTTTGGTTGCATGTCGGTTGTTGCGTATGGATCCTTTGATGCATGTTAGTTATTGCATATAAAAAATTCTTTGCAAACAAGGATGGCATTTATACAAAGCATTATTTAACATCATATTGCAATCAAAAGAATAAATGCATACTCATAATCCACAAAATAAATTAAACTAGTAATAATTATATTAACTAATATCTATACCATGAGTTCAAGTTATAATGAAAATGTCTAGCAATATCACAGGGAAATACAAGTTCAGGACTACAAATGGTTTGACGAATACGAGAATATGTGGTGTTTTAAAAGGAAATAAAATGACTCGTCACACCCCCAGACTTAACATCTTAAATGTCCTCATTCATTTTTCTTTGGCTCCATCTGTATGATGCTGATATAAACGTCTGAAATCAACCAAGGTAGATGTTCCTTTAAGCTTGGTGAAGAAGTATCCTCTATTCCTTTTGTATCTTTCCATGACTATGTCATGTATTTCATCATGCAATTGCTTGTTACCATAATAATGTGGTATATGATAGTGGAATATTGGGGGATAATAACCAATGGGAAACCAAGTTTTTCCACATCCTTTAGAAACTTCAATGTATGCATTTACCCTCCTTAAAGTTGGAATGATATTGGGATAAGAGTGCATTTCTTTTCTTTGCATTTCGGGGACATCTCTTTCTAGTGCATCCTACAGGCATATGTTATCTCTCATGCATTAAATTTAATGTGGCCCTTGGATTATTCTTGAGCTTCATGTATCATCTGGTGTACTCGATGTCTAATGTCCCTATGTTCCATGTATTTACCATATTCTTCAATAATTGCCCTTGTATTTGAAGCTTCACCTCTGATCATCAATGGTTGCACTTTTGACAAGTGTTTATATTCCTCCATCTTCTTTTCTCTATACAATTCATTGTTAAAATAAGAACACAAGTGCCTTAATTAGAACATCTCTAATATAAAGTCTGGGATCCATTCCTATCATATTCAAGGGCATAGTTATACATATACAATTCACATAACAACTGAATCTCATGAGGCATTTTCATGTATATTCTAAAGAAAGGTCTGCTCCACTAATATCAAATGGAATATTTGAGTTGATACAAGTGAGATTTAATCTGCAACATTTGTTCTTTCAAGAAAATGGCATAAATGTTAGAAGGTGGCCTGCATTTAACTATCTCATTGGTCACCTGAATTGTATCTTCCGCTTCTTCTTGAGTCTTTCTATTTCCTTGTCCTTGGCCTTAAGTTGTTTATCCTTTTCCTTAATGTCCTGTTGATGTTGGAAGATTAATTCTTCCTTATCCCTTTCCCATTTTCCTGCAGCCTATTAACATAATTTTCAAATTGTTGCACCCAGTAATCTAATAAGGTTGTCTAAGTGGCCATGTTTCTACAAGCTGGTTTTGAAGGTTCTTTGAAAAAATCTCTGATGATAACCTATGGCTGCAAGCTAGCTTATGGAAACAATGGGGAAGTAGGCTCTAATATGGTCTCAATTGTATCCTTAGTAATTGGAGGAACATTTCCCTACACCTTCTCAATCTACTTAGGTGGTTATTCTACTTCAACTCTGTGAACAATATTTTCAATAATTTCTTCAAGAACATGGGGCATATCATCCCCAACTTCCATCTCATCAGTCTGTGTTTCAAACACTACATGGTCATGGAATTCCTCTATCTTATCTTCATCATTGGTGGCTTTATAAGTTGTGTCTTCAATTTCCCTTGCAATTTCTTCTCCTTCATGCTTTTCATGGGTTTCCCCAGCATGAACTGCCTCTGCATGTTGTTCAGCAGGGCTTTCTTGAACAACTTTCTCATTACTTTCTTCTCTGTATTATCCTTCATATCCTCCATGGGCTCTTGAATCTCAACATCAACACCTTCCTGATATTTTTCCATGGATGTGGCCTCAATATTCTCTTATGTAGCTTCTTTATCACTATCAAGTGATATGGTTTCGAGATTTGTGGCTTTTGATGTTTTGGCTTTCTAGTTCTTAGGCGATGAGAATGCCTAGGTGGTGTAGGAGTAGACTTGGAAGATTTAGGAGTAGACTTGGAATATTTAGGAGTAGACTTAGAAGATTTAGGAGTAGGCTTGGAACATTTTCTCTTACTCCTTGAGGTGGATGATTCAGGGGTTGAAAACCTAAGTAGGGTTTCAACAATTAGAATCCTCTTAGGGGATACATGAGCATGGTTCTCTTCAGCAGGTTGTGTATTTTCAGAAATAGGGGTTTAAGTGGCCTGAAAAGTGCAAGTTGTGGGTTGAGCCTAAGAAATGGAAGTTGTGGGTGTAATTGTATGGGTTGAAGAACTACCAAGTACTTCTCCTTCTCTTCTTTCTTTCCCCAATAACTCATTAATATTCTTGACCCTTGAAAAATCCCCCAATTCAATTCAGGGTGTTCTCTTTCCAGTGTATGTTTTATAATCAAAGTGATGAGACAATGGTGAGATAAATCTGACCTCCCCCTCTATGACTCTCTACTCATTCTTTTCAAGATTTCATTTAAGAAATTGGGAACATTAACATGTCTACCATTTTTCAAATGATTGAGTAACTTGAAATGGATAGTATTCAATATGGAGTATCTACCTTTGCAAGTAAATTATTTGATAATGTAATTGGAAACATCAGCCCAAAATTCTTTCAGAGAAGTGTGAAATGTAACTTGTCAATCAGTCACTAAGTTCTCATCTGCATCACCAAATTCTCGTTGAGCTGCATCCGGATTGCTTTCTCAGGGAAAAGCTCACCTTCTACAAGAAGCCCTATTATTGCAGCTAAAATATCATCATCCAATTTCACTGTTAAACCTTTGATAGTAGCCTCTCCGTCCTTGAATGTGGTAGCAAATTTTATCACCATGGATTCATTGAAACCCTAAAACTTATTGATATATTCCATCCATCCGCTATTTTGAAAATAATGGAATATCTTAGGCTAGTTGCAGAGTTGAGAATGGTCTGTAGGCTCATGGCGGATTAGATCCCCTCCCATTTTGAATCCTACAAACTCCTTTAGCTCTGAGAGGAAAAATCTCACAATTTGTAGTAATGATGCAAGAATTTGAGTAAGTGTAAATTTTTTGAGTACTTGTGTTTTTGAATTCTCGACCAAATCACACGCAGTGTAAAAGGAATGCATTAAATTAATTTGACAACCGAAAATGTGTGAGGTGAGGTTATGTGACAAAGTGGGGTGATGTGGAGTGACAACTCATAGGGTGAAAGGTGACGGTATATAATAGTTTTTTAAAGACATTTATGACATGGCATAAACATTAATTAAACATAATCATTCTATCGATACTTTATTAAAGTGAAATGAGTGCACTTATCTCAAGAAATGCGTAGGATGATGATAGCATGTGTAATTGTGCCTTTTGCTACATGTTGAGTTGTCATGATGATGCATGTTAAGTTGTCATGATATTACATGTTGTTATAGTATTGCATACGTATGCAGTGTTATGTTGAAGGCTCCTTAGTGAAATCAAATAATTCTGGAGAGGGAATATTGACTTGTTCTGGTGTTAGTCATCTTTATCACCACTTGCATAAAAATTTTTCCTTATTTTATTCATGCAATCTTAAGTTCCACAAACAGAAAAAAAAAGCGAGCTTTCTTTGCGCATGCTACTACAAGTGGACATCTAGTCTTTACACCATATGTTTCTATCAGAGACTATGCACTTTTTCAACAAATACACCAAATCCTACAAAACAAAAATCCTAAAAAATAAAACATGTTAGTTGAGTGGTATTGATCACCAAGAGGGCTGATCACATCACTTTTATTCACCCTTGGAGTATTCAACAAGCTAAATATACCAAGGTCACTTGAATATCTCATTCTTCAAAAACTTTAGAAGATGAACCAGCAAGTTCAACTTCTGACCTTAACTTTGATGTTCTCATCTCCATCCTACTTTGACCTCCTCTAAACTGCTGCATGAAGGTGCTCCTATTAGTTGGATTTTTGTACAACCTCAACCTATGACCATTACAGTAGTTTTAATCTCACAGGATCTATGGTGGTGAGTTTTACAACTCCATTGGGAAATATTTTCTCAATCTCATATGGACCTAGCCACCTTGTCCTGAGTTTTCCCATGTGGTCCTTGTACTTTGATTCAAATAAGAGAGCCCAATCACCTTCTTGAAATTATCTTATCTTGATGAACCTATCATGCCATTTGATCCTTTGCTTCAAAATACCTTTGTATTATGCATAGCTTGTCTCCTCATTTCATCCAACTCATTGAGTTGGAGAATCCTCTGCCTCTGAGCTTTAGACAAATATATGCCTAGTTCAAGTGCATTCCTTAGTGTCTTGTTCTCAAATTCAATTGGGATAACATCAGTCTTACCGTAAAAATATCGAATAGTGTGAATCCTTTTGTTGTCTTCCAAGTTGTGTTGAATGCCCAAATTTCCTCTGGAATTCTATCTGCCCAATCTCTCTTGTGGAGTGCAATAGTTTTTGTCAAGATGGATTCTATTTCCCTGTTTGTCACCTCAACTTGGCCATTAGATTGGGGATGATGAGGTACAGAATTCCTGTGTATGATTTCATATTCCTTAGCCAGATCAGAAATAACTTCAGCAGTAAAGTGTGTACCTTGATCAGTATAATTTCTCTTGGTACTCCATACCTTGTGAAGATGTGGTCATACAAGAATTTGGAAACTTTCTCACTCTTCTGATTTGGAAATGCTTTCACTTCTATCCATTTAGTGAGGTAATTTGTGCACACCAAAATGTATTCCTTTTGTTGAGATTTAGGATCTATATGACTAATGAATTCTAAACCCCATTTGTCAAATGGTTACAATACTAATTGATGCTACAATGGCATCTCAACTGACTTGTAGGCTTACCCATTCTTTGGCATCTATCACACCTCCTGGTATATAATGTTGCATCCTTATGCAGTGTTGGCTAGTAGTATCTTGTTGTCAACACTTTTTGTGTTGTTCTTTTTGCAGCAAAGTGTCCTCCACATGGTTCATTATGGCAGGCTTTGAGGACATCATATATTTCCTCATCATCTATGCATCTTCTCATAACATTATCCTGCCCTGTGTGAAATAGAAATCCATCTATCTAAGAAAAATTCACACTTTTCTCAACTATGTATTTCTTTTTAGAATATAAGTAGTGTGGAGGTGTCTTACCTGAGACCAAATAATTAGCTATATCAACATACTAGGGTGTTCTAGTGGAAATGGAAAACGGTGTTCATCTGGGAAAGAGTCATCCACTACTTGTTCTTCATTATTATTCTCCATTCTTGAAATAAATTCAGCTACAACATTGTCCTTACCAGGATTATCCACAATGGTGACATCAAACTCTTGTAAGAGTAGCAACCATCTAATTATTCTATTGCTTACAACTAGTTTGTTGATCAAGTATTTAATTGCAGTGTGGTCAGTGTGAATAAACATTAGGTATCCTATGATGTAGTGTCTAAACTTGTTAATGGCATACACAACTGCTAAAAAATATTTCTCTGTGATTGTATAGTTAAGTTCAAGCATGTTGTAGGTTCTTACTGACATAGTAGATTGTGTAATTTAGAATTCCATCCTTCTGTCCTAAAATAGCTTTAATGGCATGATATGAGGCATCAATATGAATGTGAAATGGAAAAATCCAATCTGGTCCTCTTAACACATGTGCAGAAGTTGACATTTACTAGAATGCAATCTCACATTTCTCAATTCACTCAAAGCGGTATCCTTTCCCGGAGGAAAAATAATAGTGTTGCAATCTTACTGAAGTCATGTATAAATCTTCTCTAATACCTAGCATGGCCTCTAAGCTCCTCACATCCTTTTACTTATTTGGTGTTAGCAAATTTGTAATCAATTTTTTTGTTGGATCTACCTGAATTCTAGCAGATGATAGATAATGTCCCAACATTATTCCTTCAGACATCATCATGTAGCATTTTTTATTGCTTAAGGACATGTTATGCTCCTTGCATCTCTTAAGAAATTTGTCTAGATTCTTCATTGCTTCATCAAAAGTACTTCCATGTACTGTAAAATCATCCATATATACCTCCATGCAGTCATTGGTTAGATCTAAGAAGATGCTCAAAACGCCCTCTGGAATGTAGCAAGTGCATTACACAAACCAAAAGGAAGAACAAAATATGCAAACGTTCCCCATGGGCACGTGAATGTGGTCTTGTCTTGGTCCTCTGTGTAATCTGAATTTGGTTATAGCCACTATATCCATCAAGAAAGAAAAATATTTCTTGCCAACAAGAGTTTCAAGTACTTGATCAATGAAAGGAAGTAGAAAATGATCCTTTTTTGTTGTTGCATTCAACTCTCTATAGTCCATGTAGATCCTCCATTTACCCTTATTTTTAGGTCTGATGTGACAAGGAGTGACACACATTGGTATGCGAAATTTGATATATGAATCCAAAGATCAACAATTTTTAAATTCTTCTTTCACTATATCCCTCACTGTTGAGTTCATTCTTCTTTGTGGCTATCTTATTAGCTTGCAGCTATCTTTAATGTATATCTTATGTGTACAGAACTTAGGGTGGATTCCATGCATGTCTCCATAGTCTCATGTAAAAGTTTTTTTGTGCTTTTTCGGAAGAGAAATCAATAGTTGCTCTTGCTACAGGCTTAGCATTTTTTCACATTAAGTGACTTTCTTGGATTAATTTCAGCTTCTTAGAGAGATCAGTCATGGAGCATATACTGCTACTTATAGAATTCAATATACAATCATGTGGAAGAAGTTGGTGGAGGATGCAATTCTTACCTGGAACGTTCATAATGCTTTCTTTGTAGTAGGATTTGATTCTCAAGACAACTTATACACCGTAATTTGTCATCTACTTCTTCATTCCTCCCATAATTATTTTGCAGGACATTAGAAAGAACAACATCCTCTTATTTCCATTAAATTGTGCATGAATTATCCAGCATCATGAGTTGTTAAACTGAGCTTTGGTCATCTTCTGGATCTTCAAACCAAACGGTTTGGTCTTCTTCATTGAACGATTGTGCAGGGGGGTAAAGCATGATATTTTTATGCCACTTCCATTAGAGATAATCATATTACCAAATTTGCATCCTATGAATGCATCGGAAATTTCTAACCATGGTCTTCCCAAGATGATAGGATATCCTCCCAAGCTTTCTTTTGGCTGAAGAACAATAAAATCAATAGGGTACTCCCAAGAGTCTACCACTACTACTACATCCTCTAGGACTCCTTCAGGATTAACTGTTGATCTATCTACAAGTTTGTAAGACTGTGGTTGTTGGTCTTAGTCCCTCTAACTTCAAATCATCCATGATTTGTTTTTTCATTACATTTATTTTTTCCCCAAGTCAATCAGAGTGTTCTTGATCACTGTGTCATTGATTGTGACATTTACCAAAGGACTTCTGGATCTATGTATTTAGGTAGTTGTCCAATGACCTATACAATAGTTGGATCTTTCCTCTTCCTACCCAGTTTCTTTATGCATAGGTATTTAACCAATTTATTGTAGATGGGAACATCCTTAATAGCTTGAATCAATGGAATTTTGACACAAATGTCTTTCAATTAGTTGAAAAAATCATAATCAAATTATGATTTGAGGTCAATCTTCTTTTCTTGTAACCTTTCAAGAAATGGTGGCTCATTATCATGTGTTTTACCCTTGCTGGAATTTTTCTCAGGTTGTTGTGGATTAGCATGCAACGTCTTCTAGCTTTATTGTGGATCGGTATGCAACAACTATGGTTCTTCTGTAATTTCAGTAATGGTGGGTCCAACTGGTGGAGGAAGTGCTCTTCTGAGCAAAGACAAATATTTTTGACATCAATGGAATAGGTAGGGTTTTGATCTGGTTCAGTGGAATAGGATAGATGAGTAGCTTTATTGTTAGGGTTAGGCATTGGTTAAGCTGGTAGTTGGGTAGCTTTTGGGCGATAGCTTGCTTGGGGCTTTAGCATCGAGATCTTGTTGTTGCAAATAAGAAGGTTACTAATAAGATTGTTGGTAATTAGGAGGTGGGTTATTCCACTACGCCCTCTTGTCCAAGGTTGTTGCCATGATTGCGGAGATTATTGCCATTGTTGTTGTGGTTGGCCTTGGAATTGAGGTTTCCATTGTTGTTGATATTGGTTATGATATGGGGCCTAACCTTGAGGGTTAGCCCAAGGTGGGGCTTCATATATGGATTATTAGACTAATTTTGAAATGAATGCATATGTTCTTGTGTCATACCTCCTTACCTTAGTGGCCATGGGTTTCTTTGAGAAATGTAGAAAACTTGTCCATCTTCACTCTCTAACATCTTCAACTCAAGTGAAGTCTCCTTTCTTGAGAAATGTTGGCCAATTCTCTGCATCTACAGTCATATTTCTTCCTTCTGTATGCATGGCAGTACTATGTGATTACTACTTTTGCATCTTCCTTTTTATTTTTGGCATGTAGAGCATCTAATTGATTGGCCATGTCATTGACAATCTCTTCTCAATATTTTTAAACATGTTGACAATATTTGACTTGGATATGTCCCCAATTGTTTTGGTAGTTGATCCACCTCTTGATCTTACACTTCTTACTCTCTTCATAGCGGTTCTTAAGTAATTTTTGCAAGCTTCCTTTTTTGCAAAAGTAGCTTTTGAAATGTCCCCTTCTCCTATCAGATCCAGACCATCCATGTCCTCCTCATTGATTCCCTTTAAAGAAAATAATTTAAGAGATTCGGTGGTAGTCCGGTGTGCCTTGACTTTTGAACACATAATAGGAACCTTTCCAAATAGTCTTCCAATGGTTCATCCTCTTTTTTCCATTTTGTAGATTTCATCACCTCCTCGATGCTTGGTCTGCAATAATCCTGGTACTTATCAAGGAATTTCTCCTTCATTTTTTCCCACGTGGTTACAAAATTTCTTCCCAATCCCATGAACCATCTCAAGGCTGCATCCTTGAGTGTAGTAGAAATAACTTCAATTTATGTGCATCAGTAGTATAATCATAGCTCCTACATAGAACATCAAACTCAAACAGAAAGGTGTCTGGGTCTTCTATCATTAATCCATGAAAATTAGGCAAGTCTAAGGGAGAAATATTCTTCATGGAAGCTGCTTTGCATTATTATCAATAATGGGGAACTCAAAGGTGGTTTCCCCATTTCAAACATTTTGATCTACTTCTTCGCCAAATCTGGATGCTCGGGAGCGCGTCGAACTATCACTTGGAGGATGATCTTCAAATAGTAAACCAAGGATGTCTTCTTCATAATCCTCAAAGGTATATGAAGATATTTGTGCTACTTGTGGATTAGGTAAAAATCTACCATGGGCATCCCTTGGGTGGTGCATGCATCAACTAACTCAACTTAATCAACGGAAATTAGTTGGGGTTGGTTTGGAGCTAAATTTCCTAAAACCTAAACTTTGCTCTAAGAAATGAAAAACCTCTCAAAAACCTTATAACTTGGTAATATCCTCGGAAATGGTGCCAAAAATGGTGGTGCAAATTAACTTGCAGACAATTAATATGTTTTTCATTAATCTATAGTCATTTAATTATCAAACCTAGGGATGTAAAATTTCAATATTACCAGTGTTGTATGCACAGTTACAGATGTTTGGGAGGTATAAAGGTAAAAAAATTTCGCTACAATTAGGAAATAATAAAGCCGGAAATGAACTAAATTACAAATGAAATTAAATACTATTGCTAATAACAAAACATGTAAAAGCATAGCATAGATAAAGAAATGGATTGTTGCTAATCTAATCATGTGAGGAATTAAAACAACAAATAGAAGGAGAGGGTTAACAAACCACAAGTGGGCCCTTCCTTGGGTGTTAATCCCTCCTAAGGCATGTGTCTATAACGAATTAATAGAACTAGGATTCTTATTTCATCAACATAAAGATTACAAGTGGAAAATACAGACAAATTCCCTACCTAAGGATCGATCTATCTACATATCTGTCTCTCCTTCTCAACAACATTAATCTTTCCTTTTTATATCTTTCATTACAGAAGAGGTGTGAAGAGATAGAGTCCTATTAGGAGTTCCAGTTGGATTAAGTAAAATATCTTAACCAAACAATCTGGAAACTTACATGCATGCAACATAACTATTCAGTAGATGTTCTCATATAATCACATAACTTAACTAATCGATTAGTCGATCAACCAGTTATTAAATTATGAGTTAAATCAATTAGTTCTTTTTTTGAGTTACAATGCATAATCAGGTGATGGCGTTGAGTCTTCTTCTTGTTCTCATAATTTCTTCTTCCATCAACATGTGCGAGCTTAGGTGTAGTGTCCACGTTGTGCAAGATCCTCAAAATCATAGATTTTTGCATGTGTGACCTCCTTTGGTTGTGGATGCTTTGATATGGACGAGTCCCTTTGGCTACATGTCGATTCTGCAGACGACCTCTTTAGTGTGAATGAGTTCCTTTGGCTACATGTCGAGTTGTTGCTATGGATCCTTTGTTGCATGTTATTTGTTGCGTATAACTCCTTTGCAGACAAAGCTGTCATTTATACAAAGCACTATTTAACATAATATTACAATCAAAAGAATAAATGAATACTCATAATCCAAAAAATAAAGTAAACAAGTAATAATTATCTTAACTAATATATATGCCATGAGTTCATGTTATAATAAAAATGTCTAGCAGAGATCACGGGAAATACAAGTTCGGGGCTACAAATGGTTTGATAAAATACATAAGATGAGGTATTTTAAAAGGAATTTAAACGACTCATCAAGTTGTAAGGAATGCTTGTGCAAAATACCATTTCAATGGTATATTTGTGTTCTCCATATTCAAGTTGGGGAATAAGAAGAGATGGAAATATCTTGTCAAGAAATATACTTTTTCATCCATTTCTCTTGATAAAACATTTATAGAAAAGGAATCAAAGTGTTCACTGTAATCCTACGCTCTATTTTATAGCGCTTGTGTGATGCTCTATGTGATTTCATCAACGACAAGTTGGCCATTGGAAAAATTATATTCATTAACTAACTTGAGTCTATGTTGCTCAAGAATTGGCAAAGTAAATCATAAAATTATCACCAAGCATATCAATATGGTTTCTAATGTTGGATTGTGTTTTGAGGTGGTTTTCAATCATTAACCATGTGGGAAACACTTCACCTCTCGCTAATTTGACATTTGGGTTCATCTTGTTTGTTCTCCCTTATATCCGATTGATTTTTTTAACCAAAAATAATTAAACCATAATCATATTTAATTCTCGATTTTGATTTAATAATAATAATGGTATTGGAAAAGCTCATCCAGGTTTACCCTAGTGGTGGGGAATGTGGGTTATATATGGGAGGTCTTGGGGTCCATTCCTTGGGTGACCACCTCTATAGCTCATCGTTACTCGGCTAGGCGGTGTTGGGTGGGTCACCGCTTGGTGGTAGAGGTGGTCTCTCGATGTAGTGCCAAGCTAGCTTGGTGTTTAATGTGATGAAGGTCGGGGCAAGCATGAATCCCGTGTTCAATGTGATGAGGCATGTTTTGGCATCACTACACAAGAGTTATCCCAAACCACTTTTCTCCTAATAAGGGGAGTAAGGATAAGAGGTTGACACATTGGAGTCCTCCTTTAGTAGGTTGGATCAAACTAAATTTTGATGGTGCCTCTAAAGGCAACCCTAGAGCCGTTGGTTGCGGGTGTGTGTTTCGTAATGCTTTGATTGTCAGCCTGTCCTTGCTATGGATTTTGATTGTGGTGTAGCTTCCAATAATTTCATAGAAGGCATGGCCTTGTGGCGGGGTCTGGCTGAAGCTAAGCATAAGAAATGGTCTAGAATTTGGGTTGAAGGTGACTCTCGGCTATCATTATGATAGTGCAAGGAAACTATTCTCATGCTTGCAATTACAATCCATTTGTGATAACATTTAGGCAATTTTTCTTGATTTTGAGGAGGTGATTTTTTCTCATATTTGTCGAGAAGGCAATAAGGTGGCAGATGGTTTAGCTAATATTGGTGTCATGCTTTGGAATAAGGGTCGGGTGATGGCTCAATCATGGGAGATGATTTTCCCCAATGTCATTCAAGCCCTTTTGGTTAATGATGCGTGTTTGGCTTGTGTAGAGGGGACTTTTAATCTCTAAAGTCATACTCTTGTTTTCCCCCTCCCGGTAATGATGGTTTTTTAAAGGAAGGATTTGGTTTTGGATTTGAAGCGTGGCATGTACCTAGCATTCATTGGCTTTGGGGAAGGTGTTTGGATTTTAAGTTACGTTTTGGTTGTCTTTGGGCTATCTTTTTGGCTCCTTCTTCCACAGTTTAGCTAGTTTGCCTTCAGGGTGGGTCTGGTAAGTTGAAGTTCGTCGGTCTGTTTCTCCTTCTTCTCTCATGGCATCTGGTGGAGACTCTATGGGTGGCTCTGGGAGGAAGTGGCATCATGCTCAGACTGGGCCTAATTTGGGTGATTCCTTTTCGGAGTGGCTCAATGGGAGAATTAAAAATGTGGCCATGAGGGGGTGGCTGGAGCAAGTTTGGTCAGTGGCCGAGAGCATTGAAGATGACGAAGAAGAAGTGGTTGTCTACAATAAATTGAGGAGGTTAATGTTGGACCCTAGTCAATCGTAGGTCGAAGGAATGTGTTTGATGTGGTACAGGGGTTGAGCATGGCCAACATTATCTCTAATTCAGTAGGTCAGTTTCTCCTCCATAAGGAGATGAAGGACCTAGAAGCAAGGGTGGTCAGTTTACAATTTCATATTCATGCCCTGACTCGTGGAGTGAAAGCTCTCTCTCATGGCTTGGTGGTGGTGGCGGAAAACCAAGGACTCTACCTCCCGGAGAAGGCCAAAGTTGATTTTTCGATTGTTGTGCTAGCTCTTCTTCATCTCCTTCGTCTTCAAGTAACTCAAAGGTGGAGATTCTAGTGGAAAAGCCTCTAGGATCTATCATGGAAGATTGAATTCGGGGTTCTCTGATTTGAGCTCGTTCAGTATGGAGTGGTTATCACTCTTTTTGTTTACAGTCTAGGAATGTACAGTTTGGTGATATATATTGTTGTATAGGAACTGGTTTTTTGGTTTTTGTAGCACGATAAAGTGCATTTTACTCTCCCTGTTAAGTCCAGTGATTTGTAGATTAATCATGGACTGTAATAGGAACTTTTTTTTAGGCTAGGGCCTTCTCCCTAGGAATATTCAACAAAAAAAAATAATGGTATTGGAAAGGAATATTAATAATAAAAATATAATTATGCCGAAGGCGTTGTATAAATTGGAGTGAACCTTGCCCCCTCCGACATCCGCACATATTTGACATAATATTTTTTTAATCATTTTGTGTGTAAAAATTTCCATGTATTGCGGAAGATAAGAGTAGGACTTTAGTAAGGTTATAGTGCATGTAACTTAGGTGCTCACCAGAATAAGAAGCAAAATCAATACAACTAGATATTACACACCTTCTAATCCTCAATCTTCTTCTTCTGCATACAACAAACAAAACAACCGTAGTAAGTAGTTTCCTCTCGGAAACAATTGAACCCACTTCAGATACAAATATAGATCCAAATAAATCAATTTGTATATAGTAAAATGAGGATATATTAGGTTTACAGATTTATCTATGTGTGCAGGTCTGATTTAACCCATAATGGTGTTGATTTTAGGACAGCTATTAGTGAGAGCTTTGTTTAGCACAGTTCCTCGTAACATTTTGTTTATTTATTTAATTTAATTCTCGTTGCAACTATCCAATTATTGCTAAATTTACAACATTAACTTAGGTTTTAGTGTGGTTAATGCCTTTGGATCTCAAATAAAGTGTTTGTATTGTTATGCAAGGAAAATTACAGTTTGCAACGTCATTTAGGATGTGTTGCTCTCCATTTTGTTGTTTGGGTTTTGAAGAGCGGTTAACCCGATTGGTGGGTTTGTTTGACATGGGTCTATTTTTCCCACTCAACTTGTATTTTCCGTTAAATGCATGGATAAACAAACAAAAAATATGATTCTTTTGAAATTATACGATTCATATCATATCTTTTTCAACCGCAATTTTATCAATCAAATGAATATCTATATCGAATGCCCTTAAAAAAATTTAAAATGTGTCCTAACTCTGCGAACCCTAAATTTCGACAACGTAGATTAACATCCGAACATCGATGACATAATAATAATTTAATTTGATTTGATGAAGGGCTTTGCTATAGGTTCTCTACATCACCATTCATCTCCTATGTGCTAAGTACGGGGCTCTGGCGTCTACCGACCATTCAATCATGATCGTACGCCAATGAAATAAATCCTCATCATCTATGTGAGTATTCAATCAGTTGGACATTCACAATTGGGTTGAGGATTCCCCCTCACGCAGCGTGGGAAATGACGTAGATGACGTAGATTAACATATGAACATCGATGACATAATAATAATTTAATTTGATCTAACCGAAGGGCTTTTCCTATAGGTGCTCTACATCATTGTTCATCTCCTCTGTGATAAGCACATGGATTTAGGTGATGTTTACCATTTGATCCTAATCATACGTCTTGTGTTATCCCCAACGGAAATGTCGGTTCTTGACTCAAAGCTAGGTTGTTTATCTGGCTTGGTTGGTTGTTACTCGTCTTCCTTTTGGGGATTCCTTCAGAGGTCGATCTGCCAATGGGTGGGACTGATTACATTGAATCGTAAGGGCTCAGTAGATTGAATTCATAGTTATAAATGGCCCGTGTTTTGTATCCCCTTTCTCCATAGAACATTTGAAAAAATATTCACATGTTACATATGTTCCTCCTCCTAAGAAAGTTAGCTTCCTCAAAACGGTTCCACCAAATAATATCATCTCCTAATTGCTTCTCCTCCCTTTTCTACACCCCTTCTTCCTCCTAGTATGTTTTGGTCCCTCAAATTCAACCTTATCTTACGATGCCCCTTTGGCATTCACATCGCACATTTTGGTGTGCGATAGCTAGAGAATAAATACCATTTAGAGCTATGCAAATTTGAGATTAGGGATTCCTTGTTTTTAATTGTCTTTGGAGGGGGAGATATATGGTTTGTGTGGTGACCACATACACTTAAAATAAAATTAATGGATAGGTATAAAACTAGGTCCCACAATTTTTGTTATCTTCCTCCATGTTTGCACCAAATGGGTGTGATAGAAACAAGAAATATCCATTCACCCAAGCATTTTAAAGAGGGATTTTGGCCTGATGTTGTAGTTACATTGCTCATGTAGATATGCATACAATGTGGAATATTTCAATAGGGTATGGGTATGCACATCTGGAATGTAAATTATTTGACAAAATACCTCAAAGAAATTAAGGTTTCATCATAAAAAATGGTTACAAGTTTTGCACAAAAATGGGTTTTTGTAAAGGTCTTAGAAATAATCAAACAAATGCGTCTGGTAGGTGTGAGGCCAAACTCCACAAAAATTGGTATAATTATCCTTGCTTGTGAAAAAATGGGAGCTTTAGAACTAGGTATGTGAATCTATTGAGCATATTGGATCAGCAACTATCCTGGTAGATATTTATACAAAGGTGAGTTGATCGGTATGGACACTTGTCGGATGTTTTGGTGAAACGACATCAATGTTTTGTGATAATGGACATGTCTTTTATTAAGCTCCCAGTCCATTTTTTCCTATATAATCTTAGCCTTTGCATTAAAACATGAGCCTTAAAAGTAAATTTTTCTCACTATTGTATCTTATTGGGAATTCTCATAAGGGATTTTAGAGGAGGCACTCCACATGGTTTTAATACATGAAAACTCTCTGCAGACTCTTCTACATATCTCCATCTTTTGTAAGATTGTTTTTCCAAGTATTCTCTTTTAAGAGGGTTAACAAATCTACTCACTTTAATAACAAATGGGTTATACTTTCCACACTCATCATTGCTGCAAGATAACTTTTGAACATATATCACAGGTGTAGAATTTGGGTAAAGGCTCACTGGTTTGAAATTCATGGTTGAGTTGGAGGTCTTCTCATGGAATTTTATGGTTGCATGATATGCACAAAATGATCTTGGTGAATAGGCCTTGGAAAATTTAATTAATTTTCACTAAATGGTGGATCCAACTCGACAATAGTCCCTAGTACCCTCTCAGCTAATCCCAAACTTGGAGCTTTGAAATAGGGAATAGATTTTCAAACATTGATTGAGAGTGGGTATTTATCAAAAGAATAAATAATGAAGAATAGTGAAGGCATTATAACTGGTTAAAAAATGCTTGTAGTTGTGGATGGTCATGAACCATGCTCATATTGATCCTCGTACACTCGCTAGTTTGGTTAATAGGCATGGTTAACCGTGCTCATATTGATCCTCTTACACTCGTCAGTTTGGCTTATAGGCATGGTTTCTCATATAAATCTATCATGAGTTTGAATATATAGGTTTTCCTTAATAGTGATATCAAAAATTAAATCAAAGGAAGAGTATCTTTTTGGTCAAAGAATTTTATATAATTACATTTTGTACAACTAAAATGGCCCCTTTTTAGTGTTAACTATGCTCTCGAACCATGTCCTGAGATAATTATAAAACTTGGATAATGATATTAGATAATCGTAGCCACCAAATTGGTGAGTTAGACTTGATTTCTCGTGTAAACATGCCACTTGAATACCTTGCAAAAGGTAATAAAAACATTTTTTAATGATGCATAAAACACCTATCTAACCTCTATAATGGGAAAGTTAAGGTTTGATTGTATTACCTGGTGTCGTGGAATGTCACAAAAACCTTTAGAAAAAGTTATCATTTAACGTCACTCATCTAGGATCCTAGTTTACCATTTCAAAACTTTAGACAACTGTCAAAGGTCAAAATTTTAGTTTGGTTTTAGCTTACGGTTTAGGTACCCGTGTTGAGAAATGGAATTTGGGCACCACATACCTCTAGAATTTCACCATGACAACTGAAATTAACCATTAGTTTTGAGAAAAACACATTGGGAACTAGTTTTACAATGTATTTTTATAGGCCTTTTGTCATTCTGCAACAAGGAAAATTTATAATCAGGTCTGGAAAGGTAGTCGTTGTTTTAACCCTAATCACCAGATATAGATTTTGTCAACTTTGAAATTTTCCCCGTAGATCACAGAGTATATGGGTATTGACACATTATTGTTGGAGTCTTGGACATCATATTTTAAGCTCATTATCTTGGATAAATTGATCGTTTTTGTAGACTTGCAATAATAACGAGAAAATTGTTGTGGGACCTCCTTCAGCCTAATAACTATTGGGAAATTTGTAGACACCATCACATGACTATATATAGAATATATTTTTGTTATTTTTTTTGAGAAATTTACTTGTGAAGAATATGGTGTTTTCTCTCTCTTCTCTCTCTATCTCTCTCTAGATTGAAAAAGAAATGAAATTGCATATGTATTCCTTACCCTCTCTTGTTGTGTGCAAAGTGTTTAAATTCATTGTGAATGGAAAAATTTTGAATATGCAAAAATATTAGTTTTAGGAGAATGTCATGCCAACGTGTGTCATTGACCCATGATTACACGGTTTCCAAGTTAGGTATCATAAAGGTATAAAATGTTTGATACAAATTGAGTGTTAATGATGTATATGGTTTTCTAACATGTTTTATCCTTCAAAGGTAGAAATATGTATTGCTTTCATATTTAGATTTTTTCCTAAACGGATTATATCATGAAAGAAGTTAACATAATTGTATATGTGATGGAGAACCAAAGCATGTAAATTCTATAGATAGTTCTGCACCTTAATAGAAAGATGCATTTCAAAACTTGTTCTCAAATTTTGTAATGGTTTTACTATTGAAGGAAGAAAAGTTTATGTTATTATTTATGTGTGTAATTAATGAATTGAAGAATATTTTTATTATACCTTATATATCAATCGCATTGTAGAAAGTGTACTAAGTTGATTTCGATTAATTCTAGTAATTTTGCTTAGATGCGTAATAGTGAACTCAAACTTGAAAATTACATGTATCATAATCTTAAGAAGTAATAGATTTGTTGTTGATATTATAGTTGATGACAAACCGTGAATCCTTTTACCCTTCACCGTCGTGTCTTATGAATCATGTGTATTCTAGTAAGCTTCTTTGAGTTCATCTAGCATCTTGCTTAGTAGTCATAATGGTAATTTACAAATGGGAAGGTGCTTAATTGAGTTGATAAGGTGTTTTAACACCATTTGAAATGAGATCGAACATGGTTGTATTAAATTTAATCTATATTTTATTTCTATGACAATGTGGTTAGGGAAAAATGCCATCCTTCTTGGGTAAACTATGTTGCCTCATGCATAGGTTAGTGATGGGTGGTATCTCCCCATATAGGTGAAAACTTAGTGGAATCACCCTTACAAGACTCTTCATGTGTATCATTCCTTCAAGAACTTTTAGGTAGTTCCTCTAAACCAACATGACTATATAACCTAAGGACATGGTAGTTAGTACCTTACAACTATAAATGGGGGTAATATTGTGGTTTTATAAATGGATCTATAATCTTGTTAGGAATAGGAAGCGTCCTCACTTGTAATGTCACAGTACCTCTGATGGTGTATCATTATGGTTTAATGGAATCCTCAAACCACGGGTAATGATAATGATCACTCTAATCTGCACATACGTGGTATTATCTAACCATGACACAAAGCTTGTACTTTGCATAGTGGATCTTACAACCTATTATGTAATGTAGTTCTAATATGAAAGTTATGATCTTTGAATATAGCTAAATTGTAGAGCTCATTAAAAATACTCTTTGTATTATGTTGACTATAGTACAAAATTCCCATTATAAGGACATACACCATAAGTTGGTGAAACATAATATTTTTTCATGTCATTGACAATATGTGTAAATTAGTTAAGAGGTTAATTATGGATAATACCTTGTAATGGAGTACATCGCATGATTAATGGTTTAACAGATGTTGTGAAAAGCATCATTAGGAAATTTAAAGGTTTACTTTTTACTTGACATTTAAACCTTGTTATTAATGGAAGCATAATGAATGTTCATGCAAAACCATATATTTTGGTAACATAACCCCAACTAGTAAGTAATTTTGGAATTTTTATGGTGTTAATGATTGAAAATAATGTGGTGTACTACTTGAGAGCACACGCCTTTAATGAATTGAGAATTATGAAAGAATTTTAGAGAAGAACATGTCTCGGAATTCGTTGGTTATATGATCATTCATGTAGACATGTGGTATTTTACCGTTATCAAATGGTACTTGATACATTGGATTCACAACGTAAAATGAAATTGCCTTATCACGTGTAATGGGTGATCAAACTTATAATGTTTAACAATAGCCAAATGACTCATGTCCATATTTGGATATGTCTCTTGAGAACGTGAATTCCCTACTTATTGCAAGTCTTATAGGACTCATGTGAACTTAAATGAGATCAAAATGCTTAGAATTATTAGTATGATAGTAATATAATTAGAAGGAAATCAATGTTCCCGTGGCGGTGACTCTAATAAGCATTAAATGTGGTTTAATACAATGTATTTAACATGAAGGTAATTTAATAACGATGGAAAACCAATCATGGGACCTACGTATACGTATGTTAAGGTCTTTAATTGTCCTCCTTATAGACCTATCCGGGTATTGTGTTTTCTCTCACGAAGTGAATGGACATCGTTGATGTTTCCTTACTTGTGATAATGTACCTCCTTGTGAACACTAAATGTAATTTAAATAATTGCTTTAAAAAGTAGGTTATAATGAAACAAGGAGTAAATTGCAAAAACTATGTTCTTAGTGGAAAAATTCCTTGCCATATTCCTCATATGGACTATGGTATTGTTTTTTTACTCTCCTAGGGCTAAAGTGTCATCTCTTTATGAAATGTATTACTTGGTATCATATTAACGTGTTTAAAGAATCTTAAGTTTGGTTTCATGGACCCTCTCATCCCACATAGCTTGGCTTATAGTTGTTCTACCACTCTCTCCCTATAGGGTTATTTAAAGAAGGTAATATTTGTGACATGGTTTGTGTCCGTGCATCAAGGAATGTTGGTAAAAATATTAGAGACCAATAAAGCTAAGGTTGTGTTTAGTGTTACAATAGTTAAATAAATATAATAATTAATAATGTAACAAAAAATATATTTTATTTCAATGTTGATTTTGGGTTGTGAAATATTGGGCATTACAACTTGGATCCCTCATTTATAACTTGGAATACATTCCTTACTTTTTTGACAACAAGTTTGACATCCCATTGTGCTCTCGGGTTTTTAATACCTATTTATTCAACTAATTTAAGGCCAATAAGCAAAACCTCATATTCAACGGTGTTGTTTTTGTTTAGAAATTGTAACTTGAAGGAAAAGGGGTGAATTTCTCCTTGAGGATACATGAGCACTACACCTACTTTTAAATTGACATAAGATAAACTTCCATTGAATTCAAATGTCCAAACCTCATTGGGATATTTTTGTACAAATGTGGGATGATAAATTTCATCTCCATAAATTATCATATAGTTCTCATAACCAACATCGATAAAGAATGTTATCCCTAGAATCATCTAATTTTTGGACTATAAAATTGGCTTTTCTTTCACGTATTAGCTTATTTTTCATACCTTTGAATATAATCATAGCATGAGACAGTCCATTTGATTCTACCCTAACATCTCTACAAAGTATTCTTCTCAATAACATTTCATAAGAGGCTAAAATGTTAACTACAAGGATGGTAATTTTTACTATTTTATCGACGAAGGTAACAAATACAACTTGAGTGTATCTGATACAAAAAACTAGGGGAACTTGTTTTGTCTCCATCGAATAGCAATGAACAAGTACATGGGTAAGGATGGGGCCAAGATATTTTGAAGATTCAACTAACATGACATTTGTTATGTTTGTGGAGCCTATTTTCATGTTAGAGTATGGTACACCTTCCATGTGTTACACTCGGGTATTTTTACGGCGGTCCCGCTCGCCGGTGAGCGGGTCGGGGGGTTCGGGGTTGAAGCCCCCGATGAAAGGGGGTTCGGGCGAAGCCCCCGAAGCAAATTTTCATGGGTGGTTCATTAACCCATGGGTAATGGGTAACCGTTATGGGTTGTTTTTGGGCCCATGGTTTTTTCGGTCTTTTGCCCATTGTTTTGATACCCACGGTTTTTTTGCCCTTGGTTTTGATACCCACGGTTTTGTATCAAACTGCTTAAGCAGTTTTCTATTTATATGGTCTTATGCATATGATAGATGGACAAGCAAATGTATTACAGATGTGTTTTGAATTCGGGTGTGAATTCTGTAGAGTTTGTTGAGCATAGCTCCAAACGGATCTGGGTATTGTATTGAGAGAGTGGAGGCTTGTAATAAAATCTGAGCAAGTGATTCTTGGTGGACGTAGCCCAAATTGGGTGAACCACGTTAAATCTTGTCTCTCTGTGTTGTGTTATTTATTCTGCACTTTTATTTCAGATCTGTAATATTTTTCTGCATATTAGTTTCTACTGTTGCGATACTGTAAGGGATTATTCCGCATATTTTATCTCTTATTTCCTAACAACATTTTTAGAGGCTTTTGAATAAATGATGCAGTTAGTTTGACCTCCAATTAGTAACAACACGAAAAATTATAATTTTCTATAAGTGGATGGAAACAAAGCCAAAATGTTTTGTGAGGTTGTAGTCTTGGGACTAGGAAAATTTCCTTTTGAGGATGGGGATCCATGACCATACTTGAAGTATTACTTTTGATGAAATTTACCAAATTTTCAAATTGGTCGAGATGAGTTGATAAGTATTTAACTTGAGAGATTTATATTTTACATCTTTTGACATGGTCAATGATATCAAAGGTGGAAGAAACATTCACTTAAAAATTCACGGGGATGGAGAATTTACTTGATTCACCTTTTGAAACCAAACTATCTTGAGAAGTAGAATCACTAGGAGAGGGAGGTGAGGTAACCACCTTCTTTTTGGATGGATTTGGAAGAATGGGAAGAGGTAATCCTTTTTCAATGACAATTTTGATTGGAGTTACTTTTGGAGAATATTTGACCTTTCCTTTTCTGTTGGGTTGTGTCACTTATTCATTCTTTATGAGTTGAGATATGGTAAGAAATAAACATGAATAACTATTCATATCATCCACGGTTTCATCACAATCATCCTTTGAGGATTCATATTCTAAAAATTCAATGTTGGAATCTTCCTTAAGTTCTTGATTTCTACATCTTGGTCTTCTTTATTTGTTTCTTCAACTTCTTTTTCTTCTTCTTCCTCTTGTATTTCACAAGAGATATCAAATACAGTATTGACGAGTGAAGCTTAGATATCCATTCTAGGTTGAATAGCGGGAAAATAATTTTGATTATTGAAATTCCTCTATGGGATATATTTGTAAATGTTTATTAGAACATTTGGAGAAACATGTTTCTTCCGAGATAAAATATTATTGGCTAGTTTTTATATTAATGGACATCTTTTTACTTTTTATTTTAGGTTGGTTCCTTCTTTAGTTTCCTAGACATTATTAGATCATCTTCTATGTCTATGGCCAAATGTTGACCATCATCCAGATCTACTTATTGGGATATTCTCGGAGTGAATCCAATTGTAGGAAGTTGATAATTTATAAAGAAACACTTCTAAGTTTGTAGTGTTGGTTGAGCATTGATATTAATTTTTGTAGAAGCATTCTAAATTTAGCGACAAATTCTCTCATAGGATTATCGTGTTCTTTCTTCATTTGAGTGATTTGGACTAAAAGTGCATGGATGTATTTAGATGGTTTAAACCTTTCTTTGAACTCACTCTGCAAAAAACCTTTCTTGAAGTCTTTCAACAAAGAATTTGACCAAAACATCCTCATGTTCCACACCAAATATCCTGCATACAATGAAAAAGGCTGCAATGTGTTCATTGGGATGTTACTTGTCATCATCTCTAAACTTATGGAAGTTATTTCTACTTCCTTTGGGAAGGTCGTGAAGGAGTGGAGTTAAAACCAAAGGCATAATATTTTATCCACATGGAACTAGTGTTTCCATTCAACGAAAGTTAATATAGAGGGGTGAAACCATGCCTGATAATATAAGGGCCTCACTCAAATTAGTCCTTACTTGGGCTCCGATCTTGTTGTTACCTAAAGGAGTACTAACTTACCTTTTTCTACTTCTCTACCTCTCAAGAGATGAACTAAATTTAATTTGTTGTTGACATTCAAAGAATGGATCACTAACACCCTCTACTTTGTTTTTGTGAGCAAACCTTCTATTAGATAGTTGTACAAAACTTTTACAATGGTTAGGATTTTGGGAGAAAATATCTTATTTTTTAATTGATTTTTATTCCTTTCAGTAATTTTAACCTTCCTTAATAAGCCTTCACACTCTTATTCTTCATGTAGAACTCTAGAGCCTATATTTATCCAAATGAAATTTCTCAAATCTGTAGAAATGTCTTGTTAATTATCATGGAACAAGATGAGATTAGGCTGCAACATTTGGGGATTCCTTGTTATGTTCATTCTAGATAGGCATGCAAATTATAAATTTTTGTGGGTTGCACAAAAAGTAAAAAACGTGCCCCACAAAGTGGATGCCAAAAAGTTGTTTGTGGAATATTTTTTACTTGAGAAAATATGGGTTCCACAAAAGTTTAAGGGATAAAAGTCCCTCCTCTATTAATAGGGTATATTCCTTTATTGAAATCCAAAAAAATAGAGGGAATATATTTATTATTTACACTATTTATTTAGAAATTGGGGTTTTAAGCACATTTTTTTATCAAATATTCTAAATGGAATGGAGAATGGAGGGAGAGAATGGTAAGAAAGGGAACTAAAAGGAAAGAGTAGAAGATTGCACTATCATATAAATAGAAAAAAGATTTTAGATTACTTATACAAGTCACATATAAATAAGAAAAGTTGTTATATCACATAACTAGAAAATAAATATCCGATAATCACATTATTCTATAGGAAATTAATATGATTTAATGAGAACAAAGATACAAAGTTTAATAAATATTTTGGGGAAAAAATAAACTCAAAAGTTTCATTATATTTTCTATCATGTAATATACATTTGTACATGAAAATAGAAAGAAAATGGAGAATGAAAGGATTTATCTTGAGTATTTTCTTCATTTGAAAAATTTTCAACCTATTATCCAATTTTACCCTTGGGTGAAATTGGACCATAGGAGTTTACACTTTGAAGAAGTTACTGATGGGACCCGCATGTGTAGAGAATGGTAAATTTCAACAATTCACCCAAAAAAACACCTCCACACTCTACACAACTCCTGATGTGCTTGGGTATTCACATATTGACAAGATTCGGAAAAGGTTAGAAGAATTCTTAAAAGATTGTCTTAGGTGCTTGAAGAGCTAACCGAGCTCATATAAAAATGCAAACCGAGATACTTCGAGAAGGGGTGAGTTGGTATAAACACCACCGAGCTATTCTAAGTGCACCGAGCAACTCTATTGAGAGACCAAGTTGTTCATTCCTATCGACTGAGCTAGTTTTATGTTGTGGGAGGGAATGCATAGATTTTGGTCGAGCTATTCATTATAATGACTGAGTTATTTCAGCGGTGCATAGCTGAGTTACAGGTTCTAAGGCACCGAGATGATATTGAATGTAAATCGAATGCCTCCAAAATGATGAATGGGCAACAAACAATTAGGTGGATGGCTCAGAACAACAGAGCAAAGTTTGAGTCACCTTTTATGGTTATCGAGTTGATCCATCGCGAACCGAGCTCACTCCTGTTGGGTGGTGAGATCTCGACCTCATGGTGCGGGGATATTACGGGAAAGGAAATATTTCAACTCGGCTCGAATGGCGAGGAGCTTACAAAGTCGAGGCAAGCCCATTCGACTCAATGCGAAGTGGCCCGGGAGATTATCAATGATGCTCATGAGACATGATCATACCACCAAGTTGTAGGGTGAAATCATGTGGTCGAGCTCACAAAGGTCAATCTCAAATAGGTCTAAGGCAAAGTTGAATAACTGGAACTTAGCCAAAAACTATAGGTCATCAAGAACTAAGTTCACAATGAGCTTAGCTTGGCACACATGGAAAAACATTTTGAGTGGCCTCATCGAGCCGACGATCCAAGCTCGGGTAACAAGTTTCATTGTGGATATGCAGAGCTAAGGTAAATCGGCATCGATTCAAAGACGAACGCCGACAGGACAATTTTACATCGTAGGCCCGAAAGCTCGAAAGCGAGTCACGGGAGAAAATGTGCACAAATGATGTCGGGTAAATTTTACATCACGGGCCCATAATCCTAATGAGGTTGAGGAGGACTAGTGTGAGGCTTGAGCGATAAGTAATATGTGTCACTTCAAGTGAAATCCTCCACGGGCCCAGACCTGAAATGCAAACATCGAGGTGAGGGAGTCTACGTGGGGAAAGTTGAACGATGAGCCCAAAGTGTCCAATGTTAAAATCCCATCGAGTTAGCGAGATGGAGGTCAATGATGCAAATTTAGAACTTAGCATCCAATGTGGGACTTGCAATAGTGAAAGGTAAGTTGCGCAACTCGGATGAGCCGCTGGCCAGCCGGCATTATATATATGGTTTCAAGTATATCCTCCCCTATTTAATGCAATGAACAATCAAAGGGGCCCACCATTTTAGTGACCCTAGGAATTTAAATGATGCATGAAGACATTAGAAAAATTGAAAAATATTTGAATGATGATTTCTACCCAAAGAATTAATTACACAAGTCCCGTGCAATGCAAACAAGCTTGGCAACACCAAAATAGCCACTAGCACTCAAAAGCTCATATCTTGAGAATTTCTCAACAAATTTTCATAATATTGGTCTCATTGAATAGAAATTAAGAAATCAAGAAATTGATATAGTTTTATGGGGTGGATTTTGTGGAAAGTGATCCTGGTTTAAATTGGTTGTCGGATGGTGGTTGAAGGTGTAATTAATGGGCATGGATAGACATTCCTCCACTGCTACAAGTTATGGGAAGTATGGGGAGGCTTTTACATGTCACAAATCATGCTTTTCACCTACTTTGGATACTTTGAAATTGATGAAAAATCCAAATCTGATATTTTCTTGTCTCCCTTTTCCTCTTCTCCATTTTTCTATAAATTGGGGATTTCTCTCATTTGCAAAAGGAGGATGATTTGAGTAGAAAAAATTTTCCCATTTGTTTTGTGAAGCCAATGTGTTGCAGGTTTTTGTAGGGGACTCCTTTCATGGTGATCCAGGCCCTTTCTTTGTAATTTTTTGAACTATGCACACTAATGAAGCAGTAGGTGTAAGTTTTGGATGTATCTTCCTTGACCATGTTTGTTGCATTCTTCTTACCTCTTCAAACTTATTGTAGTGTAATGTGTCTATTCTATGCTCTTACAGGGATCCATTATTATTGTGTTTGTATGGAAATGTTGTTATGAATACTATCATTGGATTGTGGAGAATTGTTATCACCCTTTCTAATATGCATTTTGCTTCCATTTTCACACATTATAAAGTTGTTCTCATACCCTTCTTTTGGTGCATTGCACCTTGTAGTGTAGATTTCCTTATTTTCATGTTCTTTCTCTCTTCTCGGACCCTTAGAAGTTATGAGTATTTGGTAATTTTCTTTCAATAGAGATAATTTACACTAGATTTGGAGGAGGAAGTAACCTTCTCTAGAGGTCTATCTCAACTATCAAGTCCCACAACTTGGAGATAGTACCCATGTTACCCAGTCACTCTAATTTTCTTAACACACTCACATGCTAAGTAGTAAGAGCATGTTGTGATTTGGTGATAACAATTCTACCATGCTCGGTGGATAAGAAGTCTTCATTTTAATTACAGCAAGATTGGTGTGCACTTGTAAAATTCTAGTTTGTAAGAAGCTTTAAAATTGCACATTTGGCGACTCCAAAAGGGAAGAATTCACTAGTTTTAGCAGCCCAAGCTTGTAAAATTTATGAGAAGGATTCAAACAAGGTCAATAACTAGAGAAGAAGGTGTTTTTGAATACTTACAGCTATCTCCAGGTAGAGGAAGAAGGGGAAGAAGAGCTCAAAGGTCTCCATCTCCACCAAATAGAACACTATCAACACCTCCACCTGGTAGGCATTTCATTCAATCAACTAGAACTCTTAGACCAATAAGAATGGCTCATCAACAACCACCACCAGGTCCACAAAATCCCTATGTCAATTTAATAGGGAGCAACCCACTTGCTCTCAATGCAAAGAATCCAATCCTAGTTGTAGCATTGAAGAACATCCCATATTTCACTAGGGAAAATCATACAACTCCCATTGACCATATTCAAGATATTGCAAATGTCTGTGTTATACATGAGGTTAATGAAATGGATGTGGCTGTCAAATTATTGGCTTCTTATTTCAAAGGTAAATCCCTACAATGGTTCAGGATCCTAGGAGCAGGATCAATCCACAATTGGGATCAGTTGTGCACAACTCTTCATGGTCAATTTGGGAGAAAGCCAGACAATTTGTCTCTATTGGAGCAATTGACTACAATCAAGAGAGCACCAAATGATTAGATGATTGATTTCAACTTTAGATTTCAAAGGACATGGGATATGATTCCACTTGTTGTGAGACCATTAGCTCAAGTTGTTTTTCTCTACTTTTAAAAGCTTTAATTTCTAATATTTCCATGATGATACAATCTATGAGAGGTACATCTTTACCCGAGACCTATAACATTTCTATTAGAGCTAAAATTGTTTGATTCAAGTTGGTAAACTTGCACCTAGACCACCTATGCCTCTTTATCCAGAATTAGGAAATCCAAGCACTAGTTAAACACCTACATTAGCTCCCATTCCTACCCCAAAAAATCAAAGTTACGCTAAATCTTGTACCTCATCTTCTAATAACTCAAATGAGCTCCAAGAAGTCATGAAATAGTTGCAAAACTTAGGCAATGAGTTTATGACGATTAAGAGGAAACAAGCTCAAAATTTTAAAACATATCAACCTTAAGCCCAACCCAATAGACCTTCTATTAACCTAATAGGCCACCTACTCAAGCTATAAATCATAATCAAGTAAGGCCTCCTGCTAATAGGACTTTCTAGCCCTATAATCCTAATGTTGCGTCCTCATCTTAGAGCCTTAGTCCCAATGCAAAATAACATGGCTCAAGAATATGAATGGTGCTTCCCATGTAATTAGCCCCATAATGAGTCGACATGCCTTAACGGTGTTCTAACTCAAGAGTTGATGGTGACAATGGTTGGGGTAGAACCCAAAACAAATCAAGAGAAGAATCAATCAGCAGGAAGCCACTTAGGAGGCACCTCAAATACAAACCACACTTGTCAATTGGCAAGTTGAAGATTTATGTGGGATAAATCATACTCCACCTTAAGGTGTGGCAGCTAATACACGGTCTAAAAATAGGAATATTTGGGAAGGATAGTCATCTAACCCAAGTGCTTCTCATCCCTCTATTACTCCACAAGGTGTTAGCAATCAAAGTGCAGCCCCAAATGTGTAAAATCAGCCCAAGCCATCTTCAAGATCAGCTCATATACCAGTTATAATATCTCCCATAAAAGATAAGGTTTTGCAAAAAAAGGACAACAAAAGGATACTTCCTCTCCATTCAATATCATTGAGAAAATGAAGAAAACAAATGTGAACATTTCAATGTGGGAGTCATTAGCTATCCTGGGCTAGAGAGATCTATTGTAAGATGTCATGGAAAATTGGTCCACATCAAATCAGTCATCCAAAGATCAAGAGAAGGTGCTCACAAATGCAAATCCAAAAGAAGGCAATCAAGGAGGTCAACAAGGTAAAAACATGAAACCTCCTCCATTATATATATATATATATATATAATATATATATATAATTATTAGGAATAGTCTTGTACACAATTGCATGATTGATTTGGGAGCAAGTAGTTCAATCATGCCAAAAAAATGTTGATTAGTTGGGGGACTTCAATATGAAGTCATCTCTAAAGGAGTAGTGCAATTGATTAGATGGACAACGGTAACAACATTTGGAGTAATTAAAGGATTAAGCCTTACATTGCATGCATGTCAAAATGTTACCATCTTATAAGATGTATCACCATAGAATTTCCACCACTCTTTGCATTGTTTTTGTCAAGAGACTTCACTGCTAAAATCGGATGCTATTTCCTCCTACCGATTGGTCACATATGTTGTTTAGAACGAGGTATGGAACCAAGGATAGAATCAGATCTAAACCTATTGAAAATTTCCACATCAAGCCTCATACGCCAAGTCAAATTAATGCAAATTGTTCTATTTTTGATCAAGAGTATTTTCCAAGAAATTATGAAGTCAATACCAAGGTTGGAAACATTCCAGACTTGACTCTTGAAGAATTACAAATAAATGGAAGAAGTTGAGTTAGGCATCTTGCATGTATGAGGATAATCCACCTCTCCTAGCATTACTAAGTCGGATCACAAAGATGATAATGAGGTATGGCAGTTGTTCTTTAATGGCTCAAGGAGTAGGAAAGGTGTTGGAGGAGGAGCTATGATTGTTTCACCACAAGGTACAAATACTACTCAACATTCCACTTTTAATTCAATTGTTCAAACAACAAACAATTGAATATGAAGCATTAATTCATGGGTTGTATTGGGCAAGAAAGAGAGGGTATTAAAACTTACAAGTCTTTAGAGATAATGAGTTGATCGTGAACCAAGTTAGAGGACAAAATGCTACTACGAATGATCTTATAAAGAATTACAAGAATAGGGTATGGGACCTTATTGAAGATTTTGAATATTTTGGCATCAATTCCATCCCCAGAAGAGAAATGAGGCAACGAGACAGGGATTGCGGAAATTTAGGCGGTTTTTGATGTTATGGAAAGTATCAAAAGTGAGAAAACACAACCTCATATCAAGGTGGTGGTAAGACCAGCTGTCCCTGCATAAAATACAAGTTAGCAAGTCTTTAAAATGATCAGCAAATCATAAACTTCTTGTAAGAAAAAGTAGAGTTCTCCGCTAAAACCAAGACAAACTGGAACAACAGTATAGTGACCAAGTGGTGCAACTAAGAACAAACAAATTGCCCAAGGGTTTGGTGACTTTGGAATCAATATTCAACCCAAATGATCAATTCTGAAAGGAAAAATCAAATGTTCAAGTCAAGGGTGAAGATTCAAATCCTATTTCAATTGAAGGAGGTAGGATGTTGCAAATTGGTAAAATAAGTACCCCACAAGAGAAATCTTTTTTTTCAACTTTTTAAGAGTTCCCTGATGTATTTGCCTAGAATTATAAAGATTTGAGAGGCTTCAATCCAAAGTTAGCTCAGCATGCTATCGAGTTGGATCTAGAATCCAAACCCATCGGGCATAAGAAAAGTTCGGTCAATCCTCATAATGAACCTCTCATGAGGAAAAAATTGAACAAGTTGATTGAGGCCAAATCATATTTCCAATTAAGAATTCAAGTTGGGTTACAAACTTAGTGCCTGTGTGGAAGAGAAATGGAGATCAGACTATGTGTGGACTTCCATGATTTGAATAGATCTTCACTCAAATATCATTACCCACTCCCTTCAATGGAGCAAATCCTACAAGTAGTAGCTGGTTCGGAAAGGTTTTCATTGCTAGATGGCTACTCGGTCTATAATCAAATAATGGTGAAGGAAGAAGATTATTTTAAGACAACCTTCACTACAAAATGGGGAACATATGCTTATAAGAAGATGCCATTTGGATTGTCAAATGTCAAGGCAACATTTCAACGAGCGATGGACATGGCATTCAAGGGGCTAATAAACAAGATAGTGATTATTTATCTTGATGATATCATTGTGTTTCAGAGAATGCAACAGACCACCTCTTCCATCTCAAGAAAGTATTTCAAAGGTGTAGAAGGTTTAGAGTGTCTTTGAATCTGAAAAAATATATTGTCTTGGCACATGAAGGCAAGTTGTTGGGTCATATAGTTTCAAAGTTGGGATTGAAAATTGATCCTGAAAGAGTTGAAGCTATCAAAATTCTACCATTTCCAAGTCACAAACAAGCTCTCCAAAGCTTCTTAGGAAGGATAAACATTGTCCGCATATTTGTGTCTAATTTTACCACCTTAGTGAAGCCATTGAAAATGATTTTGAAGAAGAACCTTGCGTTCAAATGGACAACGGAAAGCAAAGAGAGTTTTGAGGCCATCAAGCATGTTATATCTCAAGCTTGAACTCTTATCAATATGGAATTTTCAAAAGATTTCATGTTATATGTTTTCAGAGGTTCGGATACAATCTCAGCTATCTTGGTACAACTGAATAAGGAAGGTTTAGGACAACCCATATCATTCTTCGATAAGATCTTGAAGATTATGAGGTGTGGTATTATTTCATTAAAAGCATGTCCTAACTGTCATTAGGAGGTTGAAGAAGTAAAGACACTTGGTCTTAAACAATAAGATCCAACTATTAGTGTCACATGTCGGGGTAAAGGACTTCCTTCTGAATAAGGATTTAATGAAAAGAGGGCAGGTTGGATCAAATGAGTAATGGAATATGACATTGAGATCAAAGTCAATAAGCTGGTCCATGGCAAGGGATTGTGTGAGCAGCTTGCTTCCAAAAAACATTTTGAGCTAAATGATGAAGAAGAATTTGTTTTGGTGCTATAAAATGATCAAGAACAACCAACCGATGATGATGATCATCCCATGTTGGACTATACATGGTACATTATCTCTGAATAGGTATGTGCCCTCCAGAATGGAACAAAGTGAAGAGGAGATACTTCAAATTACAATTAATTCCATATGTGCTTATTGATGACATCTTGTTCAAAAGGGACGTGAATGGAGTTCTCTTAAGGTTCATCCCAAAAAATCAAATTGAGAAAATGTTTCACAAGTTTCATGATGGAGAAGTAGGAGGCCACTTTTCTCCACGAGTAACAACTCTCAAGATCATGAAAGCTGGTTACTATTGGCCTACGGTGTTTAGTGATTGCTACTCATGGATTAAAAAGTGTAAAAAGTGTGCATTCTTCACAGGGAAGGAAAGGTTAGCGTGTCTTTCCCTTCATCCCATCTCAGTGATCAACCATTCATACAATGGGGATTGGACTTCATTGGAGTTATCAATCCAAACTTGAGCCAAGGCCACAAATGGATTCTAATGGCAACGGATTATTTCACCAAGTGGACTGAAGCGGTGGCACTCAAGGAAGAAAATGAATCTAGCATCTTGGATTTCTATGAGGGGATAGTCACTAGGTTTGGAATTCCAGCCACTATTATATTAGATAATGCACTATATTTTCTCGGCACAAGGATCATTGAATGGGCTATCAGAAATGGAATTTATCTCAACACTTCTTCTAATTATTACCCCAGGGTAATGGACAAGTAGAGTCCACAAACAAGAACCTATTGAGAATCATAAGACGAACTCTTGATGAGAATCAGAGAACCTGGCACATGAAGCTCAAATCAGCCTTGTGGGTTGATAGAATCACACCCAAGAGGTCAACAGGTAGCTCTCCCTATAAGCTTGTATACAGAAAAGAAGTAGTGTTGCCTATATCACTTAAGTTTTCGACATTGGAACTCATGAAGTAATTGGAACTAGCTTGAGTTTGAACCCATGGAAATTAGGTATGCATAGCTAATGGAATTGGAAGAGACAAGAGAACATGCGATGTAAACCATGGAGAAGGATCAAACATTGATCAAGAGAATCTTTGACAAAAAAACTAAAGCCAGAAACATTCCAGGAGGGGGATTTGGTGTTGAAGTGGGATGCAGATCGGGAAAAATAGGCAAACATTCCAAGTTTGATGCAATATGGAGTGGTCCCTACATGATCACAGAATGCAAAAGTAGAAATGCCTTCCAACTGCCAAGTTAGATGGTGAAGAATTGCATATTCCAATCAATGGAATCTACCTTAAACATTGCTACTAGAAGGAAGATTTCTCACCCTTGTACATATTAGTCTAGGATTTTCAATTCCTCCAAGTGTTGTGCACATTATTTTTGTTGTTAGAATAGGTTTTAATTTCCCTAATTTCCTTGTGCACATGTTCTATTTCTTCTAGTGTATGCCTTGTATACAGTTCATCATGCTTCCACAAAGGGAAATTTCAGCAAAGAAACTCAAGTTGTAAGCAACAATTGTTATCTTCAAAAGAACTCAAATGCAAAGCAACTAAAATCAAATCAAGAGGTAGATTTCAAATCTCCATTTTTTTCTTCTTTAGAGTAGCAGATTGAGTTTCTTTGCCCTTCACCTCAAAGAGATCAATCTCGTTTATGCACACTTGGAAAGAATCAGATGTTGAGGCGGTAATTACTAGTGTCCATCGTCCATCATTCAGCCTCTAGATTGGATTTGGGGGAAGGGTGGAATTCAAGTTTTAAAACAATTTTCTACTCTCACAAAAAAATTCAAGATTTTATTATGAGAGTCGAGAATGCAAGCATAGGAAGGCATTTCCTAAAGTAGGCAAATGACATCCCAAATATTTGGGGCTAAAATTTTAAATATTATATCATCTCATGTTGATCATGAAAACTCCATGCCCAATGGATAGCTACAGTAGGTGTTCATACTCCATTTAGCAAGAAAAATGGCCCGCGAGTCGCCAAAATTGTTATCCAATTTTACCCCTTGTGAAATTGGACCACATGGAGTTTGCATTGAAGAAGTTGTAGTAGGACCATTTGGGTGTAGAGAATGGAAAATTTCAACAATTCACCTAAAAAATAGCTCCACACTCTACATAGCTCCCGATGTGCCTAGGTATTTAGAGTATTGACAAGATTTGGAAAAGTTTAGAAGAATTATTAAAAGATTATCTTGGGTGCTTGAAGAGATAACTAAGCTCATATAAAAAATGTGAACCGAGCTACTTCGAGAAGGGGTGAGTTGGTATAAACACCACCGAGTTATTCTAAGTGCACTAAGCTAGTCTATTGAGAGACCAAGTTGTTCATTCCTATCGACCAGATAGTTTTGCATTGTGGGAGGGAATGCATAGCTTTTGGTCGAGCTATTCATTATGATGACCAAGTTAGTTCAACATGGTGTATAGCCATGTTATAGGTTCTAAGGATACCGATGATATGGAATGCAAATCAAATGCCTCCAACATGATGAATGCGCATAAAAACAATTAGGTGGATGGCTTGGAACCGCAGAAAAAGTACAAGTCACCTTTTATCTCTATAGATTTGATATGGCTAAAAATTGAGCTCACTCCGTGTTGGGTGGCGAGCTCTCGAGCTCATGGTGTAGGGATGTTATAGGAAAGGGAATATTTTGACATGGCTCAATGAAGAGGAGCTGCGTAAGTCGAGGGACGGCACATTCGGCTCAATGCAAAGTAGTGTGGAGATTATCAATGATGCTCATGAGACAAGATCATACCACCGAGTTGTAGGGTGAAAGCACATGGCCAAGCTCATAAAGGCGGAGTTCAAATAGGTATAAGGTGTATTCAATAACTAGGACTTAGCCAAAAACATGCGGGTTGTCAAGAACTAAGCTCATAACAAGCTTTGCTTGGACACATGGGAAAAAAATTGTGAGCGGCTCACCGAGTTGGCTCGGCCCACAACCAACAAACCAAGCTCGGGTAACAAGTTTCATTTCGTGTGGGTTCATGAAGCCGAGGTGGTAAATCGACATTGAAATGTCAAAGCGAACACCAACGGATAATTTTTCTTCACGGGATTGAAATCCTAAGTGGGTCACATGGAGAAAAAGTGCACAAGTGGCGTCGAGGTAAATTTTACATCATGGGCCCACAATCCTAATGAGGTCAAGGAGGAGTGGTGTGAGGTTTGAGCACCAAGAAACATGTATGTCACTTTAATTCAAATCCTCCATGCCCAGAGACCCAAAATTCAAATGTCGAGTGGGGGAGTCTACGTGGGGAAGTTGAATGATGAGCCCAAAGTGTCCAATGTTAAAAACCCTTCAGTTAGTAGATGGAGGTCGGTGATGCAAATGTGGAAATCAACGTCCAATGTGGGACTCAGCATAGATGGTGAAAGGTAAGTGCCAACATCTAATGTGGCTTAGCAGGTTGTCAACCTAACATTATATATTTGGTTTTAAGTATATCCTCCCTATTCAAGGCAATGAACAATCAAAGGGGGCCCACCATTTTAATGACCCCATGCATTTAAATGATGCATGTAGACATTAGAAAAATGGAAAAATATTTAAATCATCATTTCTACCCAAAGAATTGATTGCACAAGTCATGTGCAATGCAAACAAGCATGGCAACACCAAAATAGCCATCAACACTCAGAAGCTCATATCTTGAGCATTTCTCAATGGATTTTCACAATATTGGTCTCGTTGGAATCATGATTCTGAGACCTTTGCATAAGAATAAAGAAATAAATAAATTGATGAAGTTTCTAGGATAGATTTTGTAGAAAGTGGTCCCTGTTCAAATTGGTTGTTGGATGGTGGTTGAAGGTGCAATTAATGGGCATGGATACAAATTCCACCACTATGCAATTTATGGAATAGTATGTGGAGGCTTTTATAGGTCACAAATCATGCTTTTCACCTACTTTGGATACTTTACAATTGATGAAAAATCTAGATCCGAGATTTTCTTGTCTCCCTTTTCCTCTTCTCCATTTTTCTATAAATTAGGGAGATCTCTCATTCACAAAGGATGAGGATTCGAGTAGAAAAACTCGACCATTTATTTTTGTGAAGCCAATGTGTTGCAGGCCTTTGTAGGGGACTTCTTTTATGATGATCCAAGCCCTTTCTTTGTAATTGTTTGAACTGTGCACACTAATGAAGCAATGGATGCAAGTTGTGGATGTATCTTCCCTTGTTGTGTTTGTTGCATTCTTCTTACCTCTTCAAACTTATTGTAGGTGTAATGTGTATATTTTATGCTCTTGCAAGGATCCATTATTATTATTTTTGTATGGAAATGTTGTTATGAATATTGTTGTTGGATTGTGGAGAATTGATATCACCCTTTCTAATATGCATTTTGCTTCCATTTTCACACATTAGAAAGTTGTTCTCATACCCTTCTTTTGGTGCATCACCCTTGTAGAGTAGATTTCCTTATTTTCATGTTATATCTCTCTCCCTAGTCCCTTGGAAGTAATAGATTAGGAGTAGTTGGTAATTTTCTTTCAAGAGAGTTAGTTTGCACTAGATATGGAGGAGGAACCATCCTTCTCTGGAGGTCTATATCAAGTAGCAAGTCCCACAACTTGGAGATAGTACCCATGTTACCCAATCACGTTGTTTGCCTTAACACACTCAAGTGCTAAGAAATTAAAGGGTGTTGTGATTCGGTGATAGAATAACCTTTACAATGAGAAAGGCCTCTTCTTAAATATGATTGAGAGCCATAACTACATATTAGTAATCTTATCTAACCTTTGCATTTTAAATTGCCTCTTTATGAGTCATTTAAGTGAATTTTATAATTTGAAATTAGAAGAAAAGGAAATACTAAAATTGTGATGAGGAGTCAAAAGAGTTACACAAGTATAAAATATTAAGGTGCACTGAGATGAGGAAGGAACTTTGATCTTTGAAACCTACTTACTACACTTTATGACCACCCCTAAAACTTCCTTCTCTTTTGGGATTATAATGTTTGAGATGTTTGCTAGCCACGTGCCCATAACTTCATTCATCTCGAGGTACCACTATCAAAATTGGTCAAGACTTTAGATGCTTCAATTATTACATTGTAAATTTCAAAGAGCTCATCCATTTTATCATTACTGACTTCATCAATACAAAAACTCTTCCTTGATCAAATTTATAAACTTATATTATATGGTTGATGTTTTGTTAAACTCACAAAAGTTATCTTTTAAGATATCACATTAAAGATCATTCATATCAATATATATATCTGCTTTGAGAGCATCACCTTTTTATAAATGGGACCGAAAGTTAGCTTGTCTCTCTTTTAACACCTTGATTCACCATTCTATGCTCTAAGACCAAGTCCAAGATAAATTATCATGAGATTCACTAAAAATATTCTTAGAGAGGATGATCTTATCTTTAATAACAACCATACTTCTCAAGTATTGAGTTAATATTCTTCATAGGGAAGCCTCGTTCTCTCTGATTAAATATGGCTTGTCAAATTCTTTTGAGCTTCTACTAGTTGCTCATATGATTTTTGGCTCACATCAATGGACTTGAGACTATTTACCCATAATTGTTCCACCTAATATTCCATCACCTTTCCATGGTTTTTATGTTTCTAAATTTAAGAGATAGCCTTGGTGTAAATCTCCTCCACTGATGTTGAAGAGGGAAGAGATGATATTGGAGTAGAGTATTAAGATGAAAATTCTTTAATATATAAAATGATAGATGAGACTTATTCCTCAAGATGCTATTGAGTTTTTGACCCTTCTTCGCTTTCTTGATAATTCTAGAAAATGTCTCTTTTACACCCTAATTAGATTTAACATGAAACCTAATTGATTTTAGTAAATTATTACACTAAAGGATGTAAGGGTTAGTAACAGTTGATTATTCTAATTAATTAACTTCCAACATTAATTACCATAATCAAAATAACACTTTTATACTTGTAATTGATATGTTAGATTAGATATGAACTTGAAAATACAAATGAGTGAGTGCACTTAGCTGATTAAAGATGATTCTGGAAAGTTCTAGAAGGATTTATTATTGGAACAAGGAGTTATGAACTTGAGGATGCTTCATTTTGGAGACTATAAATTGAAATTAACCTAGGGTAGGATTCTATAACTCTTTCGGTCTATACCATACGAGTCTTGGACCTTTTTGGTTTTGGGTTATGTAGTGTTGCGGTTACCTAGAACTATTTGTCACTGTCAGACCCTAATTTGTGATCATGTTGCAAATCTCTTTGAATACTCTTATCATAATCTCAAACCATTTCTATGGATGAGAAGTACTATAGAACAAATGTTAGTTGGGTTGTGGGCACCCCGTGCACTATCAATGTTGGCATGACTCTAAAGAAGCCTCAAACCACACATCATTTTCCACATAACATGTGATATCTAAATGAATGTAACTAGATTTAACAACCATCTTTGATCGTGATTGAATTGAGTTTACTCCTTCTAAGATACTTGGGGAGGGGATGTTTGAGTACTTTTAGATGAGATATATTATTGTCTTAACCTAGAAAGAAGCTTCAAACCTATGGAGAATGTTCCCTAATGACTCTAGATGTTCTATTTTAAGATTTATGGAGCCTTGGGTGCTTTTAACAAGTTTTAGAAATGAGTGTATCAATGTAGTTTCATATGATTTATAGGTTAGCAAATGAGGTAGTGTTTACTTGCTTATATAGGGTTCCATAGATGATTTATTGAGGAAATTTTGATCAAAAGATATTAGAATACACAATAAAAGATATGAATTTGAAAGAAAAGTTGGAGGAAACATTGGTCCAAGACCACACAAGTCGATCAGGATTGGATATATGATTCGACCAAATTGTATGGCCTTGACCATACAAGGGAAAGGATAATGATCATTCAAGGATGCCTTGTTTAAGTCTCTAAAATTGACGCAAAGTCTGATTTCAATATTATTCTTACACACAAGAACACGATCCGCGACCCAAGTAGAGTACTTGATGGGGAATATTATCTTTTCCTCAATGAGTTTAGATAACTCTTTCCTCATGAGGGGCTCTATCTTCGGATTGATGGGCCTTTGATTTTATTTGATGGGTTTGATATTAGGATCAAGGTCAATGGATTGTTGAGAAACACTTGGATCAAATCCTTTCAAGTCTTCATACTCCCATGAGAAGATGTCATTGTATTCTTGACAAATAGAAATGAAGGCCTTCTTTTCATCTTACGTGTAATAGTGACTGGAGTGCAGTTCTTCTTGCATTGTGTGCATATTATTTTCTTTACCCTTGAACTCATCATCAAGGCTGAAAATATTCTATAAGGTGACCAACCCTTTAGGTAACTTATTTGTCTTTAGCTGAATCACTTGGTCACCATAAATGTCATGCAAGTTAGCTTGCATGCTTGAAGAGAACTAGACTTCATTATGAATGAACTGGATAATTTATGCATCATTGTTTAACACATGTTGGCTAGTTTCATTATCTCGAAATAGATGATCTAACCACTACTTTAATGTGCTACATGTTGCCTTGGTTAAAATCCTCAATAGGTGATTCACTTGTACCTTCATGACCAATCTCATTTGTGCATGTTAAACATGTTGTAGACACAAAATCATGCACTTTAGACATTATTTAATCTCGGTCTCATACTACTATTTAGAAGGTTCTTGAGTGAAGAAAGTACTAATTAACCCCCATCTTTTGGCCATCTTATTTTATTTTATTTTGTCATTAGCAACCTTACATCCACATGCCCGATCGCTTCTCTCATCTCCCATTATTTCAGCCTCAACCGGGGCGCCCAGTTAATCTTGGGAGCCCATGGGCGCCCTAGTCCCACCAGGGGCGCCCTGGTCCCTTTTACATTTTCCACCACTTTTTGGGCTCTTTCTAGTTGTTTTAGATCTTTATCTTTTTGGTGGTCGGCCATTTTGGGGTTAATTACGAAATTAAATCAAGAGAACCCTATAAATATAAATTTATGAGACCATAATGAGGGACCTAGTATCATTCACTATTATTATCCATCTAGAGTTGCATCTATCTATTACATTGGAGATCACTTACATCCACATAGCTCCATCACAAGGCACAAGGCTAGGACATCTACATCACACTTCATAGGGGAGGGATTCTATTCTATTCCATGCACACATACTATTAAATTTTCTACATTTAGTTATTGCTCACTACTTCACAAAGTGCGACTGACATAAGAGCACCTAGGGCACATTATGCACACACTCACCAGAACTACATTTGGGTTTGAAATGTAGTGCAACACTCAATTAGTAAGCCCACTGTTGTGGTAGCTGAGGTCAATCTGACCCATTCATTTGCATCTTTATTTTTTTAGGGTTTTGATACTTCTTTTGGTATTTTGCATGGGTCTTTACATCATCTTGGATTATTGGTGACACTCAATACAAGACATCAAATCTGATGTGATAAACAACGAGGGTTACAAACCATCTACCGAACCAATGAAGATCATTTTCAGAGCTTTTGCATAGACCACGGTGCCCATTTTGCGGACCGGTGTGCTCGTAGGTGCCTCAATCCCTCTTTAGGAACTCCAGTCCAGGTAGATACTCTAGATCCATCCTTTTTGGAGCTTCTGCATAATCATTCCTGCTCCCAAATTCTCAAGTCAGCTCTGCGACACAATCCCGTGAGCATCTTCTATTCAGCTGAGTTCTTTCCTTTTCTCTCTTGCACATTAGGTTTAACATTTACTTTTGCATAGTTGTTTGTTCACTTATATACTTCTTTAATGCATTTATTTACTTTACTTATAGCTTTTCATATCTTAGATTAATTATCCCCGCATACTATATATTAGTTAATTTTAGTTAATCATTTAAAACTCGGTCAACTTGGCCTCCTCTCAAGTATAAGCTCCAGCTGATTACTTTTGTCAAAGCAATTAATACTCCTACTAGCGGTCATGACACATTGCAAATTCCACCACAATCACATGATCCTACTATTACTTTCGCCGACCATACTTCCACCGCTAAACACAAACTTGGTCTTTGGTAGGTGACTCTTGTCACCCTACCCTCCTGATGACACACTCATATTCTTATAGTTCTTATATGACTGTTGAGGGGTCTGTTACGATAAAGAACCTTGTTTCACCTTACATTAACATATATATCTATTACATAACCGCTCATACATACATGCATTTATCGCTCGTCACACATACCATACAATCTCTCATTATTTATCCCATTACTCAATCAATCTTACACTCTCTACGATATTTCACCACCTTCATATATCACTTCTTTATTGGTTTTCCAACATCATTTATCGAAAAATACATACATTACCACACACTTGGGGGCATAGCATTTAATACTTCCCCCCATCATATTAGCGTTAACACATCTATCATCTTTGTATTATCATACATCAACCTCCTCACATAGGCACATTCATCACACATTTTAGCGTCATCATTACCCGATGACACACTCTTGTGCTTTGGTTCACACTTGACTGTTGAGGGCTTACTACACATGAATCCCACACACTACACTATAGACACCACATTATATATATATCTCATCATCCACAACTTTGGCATTACCTCCTATTCATCTTACACATTACATACACTATTAGACTATATATGCATATTGCACTACATTATATACATAACGTCTCTACATTGCATCTTGCATCATATGCCTTACATCATACACTACACATCTTTATATCACACACATTCTACATAGTATACTAGTCTTCATCACATATGACTTTAGCATTACATCATCCTACATATTACATTACTAGTCTATCTACATACATTACATGCCACTCCATACGTTACACTTTACATATTCTACACATCTTGCATTACATTCTACACATTGCATATTTACATATTTTACTCATCACATGGTCATTCAATCATCACACATCATACATCATCTTCTACACACTACACTCACTACCCTATGACGCACTTTAGTTCCTCGGTCCATACTTAATTGCTAAGGGTTTACAAATCAAATGGACCTTACACTCATCACACATTTACTATTTGACCTTTCATCATGCGACATTTCTAGCCTAGTGACATATGCTTTAGGCTAAATCATCACCTATTCTATCATTTTGTAGTGGTATACACCTTAGGTTACATCACCACTCCTATTTTCATCTTGTAGTGATATACGCTTAGGGCTAAATCATCACTCATCCATTCATCTTATAGTGATATACACTTAGGCTAAATCATCACTTATATGTTCAATCTGGTCATGATATATGCTTTGGCTATAGGGTTCACATACACATCATTTCTAGACCACATCTCATGAATACACACACATTCATCACGGCGCATTAGACACAATGTATATACTATTCGAAAATTTCCCGATGACACACTCTTGTTTACGGTTCATTCTTGATTGTTGAGGGGGAAAACTAAATTAACCTCATTGCATACACTTCCATTCACTCGGGGGCACGCAACTCCTATCACTCCATTTTGCACTCCATTCCAGCCATCCACACTATACTTTGCATATTATGGTTTCTCTTACTCTTGCTTACTTTTGCTTGTTCATGGTCACTTTATTACACATGCTAGTTAGATTACTTGTATGTCATTTATCTATATCATCCACACATGCGCGTTCATGTATTTTTCTATTTGTGATCATAGATACATGTCTCTTACACGCAACACAGATGCTCGCCTTCTACCCTTCCTACACTAGTCACTTTGGGGCATCCACATTCGTCTCTTCCAGGTGTTATTGTTTCATTTTGTACTTAGCACTTTACATTACTTGGTTATACATGTTTTTGACATACTAGCTATCTTTCTAACATGCTAACGGGTGCTTCATGTGCAACATTTGTTATGCAAGGATATTTACTTCCATACTTATTTGTTACATTGTATGTTATTGTTTGTTCTTGTATGCGGGCCTTGCCCTATGTTTGGTGTGCACACTTGTTTTTTTTATGTGACCATGATGAACTTTGTGTGTCTTGCGACATCATGAGTGATGTCTCATGTTTACAACCCAATTTGTGTGGATTATCTTGTCTTCTTGCGTGTTTACACTACTTTTGTTGGTGGTTTTTATTTGTATGCATAGCTTACACACTATTTACGTACTTTACACTTATTTCTACATGCATGATTTTTCATACTAACATTTTTTTTTGTTAGCCATCCTTGTTTTTGCGTACCTTGGTTTCTACCAAGCGCATTCCCTCCCCCTGCAGGGTAGATTTTGAGTACATGTAGTTAGTTCTCTTTTAGGGACACATTTTCCTATCAACGACATCACATTTGCCCCCAAAGAGGGCTGGATCATTTGGGGTTCTACATACTAACACAACACATTTACACTTGGTTCGATTCGATTCGGTGCACTTTCCACCCTTGAAATTGTGAGTTTACATACAACAAGTGAGTTCGAGACCATACAAACTCAGATACGAGTGGATTTTATAGGACATGTTGTCCTTAACATTAAGATGAGCAGGTTAAAGGTTGGAGGATACAATGGAATTCCTCCCAATACTTCTTCTACCGTCGGCATTGAATCACCCAAAAACCAAGATGGTACAGAGATCTCTTCACTTACGATCGGAAACAATTAAAGGTTCGTGGACATAGAGCATTTCCTCCCTATGCTTCTTCGGCCTATGGCATCGATCGCCCAAAAAAACTCAGTAGTACAATATATCCTTCTAAAATATTTTTCTTGACATGGATCAAAGTATACATATTCCATTTACACTTTTTCATTTGTGTATTTTACACTTACATAATTTTACATGTGTCTTTTACATTGCATTTTTACACATACATACATACATATTTGACTACTTGATCATTTTCTCCTTGCAGGTTCGATCGTATGAGAAACAAGTATTCAAATGGGGGTGATAACATGTAATAAAAACAATGGTATCAACAACGAAACTTCGCAACAACACACACTATACTAACCATGCAAGTACACTACACACATCAACATCAGCACACATGTTCCGCCCTAGGTTCACTCTCATCACTTTTTTACACATTTTCATCTTTAGTTTCCACGCTCCTCCATATTTTTGTCATTCCACGCTTTATCTAGTCCATCGGCCCATTTCCACTATACTCTTCTGTTATGTTTGTGGAGCCTATTTTCATGTTAGAGTGTGGTACACCTTCTATGTGTTACACTCGGGTATTTTTACGGCGGTCCCGCTCCGGTGAGTGGGTCAAGGGGGTTCGGGGGGTGAAGCCCCCTCGATGGATGGGGGTTCGGGGTGAAGCCCCCGAAGCAAATTTTCATGGGTGGTTTATTAACCCATGGGTAATGGGTAACCGTTATGGGCTGTTTTTGGGCCCATGATTTTTCGGTACCCATTGTTTTAATACCCACGGTTTTTGCCCATTGTTTTAATACCCACGGTTTTTTTTTGCCCATGGTTTTGATACCCACGGTTTTGTATCAAATTGCTATAGTAATTTTCTATTTATATGGCCTTATGCATATGATAGATATACAAGAAAATGCATTGCATATGTGCTTTGAATTCGGGTGTGAATTCTGTAGAGTTTGTTGAGCATAGCTCCAAACGGATATGGGTATTGTATTGAGAGAGTGGAGGCTTGTAATAAAATCTGAGCAAGTGATTCTTGGTGGACGTAGCCCAAATTGGGTGAACCACATTAAATACTATCTTTCTGTGTTGTGTTATTTATTCTACACTTTTATTTGAGATCTGTAATATTTTTTGCATATTAGTTTCTACTGTTGCGATTCTGTAAGGGATTATTCCACATATTTTATCTCTTATTTCCTAACATCTTCATGGACATCATGTATGCATCATGTTACCAATTTTTCCACTCACCAACATAAAGTGGGGGCAAATGTAGATAAAAAATCATGCACTTTAGACATTATTTAATCATGGTCTCATACTATTATTTAGAAGGTTCTTGAGTGAATAAATTACTTATTAACCCCGTCTTTTGGCCATCTTATTTTATTTTATTTCATCATTACCAATCTTTTACATCCACATGCTCAGTCAACTTCTGTCATCTCCCGTTATTTTAGCCTCAACTGGGAACCCAGTTAATGTACCGGGTGCTCAGTTAGTATTGGGGTGTCCATGGGCACCCCTGGTCCCACTAGGGGTGCCCAGTCCCTTTTGCACTTTCTCTGCCACTTTTTGGGCTCTTTCTAGCCATTTTAGATCTTTATCTTTTTGGTGGTCGGCCATTTCGGGGTTAATTAAAAAATCATATCAAGAGAACCCTATCAATATAAAGTTATAAGACCATAATGAGGGACATATCATCATTCACTACTATCATCCATCTAGAGTTGCATCCATATATTGCATTGTAGATCACTTGCATCCACATAGCTCCATCACAAGGCACGAGGCTGGGACATCTGCATCACACTTCATAAGGGGAGGGATTATATTCTATTTCATACACACATAGAATTACATTTTCTACATTTAGTTATTTCTCTCTACTTCACAAAGTGTGACTGGCACGAGCACACTAGGGCACATTATGGACACACTCACCGAACTACATTTGGGTGCAAATGTACTTTGCAACACTCAATTAGTAAGCCCACTGTTGTGGCAGTTGAGGTCAATCCGACCCATTCATTTGCATCTTTATTTTTTAGGGTTTTGATACTTCTTTTAGTATTTTACAGGTCTTTACATCATCTTGGATTATTGGCAACACTCAATACGGGACAACAAATTTGATGTGACAAACAACAAGGGTTTGAAACCATCGTCGAACTAGTGAAGATCGGTTTGAGCTTTTGTATAGACCGGGCGCCCTGGTTTGTAGACTAGAGCACTCGTAGGCACCCTAGTCCCTCTTTAGGTGCTCCAGTCCAACTAGATACTCTAGATCCATCCTTTTCAGAGCTTCGCACAATCATTCCTACTTCCAAATTCTCCAATCAGGTTTTGCGACACGATCTTGCAAGCATCTTCTATTTAGCTTGAGTTATGTCCTCTTCTCTCTTGCACATTAGGGTTAGCATTTACTTTTACATAGTTGTTTGTTCACTTATATACTTTTTCATTGCATTTATTTACTTTATTTACAATTGTTCATAACTTAGATTAACTATCCCCACATACTACATATTAGTTAATTTTAGTTAATCACGTGCTTGTCCTAAAGGGCAATCATACCAATGACCCTAAATATACCTCTAAGTATTGATTTATGACCTATATCTTCATTTTAGGACTCTTGGAAATGTCCCTACACACTTCCTATGCTTGTATTTGATTGTTATAGCTTGTTTTTCTTCATACCCTCATTCTAGGTCCTTGAAATAGGCCAAATTGAGCTAGTTTGCACCATAACTCATCATGTTTGTCTTGTTCTTCACCATGTAACACCTTAAACAGTACTATCACATGTTTCATACATTTATCATGCTTTTCTAGCTTCCTCATGCCTTCACTCCACCTTTCCAGGTCACTTTGCTAACTAGGCCTAGGGGTTAGGCCTGCTAAACCAAGCTAACTCACCAATTCCACTCATGTACCTATGTATCCATCATTATGACCTTATTTCCACATCATACACATGTTAGACCATGTATGACATAATCCTAGTGTGCTCTCACATCATCACCTTGCCGGTACCAGGTCCTAGTTGCTTAACAAGTTAGTGTTTGATCAGGTGTTCTCATGACCATGCCTTGTGGGCCTTTCCAACCTCATTCTAAGTTCCCTCTAGCTCTCCAACATTTTTATTTTTCATTAATGTGTCTTTCACATCAATGAAAGCTCAACATCAACATGCTAATATCACTTGCACGTGAAAAAATTGAGTTGTTCTAAGACTTCCTCTCCTCTTCTCTTAAGGCAACAAAAAAATTAAGGGGGCATTTTAGGTAAAACCTATTGTATAGGTAATTTTTCATTATAAGTATGTTTTAATTTTACCTTTATTACCACATGTAACTAATTTTTTACTTATGTAGATTTGTTTTACTTAGATAAGTGGTTATTTAGTTATATTATTTTTGTTATATGGTTTTATAACTATATTTTTTATTTCACTCTCATATGGGTTTGGTTGCACCGTGTAACCAATTATGGTTATGTAATTATTGTCTAATAGCTATAAGTATTGCAACATTATATTTCTCTATAACTTGATTGAATATCAATACAATCTACCAGGATTTCATCCATGTTCCTCACTTACACTTTTGACTACCATTTTTTTCCTTGAGATGTTTTCTCCACCAACATTCTCCAAAGCAATTTCTCTTGGATTGTTCTCCTCTTATGGTGTAGCATCATCTCTGGGAGTCTAAGTATAGAATTTAGTGTTAGATGGCTGATTAGATGAAGAAGAAGGTGTGTCTTGTTGAACTTGAGGGATAACCTTCTCTGTGGATTTGAAATAAATCAACTTTTTATAGTACCACCTCTTATTCATTTCGATCACGGGAGCTATAAGGTCATAAATGTTATCCTTTTCCTTTTGTGACTAATCAACAATGGGAAGAGGGGGATAACAAATAAATGTTTCAAATTCGAGGCTCATACAATTCACTTTGCCATCATCTATCATATTCTCGGGAACTTAGTCGATTTCAAAGCTTGAATTTTTTTCAAAAAAATTCCTTACGTATGTTATTCTTCTTACCTAAAACTCATCATTATAGTATTCCTAGTAATCCTCAATGGTGAGTACATGACAATAACTTATGTGAAGTCAAAGATTTTTATTGAGTAAGTTTTTGTTGTCAAAAGGAGCCTTTTGAAGTATGGATGTGTATTGAAAGCAACAATTATTCTTTGAATATTTTGTGCATTAATGCTTGATCTTAAAAAATAGTGGCCTAGAGCAATAGGAAATTTGATGCTTCGTATTTTTGTCTTGATATTTTTTTAATCATGTCTAGTTGCTTATATAGTGCAAATAGAATAAGCTTGTCACTATAAAAGTTATGAATTTTGTATGGAATACATTTAAATAATATTAACTTGAGGTATGTGAACCTAAGAAATTGGATGAAGAAGATGCCATAGGTCATGATAAACTTTTTGGCTTCTAGGAAATTTTGTTGATTATGCATCCTTTTATCAACCTTACAATTAACATAGTAAAAGCGTCATAAATCCTTCTAAAATGAATCTTGTTACTCTTTTATGTGAGTTAAGTTTATAAATCATAGATGGGATTGGATGGGTCTTATCCACCGGCCCCGAAAGACCAACCCATATTTTGTATGCAACAATGGTGTACATTAGATATAAAGTCATGTAAAATGTCTTGGTGGTATTTAGTTGAGTGATTTGATTTAATATATTTGTACTAATAATCTCACCCCAATCGATTCCTTGCTTCCCTTACAAAAAATAATGTTGATTAAAATGCACATCTAATTATGAAACTATTCGGTGGTAGGCATCACCATAACCCTATCCAAGTAATGTTAATATATCGATATTTCTTCAACAAAAGTTGTCCTATATAGATTTTTGGCAAGTTTGGATGGACCTTCCTTCTTCTTTTTTGGCCATGAATTTGCTATCATAACATGATACTTCTTAGGTACGAGATCAAATTCAGTTTGATCCATTTTAGGAGTTATGAATTTGGCGTCCTTTTTGGGTCTAATTAAGAAGGCCATGTTAATGTGTTCAACATCAAGTTGAACAATTACTTGGCCTTGTGGGCATTTAAATTCTTTGGTGTCTAAATCAAAGCACCTAACACATGCCAAAACTATGTCAAAACATTGCCGAGTTTGTAAACCATTGTTGAAGATACGTCTACCAAACGTAGTCCATTACCCTCTTCTCATTTCTTTTCCAAAATTCTAGAATTCCATATGTTTTACATAACTATTGTACACACTTATTTTGGGCCTCTTTGTATCTTACTTACCCCTTTTGGGCCTCTTTTATCTTTTGGGCATCTTGTTTTCTTATGGGTCAGCCTTTTAGTTGTCAATTACAAAATTCAAACAAGGGAATCATATAAATACAAAGCTATATGTGACCATAATAAAGGACCAAGCTCTAAGCATCTACTATCATCACCTAAGGTTGCTTAAAAGGCATTATAAGAACATTGAAGTATCCATCTAACACTCACTAAAGGGACAAAAGACTACATTTTCTACATACACGCATAGGAGGGGAAGTTCATTTTCCATTCACACACACACACACCCACACACACACACACACACACACACACACACACACACACACACACATCGGTACATCTAGTTATTGCTCATTATCAAGTGCATCTTTCACAAGAGATTCCTAGGGCATGATTTCTACACACACGCACAAGAACTACATGGAGTATGAGATGTAGTCAACGCTTCACCGTAAGTTCACTCTATCAGTGAACATCAAAGTCGATCCGACTCCATGTTTGCATCTTTTTGTTTTTAGGATTTGATGTATTTTGGGGTTTTGCAGGATATCATTTGTTTTTCAAGTTACAGGTGAATTTTGTGATAATCCAGTGGCATGACTAACAATGAATTTTAGCAACCACCTTGTGACACAAGAAAAATAAGATTATGAGAATTTGCACAGTCCACAGGTGCCCAACAAAGGTCTCTGGCGCCTGGGCACCCTCACCTGGTCTAGGCTCAACCATAAGTCCACAATTTTTTGAGTGTGATTGCGACATTTTCCTCCTCGTGTTTATCATTTTTCCAGTCTAGAACATACGGATCAATTGTGAAATCAACTAAGTCTTTCATTCCCTCTCTTACACTTAGGGTTTTGTATTTACTTTACTTATTGCTTGTGTCATATATTTACTTCCGCGTTTATTTATTTTATGTGAATATGCAATATCTAGAGTTTTACAAATTCCATATTTGTTAAATCATTTTCATCTTCCATTCTTGTTTCTTCTCCTCACACCTCCATGGGGGCATCTAGTCTTAATGTTTCCATTCCTATGTCTACCACTCATTTTTATTCTCCTCTCATATCTCATATTCAACCTAGTTCTTCTTCTAACACATGCCTTAGAATCTTTGGTGTACGATCTATAAGTCCAAGTTCTTCAATTACAACAAGGTACCACCATCAATTCTTCTTCTACGGATTCTTCACTTCTTCTAGACAGTCCTCTTACACTTGATGTTGTTTTTTATTCTCTTCCCTCTAGTTTTGTTTCACTTTAGCTTTCTCTTTTCGTTGGTAAATAAGATCCACAAGAACATCTTAGATTATTTCATGTTTCTTACTTAGATTATTCTTTTAATGATACATTTTTAACACAATTGTTTCCTATAAGTACAATATTATGCATTACAATGGTTTTACAATTTTCATATTCATTATGTATGATCCTTTACTCCTTTAGAAAATGAGTTTTTAGACATTTATCTATTAATTTTTGATCTAAAATATCTTATGCACAAATGGATAAAATGAAACAAGGCCCCAATGAGCACCTTAGTGACTATGTTTTGCGTTATAATACTAATCTTACTAAAATGAACAATATCCTAGTTGATTATGAATTGTAATATCTATTTCTACAAAGTCTTTTACCTCCTATCCAAGAGTTAGTCATCTTTGACACCTTTCATTCCTTTAATCACTTATGTCTTATGCTTAAAGATCGTGAGGTTAAGATACTTTCTATAGGAAAACTCAAATATGGTGATCAAGCTTCTAATCAACCTCATACTAAATTCCAAGGTAAAACTACTTTCAAGAGTAATCCTATTGAGCGAGTTGAGGCTAAATACACTTTTACATAGTATCTCAACCGAAAAGATCAAAACCCAACCTCGTTGAAGTCATTTTACTAAAATGCTAATCCATCCTGGAGAAATGTTGTAAGAACTCCTTAATAGTAACCTTATCTCTCTTCCTCCACCTCTTGATTTAGATTCTAGTCATCCTTAAGGGAAAAAACTTTGATGAAAAAGCATATTGTGATTATCACCGATGTAATGGGAACTCTACGGAAAAACACTTTAAGCTTTGACATGTAATTCAAGATTTAATTGATGTTGATGTAATTGAATAGGATGAACATATTGTATCCAATCCTACGAATGACAATGATAAACATTGTGATATGGTCTTAGGTCTTCCTTCACTTAAATATACTAGGGTTATCCCATCTATTATACACCAATGTTTCAAATTCATACATGAGCATCACTTCATCACTATTCATCTATCCCACCTCATACCTGTTACCTAAAATCTCTCAAGATTCATAGGTCCCTACCACTAGTGCACCTCTTGCTACAGTTAACATTACTCCTAGTCCACTTACAATCATAACCACTCGTCTGATAATCAATAATGCTACTCTTGCATTTTATCACACACTCCTAGAAATAGTCTTAGACTTTCATAATCATATCTTATCATGCATAGTTCTCCTCGACCTTTATCTCATATCACCTACCCTCTAAATATTTCTAGGTCTCATAGTCCGCCACATAGGACTAGGTTGTCACATCATGTTCATCACGCACACTGCACATATTATTATTTCAATAGGTATGTTTCACCTCATACACAACACATTTCTTAAGGACATAACCTCCCTAAACACACAATGATGCAATCAACCTCACATGACACTCATCCCTTTATTCATGATCACATGCTTTCTTCCTTCACAACGAAAGATAGTGGGCCCTCATCCAACATACTCATTGGTTAGTTTCTATGCTACTCACACTAGGGGAATTTACTTTTCCCCTCATTTCCTAATGAAATAATATGTTTATGGGTTCAAATTAATTATTGAGGGAGCGGTTACATACCCGAAACTCACTTTGCACACACACTTTGAGGTACAACCTTGATTTCTCACCTCTCTGTATGTACACATCAAAATTCATCGAAAGTACTAGAAATATAAATACTCCCTTCCCTAGGGGCATTCTTGGATCACAATTCCTTATTTTTAGAAAATAGGTTTTCATCTACAGCCTTAGGGGGCCTAAAATCCAAAAAAACAAATATGCTAAAAATTCAAAGATAGTCGCATTTCTCTTGCTTGGTTGTTTCTATTGCATGCTTATATTATTCATATTACACTTTACTTATCGTGTTAAATTGATGATAATATGTTCTATCCTTTTTATATACACATGTGCATTCACATGGTACATTGATTTGAATGTAGGATACAAATAGATGGTTACATGATGCACGATGTTTGACATTAGTGCTTACTTAGTTGTTCTGCACCAATTGGGGGCATCCAATTTACACTTTCTCACATGCAGGTGTTATTATTCAAATATTTTCTACTTTAATTTCTCTTACCTCATTTACTCAATACATACATCGTGTCATACTATTTATTACTCTAACATGATAATGGGTGTTTCGATGTAGTATCTGTTTTGTAGGCCATTTCCAAACTAAAATTCATTTTCATTATATTTCTTGTTTTACATGCTTCATCTACACTTTCAATTGTTTATGGGAAATTCCCCCGTGTTACTTACTTGTTTCTTGTGGGTTTTAGATGTCTCAATTGTCTTAGGACATCCTAAGTGGTGTCCCATATATGTAGCATATTGTTTATCATGATTTTTCTACTTGTGTGTCTTTTCATGATTTCTCTTACATATATTGTGTTGATTTTCTATTGTTTGTTGCTAACACTTTGCTAGCTCTTCTATTATACTATTATGTATGCACCATGCAATGCAGGAATCCTAAAACACATGTGTACATCAGTTATAGGTCCTCTTATTTGGGTCGTATTCACATTTCTTTATCTCACATGCCCCAAACAAGGGGGGGAAACCATCAGGTGATATTTCACCCTCATAACAAGTCAAAATATGGAAAAAAAATAAAAATTACAAAATCAAATAGGTCAAAGGCTAAAAAATGGCTAATGAATAGAATTGCATCGAAAAGACATAAGGACCAAAACATACAATAGGGACCATAGCGTATAGATGTTATGGATAGTTCCATATGCTTCTATCATGGGGGAAGGTTCATGAATCTCTCGGTTGGTATAGTTTCTCGAAGAACATCTACAAGATTTTTGTTCATGTTCAATTATAAAATTCATGATATAGGCCGATTATGGTGGCACCAAGGTATGTGTAAGCTAACATTACTCTAGTACATTACTCGGTCATCATCTGTAAATACATTGGGTTAGTGTTCATTTGTAGTGACACTTATTTACACGTATTTCTATTCTATTTGGCACATTCCACTTGGGGATGATCACCCCAAGTCCTTCAAACTAGCTCCATTACAAAGTTTAACAAGTCTCCATGGCAATGATAATAGGATTATTCTCTCCCCCTTTCTCATAAAACAACCAGGTGTACACTTTTCTTTGCTTTTTAATTGTTACATATTGTTATTTTCATGTCAAGTTCAAGGTTTCAAAGTTAAAATTTGATTTCCTATACTACGAGATATTGACTACACTCTTTTCTATACATGCACACATCCGAACAAAAAAATACAATTAGAACAAAGATAGAGTCATAACACAAAACACAAGGATCTCTCGAGAGAATACAAATGTGTCTACACAATTAGGTGACTTTTCCTTTAAGCACACAAATTTCAATTTCATACTTAAAGGGGGGAATGTAGACACTCATTTTGGTAATTCATGTCTTACAACAACACAAATTATACAATACCTTTGCACTAGTCCACACTTGTCCAAATTAACCAATTATATTATCCCTAGTTATATCTCTCTTATTCTTGTATGCACACATAACCTATATATTTGCACAATGGTCATATTACTCACAAAAACATGTTATACCCTTGTATATCATAATCCCATCTCTCATATCACCCGCACAAAGCATCTAGGACCATCGTGGATAGGGAGGACTATAATGCTTGTATGTTATGGGCTGACTGGATGCTTTGGTCCAACCTTCTCTGACATTGTAATTTTTCTAATTCAAATTCCTTTAGGTCATTCCTAGTCAGCATTATTCGAGGGTTTCAAATCCAGAATGTATACATAAGCTAGTTATTTTCCCCATTATTAAAGAGGAGATCATACATACTTGACACCTAAATATCCTCATGAGCATACACTAAGAACAAGCACAAACAAGGCCATTCCAAGACTCCCTTGAGCTCCATATACTTTGCATACTCTTTCTAGGGCAATCATCTACTCAAATCCAGAATTTAAGGAACATATAATCAATCCAAGTCAAGCTAGGGAAAAGGTACAAGTACAATCATATTATTACAAGATCATGACTATCCATTTAGTTGCATATATTTTAGAGATCACATGCTAGAACCCTCTTCATAGTAGTGGTGGCATCAATGATTCACATGGATTCCCATAACCCAAATAATATTTGTTTTGCATGAGACTTATTGGTTATCTAGGGTTTTAAAGATCAAATCAGTTACACAACGAGCATCACAAGCTATTAAAGGCCCAAATTCCAGACATGAGCATAACATGAAGTAATAATCAAATATAGAAAGTTGTATGAGTATAAACCACAAAGTGGGTGTACTGAAGAAGGGCCATAACATATGTATACTTTATCTTGTGTCATCCGCTTTGGTCTATGCAACAGTTCAAGACACAATTTCAACAATGAGGTTCTATTAGGTATTTTTCATCATATTGCAGTCATCACCCAATCTAGATCATTACATAGATAGGAGATCAACTATGTCATATTCTCTCTCACGAGATATAGTATAATTGTTTTATCTATTATTATCTATCATTGTTTATCATTTCTTGATGGTTATTCCTAATATTGTTGCAATTAGTTTTGGAAACTAATTGATTAGGATAATCTACCATCGATTGACTACTCCTTGAGATATTAACCAATTTAGGTTAAATCAATATCACCAATCTAAGGAATGTTAGTTTCAAAGTGAATAAATATGTTCATAACCAACATATTAGAACTTCATGGTGACAATTGGCAATTCAATTTTAAATTTTTAAAGGGGAATGTGAAGTTGTGGAGGTAGATTGGGAATAAAAAACAATTGAAGGTGCGGTGAAAAGAATAACGAATAGAAAAACAACAATAAAAATAGTCACAAAAATTGTGAAAATTAAGCTTTAGTAGAGGCGATGTAATTGACAAATTAAAATTTGAAATTCTTAAGTACAAATCACAAGTGAGGGATGAATAACTACTAGGGACGATAAAATTTGAATGGGAAGAGCATAGGTCAATGGGTAGTGCAAATGAAAGTGATTCCAAATGGTTTGTAAAGTTATTTATAATGTCAACTTGTTTGAAAGTGAAGGCCCATGTAACTCTCTTTTATAACTTTTGTGTTTTATATTCCCTCATTACCTCATGCTCTCCATCATGGAACTAAGGAATTGAGGGAAAAATTCCTCACATCCCATGTAGAGGTGACCTTACCAACTTTTTGTTTCAAAGTCTTTACCTTATTAGGATATCGATAAAGTATAGTAATGAAAGAATTGTTCCTTTGTTCTTAATGGAAGCAATATTACTGAAAGACCTACTCAATTCACAATACCCAAATTATCTGTGTCTAATCATCAGGGAACAATGAAACTATTCCACCTATTTCGATTAGGGTGTCTTAGTCGACCAACTAGCTAAAAGCGCCCAATACGCAATAAAACTCTTTATGCCAATTTTTGCTCATATTGGGAAAAATATAATGTGGAACTGTTTCACTTGTTCCTCTAAAGGGTGATAAAGTTGATTGAGGGCAAAAACTCGAAAATGACTAAAGCATAAATTTGAAAATTTTGTAGGGGAACCAATACACTTAGTGAAACATTTTTAGAAAAATTGAGCTAAAATTTGTAAGTTATTTTTCATATGATGTCAAGTATGATGAAATTTACACAATTATTATGAAAAAATCATAGGCTTTTAGAATTACTATGTTATGCCATATACATGAAAATTATGAAAACATTGGCTCAAGTAAAAACTCGAGTGCTATATTGGATCCATAGAAAGGCCAAGTGCTACATTAGATACATAATAAGATCGAGTGTTGTGATGGATCCATACAAAATCGAGGTACTATAATGACTCACGAAGTCGAAAATGATAAAATTCTCACACACAATATTCACATCACCTTTGATGACATTTGGTATAATCAAGTGTAGCCATTTCATGATTTTTAATTTCGGTTATTTGTTATTTACTAATTTTATAAGTATCAATATTGAGTATTAATATACATACTTTGGCATGTAATTTACGTGTTCACATGTATGGCTTAAGGATAGAGAGAAAAATTTCCGGCCTTATGTACACCTTACCCACCGGGAGTTTCACATTTACATTACTTTGATCGAGAAAATTTTAGTTACTAAACAAAAATGGGAGAAATTATAGTACCCAAAGTTTATACATAAAGCACTTAGCAATAATAATTTGGCATATATCCCAACATTATCCCATTTATATACTTAATTGATTTAATTGTAAGGCATCTCGCTCAATTCCTATACCCTGAGTCCACTAGGTCGGCCCATGTTGCTTAGTTTAGCACTTTTTACACTAATGCACCTTATATCGAACACATTTATAGACTTCTATATATCTACCTCATGTCTTTGACTAGACCCCATGCTAAACTTGAAAAAAATCTCCAAACAAAGGGAAAAATCAACTGACGTTTCTTCCCAATGTTGGTGGTTTTATCCTTTATACTTACACGGATCAAAATTTTAACATAACGAGCTACCCCATTTGGATTAGGTTTGATTGAGTGGGAAATCATTTTCACATGTCACTTAAATAAACACATACAACTTATTTATTATGGGCATCTCTTGACATTAAGGGGACCTCACATCCAAGCACACTCTAAGGACTTTGGGCCTTAATCATTGAAGTATAAAATCCCTAGAGTACACCAGGTGAGCTAAAAGTCTTAATATATCCTCTGTTTCTTCCTTCAATCACTCTCATGTACTAAAATTGAATTCAATGATCATTGTGAAGCGTTGGAGGCCTTATTAGTGTTTTTACCAAAAACTATTGTTTATGCACATTTGCACACATCCATCAAGAGGAGAACTACACATGATTGAGGCCCTTTGGAGGTAGTGTTATGTAAGAAACTTTTAAAAATTGGGGAATTATTGAGGTTAGTTTTTCCAAATTGTAAAAACCCTTTTTATGTCACGATGGAAGGAGCTAGGATGTCTACATAGAATAAGCCATTTACAGGTATAGAAGTGTGATTGCTATATTATGATCACAAATTATGGATCTAGGGATGAGATGTAGTAAGTACGATAATTGAGTACAACTAAGAGAATCAGAGAGAAAATCATCCATAGAAGGGAAAAAATGTTAGGTGTTTATTTTTAGATTATACGATCCTATCTTGTGCTTATTTGGGAAACTAAAATTTTACAAGCACATTGAAGACACTCTACACAACCCATTTCAATAGTTTCAAATCTCCCACACTTCCAAACTATATAAAATGAAGTTACTTATTAATTCTAAATGTAGTTAATTTTATTTAGCTTTCAAGAACAATGATTGATTTTATCATATTAGCACATGGTTTATAATTTGTGTATTTTTAATTGTTATTTTCGATTCATAATTGTACACATTATTAATTATCTTAATTGGATTAACTCTAATTTTGATTTGACACTTGTGTACCATATTTTTGACCACACTCTTGAATCAAAATTATCAATCACCAATAATGTTTGAGAAAAATATATAAATATTACCTTCATGATAGTGTTTACCAAAAAATGTGTAATAAAATCATCCACTAGTGATGTAAAGATATATATAAGTCCTTGTGGTAACACATAGAACCAATGAAAATCACATCATTGTAGGATGCTAGGAAATATCTTGGTCAATAACTAGGTTTCATGTGAAAAGTACAAATAAGAGTCATGAAATGACTTGAGGTGGTGAGATGGATCTCCCTTCCCATTATATAATTCAAAATTTGGAGAGGGTAGTAAAGTACCTCATAAGCTAAAGGGTTGAGTAATATTTCATATGACGTGACTCGATTGCACAAATTTTAGACCCTTAAAAATTCTTAAATTTTATCTTGCAATTCATGTAGTGTTCATGTACAATGTTCATATCAAAAAGTTGGCAAATAACATGACATACATAGAACAAATGTTTTAGGTAAATAAATAATTTTAAAGCATTGTGAGTAATGGAAGGAGTTTGAGAAGCTAATAAAGGAGTACCAATATGAAAATCAACAATAGGAGGCATGGAAACAATTGAAACATGTAAAATAAGAGAATCCCGAGTTGTAATGGTGTTTGAAGAAATATAAGAGATGACCACATGATTAAACATGAAAGATGTTTTAATAGTTCCTTGATCGTTAATTACATTCAAATATCCATGGCTTGCCTTATAGGTCCAAACTTGAATAATAATCATGTTGATATGTTTACGATCTTGATTTTGAGATTGGATATCCCTTATTACACTCAATATATTTTCCATTTTACTATGATTTTTCAAGAGATGCCATCTAAGACCAATTAAGTATTGAAGTCAATTTGGATCCTTTAGAGCAATCTCTTTCCTTTTACTACTTTGAATTTGGATGGAATATGAGGAAAATTTAAAAGATTGGCATCCATAAGGGTCTTAAGATATTTTGGAATAACTTTAGTGTGAGTTGGGTGTCATTGAGAGTAACCATATCATTTTTGTGGAAACCCTAATAAGAATTAATGGAATTTCTACAAGATCAACAATATTAGAATTTAACCCAACATTTCATCGGTTTGGGGTCTTATATCTAATAAACATGGATTGCATAAAATATATAACAAGTAAAATAATGATACACAACGAATATTACACACAAATTAATGAGGGATAAAGGATTTAAACAAGTGAGACAAACCCTTAAAAAACCAACGAAAGGCGAAATTAATCCCTAAAATATAACAAACAAATGTGTAGGTATACATAAAGTGAAAACCATAGGTTAAGTACTAATTAAGTCACCTTTATGAAAATAGAAAGCCATAGGTTGTGTGTTCGATATAAACACATGTTCACCTAAATGTAAGTGCTAAAAATGGGTTTAGATACAACCTAAATGCAAAATAAGTTTAAATAGATATACATAAGAAAATCAAACCTAGTTAAAAAAGACGTTAATCTAGAACATGATTTAAAGAAATTTAACTCTCAATTAGATGAATGAGATCAAATAAATATAGTAGTAATAAAACAAGATCTAGTAGTATACAAAGTACAAACAAGTGTGCAAGATAGGAGATGAGAGTGAATTAGCTTGTATCGGAGATCTGGGTCGATTAAGGCTAGGAGATGACTGGAACAAACTAGATCTCAACTATGTAAGCTTTATCTCGAGAAAATAGAAATTGGAACCTCTTCGGATAGGACCACCTATATGAGGATAGGACTACCTGAGGCACTGATGTCGAACTAGGTGCTGAGTGTCCAGATAGCAACTCAACTTCTAGTCTATTCAGGATTTAAACTTGGCTTCTTCCTTTCACTTCTTGTCGCACCCACTTTAGTGTAGGGTACTTGTGTCACACTTATTTGTGTAAAACAAAACCCTAACCATCTACATAAGGCTCAAACAAACATTATATGGAATAAATAATGTATATGCTCGAGTCATACTGACCTCGGTGGTCACCCCAATGTGATTGTCACCAAGCACTACACTATATTTCTGACTCTATGTAGTTCTGATGTGTGTGTCTGTGATTGAATTTATGTCCCTTGAAGCTAGGTTGCCCTTATATATTAGTAGCACTTGAGATAGTGTTCTATAACTACTTTCCCCCATGATGAATGTGTGAGATGGAATTCAGAAATAGTCCCTCCTGTGCAAAGTGAACAACCCAACTCAATCGCAATCCTTGAATTTTGTTCTTTTCCCAAGTAGTAGATAATAAGAATAGACCCAATTGCCTATCCCCTAATAATAGTAAGTCATGCATATATATATATATATGTTTCCCTTGTTTGAATTTCATCATTACCAAAAAAAAGGGTAATCCAAAGTGATAAAAGAGACTTTAGCAAAGATACCAAATGATGTGGTAATTCAAAATCAGAAAAGGAGGGTAAGGGACATAAACATCAAAAGGGGATAGTAGCTCTGAGGCACTCCTATCCCTAATAGGACGTAGTGTCTAGGATGATTGAAACATATAAGCTGTTAATATATAGATGGGTCACACATCGTCTAGTGTCCAAAAGTAAAGTGATCATTCAAGAAAAGCAAATAATAAGAGTGTGGGAAAGATAAAAACAATGAAAGAGTAAAATAAGTATTGTTAATGTCTAGTGTTATTGTTTAGGATTCATCTATATAACAACATACTTAGAGGTTCGATGTAAGTAAAAATGCATGATTTTGTGTCTACATTTTCCCCACTTTATCTTTGGTGAATGAATATTCGATGGCATAAAGTAGATAAGAAGAGCTCACCTTGTCGAGATTGGAAGGGAGTTATGAATCGATAACATTTTGAATGAGGATTGTAATTGATATCTTACCAAATGGAGATTCTAGAGTTTGTATATTGTGGAATCTAGAAGAAGATAAAAATCCTAGGGGTGACCTCGTGTGGTAGAAATGATGCATGAATTTTTTCCTTAGATATTGACCTTGGTGGAGTGTCTTGTGCTTCCTTGAACATCTGTGTTGCCTTTTGTTAGAGTAAGGTCAAACCTGCAAAAGAAAACAAGTGTAGTCAATAATCATGATAAATTAAATTGAACTTTAACATAGCAAATGCAAAAATATAAATGTTTATTAAAAATAAGTGAATCAAAGATAGAGTGTGGATGTGTGCCACGAGAAAAGAGATATAATTATTCTTGTATGTTTGCTTTACCTTGGAGATGGTTGGAATAGTACTAAGAATTTAGGTGTCATGTCGCCAAATTAAGGATTTGAGCGTCCTGTTGCTAAATTGAGGATTTACACCTCATGTTGCCAAGGGAAGAGTATTGGGAGAGCTGTAGGTTTTCCCTCCAACTAGTAATGCTTCCCCACTGATAAGTGCCACTGCAGATGATCACAAACCCGATTGAAACTTGCCATGAGTGATACATTGTTCCAGGCATATTATTGTCCTACATATGCCTTAGGTGCCACTTTCTTATTTGGTCCTGAGAAAAATAAAGTAATTAGTTCCCTTGTAACTTGCCACTAATTTTGTTCCTATTTTTTTGCTTGAGTTACCTAGGGAGAGGGTCCTAGCCCTTATGACATCACTAGCCCACATCGGTTGTGAAACCATCCAAGGATGGTAGTTTAAGCTCTTGGTGAGCCCATGGATTCAACCACAATATTGTGGTGCCCTATCACCAAGGTATCCAAATCCTTAGTAGTAGGCCACCTTAACATGGAGCCGAGATTTGAACCTTGGACCTCCCAATTACAAGCAGACCTAAGAACCTTTACACCACTACCCATTGGATACCGATTTTGTTCCTATTAAAAACCGATTGCAATCTAATTGATTCTATAGTACTAGAATTGGAGAAAAAATGTCACTGGAAGCTTGTTGATCCTGTAATGTTCTTGTTTCTACCCCCAGGACATGATCTGTCAGTGTGGACAATAGCACCCACCATTCTTATCTGATTTGGTCACTCATATCTAGGCTATGATTTAGTTCAATTTTGATTCGATCTTATTTTGTAGCTCATTTCTATTTTGGTTATGTTGTTTACCATTTTGTATCTGAATTTTGTACTACTAAGAGAGTGAAATAGTCACCCAATCATTGCCCCCACTCATTTGGGTGCGTGAGTTGATCTAAGGCGAGCGTGACCCAAACAAGGAAAGTAGAAATTGATGTGTACATATGAAATAAGACTCCTGCAGAGGAATAGGGAATGCATATGGTGATAGCCATGGCACAAGTAAAACAATGGGAAAGGCTAGCCAAAATTGTTAGTCATAAGAAAACATGATAAAATACAATAAAAACTAGTTTAAAAATGCAATAATATGGCAAAAGACACAACAGTGTTATAGGTTGAATACATGGTGCACAACTCAAGATGTTGCAAGAAACTCAAATCCTTTGAGGCTACACTTAAAACACACAATCAAGCATAGGGCATAACCCACAAATAATGACAATCAAGATACAATCATAGATAAGATATAAGCAAATTAGATAACCATGGTTGGAAGTAGGTCTGTAAGACAAATGCTACACATGAAGCACCCATTAGCATATTAGATAATTTGATAGTTTGCCACAATGCATACATCTACAAATAAAAATGAATGTAGTAAATATTGCAATGATAGAACTTGAATATAGAGAAATAGGTAAAGGTAGATGCCCCTAGAGCCTTGGTGGAGACTGGTAAGGTACAAAGTCACCATCATGCATCATGTAAGAAACTTGTAAGTGATCTGCATTCACCTCAAAAAGTACCATGTGAACATGCATGTGTGTATGGAAAAATGATAAAACATACTATGAATCCAAGTAACATGGTAAGTAATGTGCAACACATAATAGAATGAGCAAGAACTTATACATCCAATCAAGATCTAGGCTAATGTTTTTAAAAAAATCAAATATGTGAACATGAAATAGAACAATTATGAGAGGGGAGCAAGGTTTCCCCTAGTGTATGTGTGCAAGTGAGGTCCATGTAGGTAAGTGCACCCTCAATAGTCATGTATGAAACTAGAACAATAGTGCCACAATGATCTATCCAATGAGGATAGAGGTGAGGGTGCACTATTTACAAATGTGAAAAGATGAACACATGTGAACATGATCCAAGGACCTAGTGTCATGTGAAAGTGCATATATCATAGCATGTGGAGTAGGATTATGTCATGCATGTGGAGAAACTAGAATATGTGGAACATTGGTAAGTAATAAGTGCAATTTGGGAAACATAAGAGCTACAAAGGAACAATGTCGACATAGTGATGGGAAAACCCTATAGATTCCAAGTTCCCAAATATACGAGGAGTAAATGCAATGCCATACATAATAAGGATATGGATAGTATCGAAACTAGAATAGCTTGATCATTGGGCTTGTTGGCAATAATGGAAATAGTAGGTACAAACATAAGGATCAATGTGTGAGTCAATAGATGTGTAACATATGTATTGCTGTGAGGCTCATCAATATCAACCACAAATAATGGAGGGAGAGACACAAGAATCATCATAAACAATGGGTGCAATTTGGAAAGATTGGAATCATTAAAGTTATATGAACTAGCCCCTATGACCATAGACATAAATGTGGAAAGAGGGGAATTGATTTCCCCCATGGATGTAACAAGATGAGGTGTAGCCATAGTAAATGAGTCATGCATAGAATTTTGGAAAGTGAGAGCATTATGAATCATTATCAAATTAGCACATTGTGTTCTAACTTGTGATGAGGAAGGTGTAGAGAGTGATGTAACATTGGAATTAGTAAGCATATGATCATTAGAAGTGCATCTAGAGAGTGTGCCAAGTAACATATTTAAAGTTCATGGTCATGGTGACATTGTGAATGGGGATATAAGTGTCTCCCAACACCTTATGTATACTAGATGTAACAACCATCATAGAGGACAAAGCTCTAGATATAGGTAACTATGGAAAAATATGTATTAGGGACCGAGCATCATGTGGATGAAAATGAGACATAGTGGGAGGAGTATCATGGGTGCCAATAGAAAGTTCATCATGTAAATCAATAACACTATAGTCCATCGTAGGAGAAGAATGATGTGCAATGTAAGTAGTAACTTCATCATCATATATGAGAGGGATATCACAAAGAGTAACAACATGAGGTGTGGAATCTATTGTAGCGTTGTCCCTGGAAGAAGGTGTGATAAGGAAGTATGTCTTTATGACATGGGTAGAAAGAGCTACACGCGTAATATGTAACCAAGGATGACCTAAAAAGATATTATAATTCAGATTACAAGGACAAACAGGAAATAGAACATTAAGAGTATAAGGGCATATAATAACGGGTAGAGTAATTTCTCCCAACACTTGCTTAGGTGTATTATCAAATCCATGGATACATAGAGTAGATGGAGTTAGATCAGCAACATAAAATCCTATTTGATGGAGAAAGGAAATGTTGCATACATTAAGACCAAATCCATGATTAACTAAAACACACTTAAGAAGCACATTACTAATTTGAACTTGAATATACAATGGGAAGCATTGTCATCAATTGTATGGTAGGCCATAAAATAATTTGACAAATCAAGCCAAATAGATTTGTATTGAAAGTGATGTTGATCAAAAAGTAATTGTCGTCAAATGAATAAAATGACCATATCTCGAAATATAATTTGAATTTTATAAAACAAAAAGAGAATTATTTGAATCTAATGATTTAAAATAAAAATCTATAAGGGATTTTCTCAAAAGTGTGCATTTTTTTGATTTATGCCTTAATTACCAAAAAGTATAATTTTGAATTTTTGAATTTTTGCTAACAATTAGAGCAAACAAAAAGAGGTTTTCATTAAATATGTAAAAAATGAAAAATAACCTCAAAGGAATTTAAAAATAGAGTCATTATGCTCGAGATATGAAATAAAAGGTGTTTTGAAAATTAGGAGCCCTAGAAAGTGACCCAAAGGGTAGGATGAAACATGAAACCCTAGGATTTTTTTACAGATTTGATTTATGATAGGTGATAGATGAAAATCAGGTTTGGATATGAATATAAGATGTATATATGAACCCTAATGCAACTAGGGTTTGGGTTTGGAGAAGAATGGATCCGTTAAAGAGCATGTAAGGGATTAGGTTCACCAAATGATTTAAAGAAATTTAAGTCTTAATCAAAGGACTAAGATCAAATGAATATAGCAATAAAAAACATGATCTAGTATACAAAGTATAAGTAATTATGCAAGACGGGAGATGACAATGAATTAGCTTATATCAGGAGATCTGGGATGATTCGAGTTGGGAGATGAATAAAAAAATTGGATCTAGGCTGTGTAAGCTCGTATGAGAAATTGGAATTTAGAACCTCTTTGGACATGATTGCTTAGATGAGGACATGACCGCTTGGGCGTTGGTGTCGAACCAAGGGTGCCAATATCCAAGTAACAACTTTGCTTCTAGTCTTTTAAGGGTTTGAAGTTGGCTTTTTCCTTTTCTTTTTCTTGTCACATCCACTTCGGTGTAGGGTACTCGTGTCACACATGTTCTATAAAACAAACCCTAGTTACACAGAACAAGGCTCAAACAAACATTAAATGGAATAAATAATGCATATGCTTGAGTCGATTGACCTTGGTGGTCACCCCAATGTGATTGTCACCAAGCATTGCACTACATTTGGACACTATGTAGTTACGGTGTGTGATTAAATTTATGTCCCATGAAGCTAGGTTTCCCTTGTGCGTGTCGTACAAGATAACAGATAAAAAAACTGAACTACTTTTCCCCAATGATGAATGTGTGAGATGTAATTTAGAAATAGTTCCTCCTATGCAATGAACAATGCAATCTAAATGCATTCCTTGAATTTTGTTCTTTGCCCAAGTAGTAGATTGTAAGAATTAGCTCCAATTGCCTAGCCCCTAATAATAGTGAGTAAGTCATGTATATATATGATTCCCTTGTTTGAATTTTGTCATTAACAACCAAAAAGGTCGACCAAAGTGATAAAAGAGTCTTTAATAAATATACCAAATGATGTGGCAATTCAAAATCAAGAAAAGGAGGGTAAGGGACAAAAATACCCAAAGGGGACAATAGCGCATGGGGCGCTCCTGTCTCTAATGGGTGGTAGTGTCTGGGATGATCGAAAGAAATAACGGTCAATACAAAGTCGGGTTACATGGCGTATTGTGTCCAAAAGTAAAGTGATCATTCTAGAAAAACAAATAATACGATTGTGGGAAAGATAAAATTAATGAAAGAGTAAAACACGTGTTGTTAATGTCTAGTCATATTGCTTAGGAATCATGTATATAATGACATTCTTAGAATCACTGATGTAAATAGAAAGTGCATGATTTCGTGACTACAAAACATATGCTAATATGAAAATACTTGAAATAATTCAAATTCTTGAAAAAACTAACTTATTATGACTATATAGGATAATACTCAATTTCATGTGAATTTAGAGACACTCGTCGGTGATAGGTGGTGGTAGACAAGTCCAAATAAGTAAATGATTCGACCCTTAAGAATATGACCTATTAAACATCGATGATTAGAAACATGAAGATAACGAGTGATGTTTAGGCTACGATTATGGTAGAAATCTATAACATTGGCAATGCATGAAAGGGGGAAATATAATTGTCTTGATACCATCTTAATGCCCCAATCTGCAAAAATCTCACCCACTTTCTTTGATTATATCATAAATCACCAAGAATACGATCTCCTTCCTCGAGACACTAATCTAGCATCAACTTCTTGTAAAACCTCTAAAAGATGAGGGATGTTAATGGGGCATGTTGTATCCCTTCATTCTAATCACACCCCTTCAAATTTGACAAAATTGCAAGTTAAAAGTCAATCACACATATGCAAGTGTCCAAACACTAATCTTTCAATGCAAGCAATAACAACTAGTAGAGGCTAGAATGAATATCTAAATGCTTGATTTCAACTTTTGGCACCATGATGCTTAAGAAGTAAAATATATTATATATGTTCTTACAACTTCAATATAACTCTCACATTCAAAATATTATGCTCAATTGCTTGTGTCCATTTTCAAAATACAATAATGCACCTTTGTGTTTATAGAATTATCGAATTCAATATATGGCCATATTGGGTGCAAGTTAACACACAATTGATAGGAAATTTGATAATGGAAACCACAAACCTAGGGGAAACCAAAGTAAAGGGGCCCAAAAGAACAATGAGTAGATACATAACAAAAGTGAAATTGGGCATTACCCAAAACCATGCCAAAACTAGGGAAGGATAGAGAAATCTAGGGAGACAAAGGAAACAATCACAAGGGACAAAAAATGACAAAAACAAAGAGAAATAAAAGCTGAAAGGGAGATAAATTACAAGTAATACAAGGGAACAAAAAGTTGACAAGTGATTCAAGAAACGCACAAAATTAAGAACCTAAATTGAATCGAGTAATCAATAAAGACAAATAAAATACACCACTACCAAAAGAATTAACTAATCCATATCAAAAATAAATACATGCAAAATATATAAGTAAAACACAAATTTATACTATAATTGTACTATTCATAATTATAATCTCATTGTATATAGCTTATTTCCCGGAAAAAAAAAGACTTCACAACCTTTTCACTTTTAAAAAATAAAAAACATCACAACATTTTCACTTTTTAAAAAAAAGGCCTCACAATATTTTCACTTTTTGCACTTTGATTTCTTAAATTTCTAATAAATGAAGTATAGTCTTGGTATGAATTATAGTCTTGGTGTGAAGTGAATGCTTAGTAAGGCATATAACAAGAAGTTGTATTGTAGTCTTGGTATGAAGTTGGTATTGTAGTCTTGGATGTGAAGTGGTATCAGAGCATGGTCTCTATGTAATAGAGCTTGGAAATCAATAAAATTGCAAGATTCTTATTTGTTGGTTTTCTATCTTGATACTTGGTGTATGCTTTGTTTTCTTCATCTGCGAAGTAAGTTTATACCTCGTAAGATAGGAAAGAGGCGAGCCTCCCGCTTTGTAAGTCGTCATGGATGTGCACAGTTTTTAGGTTGAAGGTCGATACCATAAGCCCTGCTGAAGAGTTGCTTATCAGTAATCATGGAGTTTGAAGATCATGCTAGTATTCAAGGAGAACAGGAAGATCAAGATCTTGTAAGTCTATCTGATGTCTTTCCTATTAATTCTGCAGTAGATATACAACAAGAATCAGATCCCTTACCTGCATGGAAATTGCCTAAGATCCCATATAACCAAGTCTATGATAAATTAACTGCTTTTCATTTGATTCATTTCTACTACCTTAAAAACCCGTGAGTTTGTTATTCAGGTTTCTCAAACCTCTAGTCATGAGTATGATATACCTTTAGTAGATCCCGCTGATATACAGTCTCTCAAAAAATAAAAAACATTTAAATTTGCTCATATAGGTTGTGTTCAAATAGGTATTACTCCACTTTTCCGTCATGGTCTAAATGCTTATTTTTATGCTAGTTTAATGGATTTACATTTTGAAAGTTTTAAAGATTCCCTATTGGCTGCTATTCAAAATGGTCTTCATAATGGCCCCATATCTTTTGAGGTTTATCCAAATTACCCAGTAAGCCTACAAAAAGAAGATTTGTTAAAGCAAGTTTTGCGTCTACATCTTGCAACCATAGGTCTTCACATGAAGCCTAGCGCTTGTCCTTTGGCTATTCATTACAAAGTCATTTATCGCCTTGTTAACACAATGTATCCTACCATCAAGCATGGTATCTCTAAAGGCAGCAGCGTGGTGAGTCACACTAGTATAGAAAGTCAGAAAATTGAGCCCGAACTCATTTCGTGGTCTCAAATTAAAGTCCCAAAAGAATGGACCCTATCTAAAAAGTTTATTGAGAAAAATCAGCCTAGATTAGAAAATGCTACAACTATGAATGAATCCAAGTAAAATGTAACTCTATCTTTCAGATCTAAAAAGTCTATGTCTAAAATATCCCGGTCTAGTTCTTTTAGATCAGATACTTCCTTTTTCTCTGCAGCTGAACCTTCGAGAAAATCCATGAAAGAAAAACTTATATTTGTAGTCATAATAGCTTGATTCATGATCCCAACACTGATTACCTTTGGTGTAAGGACTGTGAACAGATTATAAAGCAAAAGTATGTCCCTTCTAATGGTCTAACCATTAGTATGGCTTCTAGAGAAACAAATATTTCTGCATCTTTTCCATCTCTAGACAGTAGTGAAGTCTTATCATCTGATGAAACCCAAAAGGCCATCTTTTGGTACCAAAGAACTGTAGATAGACATGTAGACCCTTATGAGTCTTCTAAAATGCTAAAATAGACAAATAAAGCTGTCAAGTTTGTCCATGATTGTCTACAATCCCAAGAGTCTATTCTTGCAGAAATGGAAAAAACATTGAAAGCCATAGAACTTCATCAAAAAGGAGATATAACTTCGCTCTTAGATTACTAAATTCTAAAGTTGATGATGTTACTACCCAAATGAAGAAGGTTGATAAAAGTCTTGAAAATACTTCTAGATATGTATCTACTTGTCTGATATTCCTAAAATTGTGTCTAGAGAAGTAATTGATGTTGTTCAACCCCTTATCAGTCAGTCTGAAAGATACTAAAAAGGACATTGCTTCAAAAATAGGTACTACCCATAAAATTGTACAAAATAGCCTGCACACTGTTGCATGAGTCCTCTATTGAGTTAATCCACAAAGTTGAACAAGTTCAAGAGCATGTAAGCCCTATTCCTGAGATAGTCCCACAGATAGAGAAAATTCTAGATAATACAAAAAGCCAGAAGAAATTGAACCAGATTGGTCTCACAAAGTGTCTTGGATGGAAGTTGCTAATTCTTCCGGATCTTCAACATGTCATAAGACTATTCTGCTAGAACATAGTCCTTTTTTTATTTATGATAAAAAGACTCCAGACAAAGGATCAGTCAGTATGGCCAAGCTTCTTCCAGAAGAAGCAGAAAGTAAGGTTTTGATGGAAGAAACTTCTAGAGCTTCAACATTTGAGCCTCTTCATCATCTGTAAGAACATAGACCTTACAACCTAATTAGTATAAGCTAGATTGCTCTACTCCTGAACAAGTGAAAGAGTTAATACATGGAATTATAAGGTGGGCAAATTATCAGCTTTTTTTATATAAGAAGGATCCCAAAACTATTGCTTAAGTTATTACAAATGGGTTTGTTGGCATAGTCAAAGAATGGTGGGATGCTCATCCACACCAAGAAGAAATTTTGAATGGTGGATATGCTTCATTTAATCTGCGATGCCTTAATTCATGAATTTCTAGTTGCACTATTGATAATGACAAGCTTAGAAATACTTCTTTATTCTTGAGAGCAGCGATTATGTGATATGAGTATGTAATGTCCCCGAATGGACATTATTTTACCCCTAAATGGATTTTAGGCACATCCCAACTTTAAATATGTAAAATACGGACAAATTGAGAATTAAACGAAATATGATTTTTGCAGAAAATTAAATCCACGGCAAAACATAAAATAATGGATAGCTCCAAAAATACTTGCTCAAATCTCTTGAAATTTTAAATGGAGTTTGCTAATATAATAACAAATATTATAGAACTATTTTTAGAATTTTTCAAATAAGAATCTTTGCCGAGAAATTTACATTTGCGTGCCCTAAACAAATTTGAAAACTTCTAAAATTAATATCTTTTGGTAGAGAAGTCCAAATGAGTGAAACTTTGGATCTTGGGCCACAAAATATGAAGAATAATATTCCAAAATGGTTTTCACACGATAAACACGAAACCCTAATTTTACCCTAAAAGTAGGTCACCCAACACATTTAGGGCATCAATTCAACTCCAAACTTGACAAGCTAGGGTTATCTCTCACTTCTGCCCTCGCTAATGTCAGGGATGGATCTCTCACCACCGACTAGGGTTCTATGGGATCTTACTCCACAAGTGGATATTTGCAAACAACAAAAACATGAAAAAAATATGCATAAGCTACAAGCTTAAGACACAAATTAGAAAATATCAAATGGTATGGAATATATTTCCTTCAAGTCGACTTCTCCTTATAAAGGAAAGAGAGACCCAAAACAACCTCTACAATATCCAACTAGTTCCCAAGATTTTCCCTATGCAAAACATTTAATATTTTCCCATATTAAATTCTTTTTCCAACAACTTTTTCCCTCCTAATGCAAGTCACATTTTCTAGGGAAATACATAGTAAAATGGGCATTTATCCTTTCTATGTTCATTCCCCTAATATTCAAGTCGCCTTTTCACCTAGGATGGATAACAATTTATATTTGGGCCTTTTCCATCCCCCGATTTAATAATTATTAAGTCATATAAATTATTATAAGTGCTCTATATATATTTTTCTTTTATTAATGGCACTTTATAATCATTAAATATAACTTAAGTACCCTTATTTTTCCTTTGGCACATCGGGTTGACAAAATAGGCCAAAGGTCTTCAATGGGAAGGGGATATTACAGATATGATAAAAGAGTACCAATGTTATATAAAATTTTAATTAATAATATAAATGATCCTACTATGAGACTCCGATATATAGAATCTTTCCCTGCATTTTTCAAACCAAATATAAAAAATCCCTGCATGGAAAGAGTATAGAAGAATTAAGTCTTGGAGCTCTAAATCAGATTATAGATGAGACGAATGCTCATCTCTGCCAAGAAAAACAAGACCCATGCAAAGAAATCTGTAAGGCCCAAAAGCCTTAGGAACCAAATTTTGTCAGTTACTAGATAATGACTCATTTGGTTGTCGACCCCAACACAAGTTTAGAATCAAGAAACCTTGTAAAGATTGTTCATCTTTTTCAAGGGGGAAGGGTCAGTATAAGTATAAGAAAAGACATAAGTTTTCCGAAATAGATATTCAAAAGATGTCCCATACAAAAAGCAATATTTCAGAAAAATAAATATATGGGAAAGAAAATAAAATTCATACCAACTTGTTTTATCTGTAAAGGCAAGCATTATGCAAATGAGTGCCCAAAGAAAGATACAGAGAAAGGTAAAGAAAAATAAATATGCTTGCGAAAAAGGTATAACAGATCAAGATTACTGCTTAATCTCTGATTCTGATTGCTATTCTTCTGATGTATCATATATATCTTTAGAAGAAGATTTTCAAGTAAATATAATAGAGCACATAGAGTCAGATTCGATGAACATTAGAATCTGGTTATGATTCATTTCCTTCTTTCATAAATATGATTGCTAGTTTTCCTCACCCTCTCATGCTTGTGTCTTTTGAAGTTCTATATAAACAGCTAGAACTAAGACAAAGTGAGTTTGAAGATTGTCCCCCATGGGATACTGCTAAAAAGACCTATCTCTCACTAGAAAGTCAGAGAGCTAGAAAGAAAATACTCAATCCGGCAGAGCTGAAAATGAAGCTCGAGAGAGAAAGGAAGAAGAGGAAGAAAAACAGAAATGGTCTCTTCAACAGAGGTCATTACCCACTTCAAGGCCTCCTGTACAAGGACGTATACGTCAAAGACAAACTCCCTACAGAGGAAGAGGTCGTGGCAGGAGGAAGATACTCTCCACCTAGGAGAAGTTTTCCATTCCTTTTTCCAGAAGAAGATCAGAACAATGAATTTCAGGTAATAACTCCTAGCACAGATATTATAATTCCAGCACCTGAAACAATGAGAACATGGAGAAGAAATAGAATAGAATTCTTACAAAAGGTGATTGCTAAAGCTACTAATGAATATAAAAGATTAGTAGAAGAAGAAAACAGGAAAAGAAAGAAGTTGAAGATGATGAACAGTTTCTAGAAGAATCCTATCAACAATACTACACCAAGAAGCAGAGGAATCAGTTCCAACATAAAGAGATTAATATAGAGGTATGTACAGTAAAAGGAGCCCAAAATCCTTTTATTACTATCAATATCTACATTCCAAATATCAAGCCCTACTCTATAGATGCAATGATAGATACAGGAGCAGATATAAGTTTTCTTAGAACTAGAGCTATACCTCTAGATTGTTGGACTGAAACATATTTAAAGATAAATTTTGATAAGAAAGAAGTGATATCCAGATATACAACATATGTGCCTATCAAGATAGAAGGATATGAAAGAACACTACAATTTTATCAACATGATATGCTTTCATATGATTGTTTGATAGGAGTAGATGCTTTGCAAGAATGTGGTACTTTTAGCCTAAATAAAGATTTTATATCTTTATTTAATCCTGATGTTCAGATTCCCAGGAAGTACTCATTCAGAACTATAATACCTTTACTAGAACAAAGGAAAGAATCCAATCATGAATGGATTCATAAATCTATAGCCCTATGCAAAGGTAATATAGATGATATAGTTGGAAAGATAAAAAAGAATCTATGTTCAGATGATCCTCATGCTTTTGTTGAAAGAAAAAAGCATTACTGTTCATTAGATTTACAGTTCCAGAAAGATGAGAAAGGGAATGATATCATTCCAAAATTCAAAGCTCATCATAAAGGCATGATCCCTTCTGAGAGAAAAGAATGTCATGAAGAGATTAAAAAGCTAATCCAAGGAGGTTTTATCAAAGAATCTAACTCCCCTTGGGCATGTGCAACTTTTTATGTAAATAAAAGGAGTGAACAGGTTCACTTAAGAAGAAAAGACTTGTTGTTGATTACAAGCCTTTGAATAAGTTTGTAAAAGTTGTCCAACATCCTATTCCTACTAAAGATGATCTATTATCCAGAATCAAAGGATCAAAGGTATACAACAAGTTTGATTTAAAGAGTGGTTTTGGCAAATATTCCTTAAACCAGAAGATACCTACAAAACGGCTTTTGTAGTACCAGGAGGACAATATGAATGGAAAGTTCTTCCATTCGGATTGAAAACTGCTCCATCAATCTTTCAGAAAATGATGGACATTATCTTTGGTGAGTTAGCTGATTTCTTGATAGTTTATATTGATGATATATTAATATTTTCTAAATCTCCCAAAGAACATATTGAACACCTAGAGAAATTCTATGAAGTTGTTTATCAAATGGTTTATGCTTATCTCCAACAAAAATGGAGATTTTCAAAGATGAAATGGATTTCCTAGGAATTACAGTCAAAGATGGATCTATTGAAATGCAATCTCATATTGTTTCAAAGATTCAAGAATTTCCAGATCAGATTTTAGAAAAGATTCAACTACAAAGATTTCTTGGTTGTATCAACTATGTTGCTAGATTCTATAAAGATATTGCTGCAGATAGAATACTTCTCAATAAAAGATTGAAGAAAAATGCTCCCAGTTGGTCAGAAGAAATGACCCAAGCTGTAAAAAGAATCAAAGCACAAGTTCAAAAGCTTCCTGCTATGTCCCTCCTGACAAGGACTAAAAATCATAGAAACAGATGCAAGTGAGAATTATTGGGGAGTCTGTACTAAAAGAAAAATCAGAAAATGGAAAAGAAAAGATATGCAGATATGCATCTGGATCTTTTCAAGGCTCAGAGCTAAAATATCATTCTGCTCACAAAGAAATTTTAGCTGCTAAGAAAGCTATCAAAGCCTTCTTGTTCTTCATACAGAATGAACACTTCATTTGTGCTCTGATTTAAAAGATTTCAAGGCCAGACTCAATAATGGAGATCCTGCTAATAAGACTGCATTCAACAGACTCCAGAGATGGGGAATGTGGTTTGATAATTTTAGTTTTGAAATTGAGCACATTAAAGGAAAGATAATTCTCTAGCTGACTTTGCCAGTAGAGAATTGAATCATTCAAAGAACATAAATGTTATACAGGTCATCCATGAATTTGTTGAAACTATCTGGCAATCTTCTAATTTCCAAAATTATCTTGGGTCTTTAAAAGAAATGATAATGAAATGTCATATGAGGCACAACATTTGTTGCTTTCAAGAGGAATTATTTCAGTATCACCTTACAACATGACAGAAGTAGCATCAAGATTTGTTGATCCTTGAAATTCCTACTTCAGAATTTCATACCAAACAAGAACCTATGGTTTTTTGCACATTACAATGGCAATGGAGGCATTCAAGGTATGTGGAACCTCCTCCAGATGATATTCCAGTAGAAGGAATTAGGCTAAGACAATTGGTCCCAAGACCAAATACATTATGGAGGTTTGAATTTTCTAAGCTATGGCCCAAAGGACATCCTCTTGAGAATGATGCATGGAATAGACCAAGCACTCTAGAGATAGGCAAGTATATTGCTAATCATTTCAAGTATTTCCTTTCCAAATATCTACCAACCAAGATTTCTGATAGTCCTCTGCTTAACGTACATCCTGATACTGTTAGAAATATTCTAATTAATTGTAAAATTCCTGGTATGTAAAAGAATCCTATTATGTTAAAACTAACTTTTACAAGGACACCATTCTAATCCAAATGGACAATTATGGCGAAAGATCTATCTTCATCATACCATGAATGTCCATCCTCCTGCACCTGGTCATTTCCTTCGATTCCGGACCACTATCTCTATCCATCACGAAGGCATCTAGCTCCAGATAATGATGGAACATCTTCTGTATCTAGACTTTGGTACGAAAGGAACACTCGTGACCACTACTTTGCCGAAAGAAGAGATTGGGAGGAATCATCCAGCTCGTCTGATAGCGACAACAACCCTAGAGTCCAGTCCTTAAAGCTATGATGACAGGCTTGTTGTCATCTTGTTTGTCTTTTATCTAATAAAGTTTTGAGATGACTTCCCTTTAGTCATTTCGAAAGCATGGTGGACCTCTCCACTTTCTAAAGGTGTCTTATTGAGTGGCATGTACTCAATTATTGTTTTCCACTTTTCTCAAAGTGGGAATCTTCTTGTTTACCTAGGTTACCGGTTCCCGGTTTCTAGGTTGCCCATCTATCCGGTGAAAAGCCTCTCACATTCCTATATAAAGGCATGCTTTGAGACTCATTCACTACATCGGAGAATTGGGAATGCTTAGTAAGGCATATAACAAGAAGTTGTATTGTAATCTTGGTAGTCATTCACCTTTTTTTTAACATATTTTGAATGACATGTGAAGTTAATACAACCCAACCGTTTTCTCCCTATCATTATTAATTAAACATGGAAGCATGAAATGTTGAATAAGACAGCTTTTAAATTGGTCAATATTCTCTTATTCATTGATAGAACTAAAAATATATATTAATTTATATACATGTACAAAAACCAAGTCTATACAAATCAACTACTCATTAAGTAATATTTTCATTGTATGCACATCATATCTATTACATCACTTCAACAAGTCACTTCTCAAGACTTTCCAACCCAGATCTCAAATCCCATGCACTAGTTTTGATGTAAGAGTCTTCAATCCAAGTATACACTGCATAACAATAAATGAATTTATGGTCGACCTCACCTTTCAAAGTGTTTAAAAACTCAATACCATATGAACAATAAATTGTGTAACCAAATTTGCATAAAATAATAAAAATGACCAACTAAAATATTATCCATTGGATTAAATCCCAATAAATCTCAACCATTTGATTGAACTTTCATAGTGAATCCATGTCAACTAACATCAACCAATCAGAATTTAGGATGATAGAATAAAAGCTGGAGGATGGATTACAATTCCATTTGTTCATGCAATTTTCATCTCTCCAAGTTGAAGAAGTGAGGAGCAGTGCAGTTCAGGTAAGACACTCATGAATTACAAACTATTTCATAATTCAAGCCCTCTATTTATTTTTTCGGTGTTTGCATATTGAGTTGATATGCCAATTGCATTTTTTAAAGTTTAGAAAATTAGGATAAAACATATATTTGAACCAAAACTACTTGGTTTTTGAGAAATTAGGATAAAACATATATTTGAAGGTGGCAGTGAGGTGGCGGTGCAATGTTGGAGGTCAAGAATTTGGTCCTGCATCCATTGGTGGTGTTTTTACTCTATAAATTTTCCCTTCCATATTTCTAACGATTGGTAACAGCTTAGCTCTAAACTCTATAAATTTTGCCTTCCATATTTCTAACGACAATTCAGCAAAGGATTGGTTCCATCGAGTCACATTAGATTTTTTTGATGAAGGATTGGACAATAATGCTGCTAAAACCATTATTAGCTAGAAAAACTTTTATACATTTCTTCATTTCCTCTCTGCAATAACTTTTATTCAACTGGACAGTGATACATTTAACTGGCAAGTAACAAGTGCAGTATATTTCGTCTAAAGCTAATAATAAAGAACCTTTGCTTTTTGAGAACTCTTAATAAATGCTAAAATGAAGACTGCTTTACATGGAATGTATCTGTCCTCCAATGATGTAATGTGATATTAGCATAAGTTTTATTGTATATATAAAAGATAACATAACTGCAAATACAACACTCTTTGGAATATACAACTCAGTTTTAATATGACCACAACAAATAGTGTTCTATAGTCCACCAATGTTGTATATTGCATTTCTGAATTCACCGTATTGTTCATTTTTTCCAGATATCTCATTCTCCGGTTGAAAAGTATTTTTCCAATCATCACTCACGATATTAGCATAAGTTTTATTGTATACATAGAAAGATGGAAAGTATTCTAATTACATGTGCAAAAGTTATATTCAAAACATAACTTTAAATACAACACTCTTCGAATATACAACTCTGTTTAATATGACCACAACAGCGATCTATAGTCCACTAGTGTTGTATATTGCATTTCTAATTCACTGTATTGTTCATTTTTTCCAGATATCTCATTCTCCAAATTGAAAAGCATTTTTTCCAATCATCACCGTGATATTAGCATAAGTTTTATTGTATACATAGAAATACAAAGACTTTGTCAAGTTCTCGTTAGAAATATGGAAGGAAAATTTTAAATTCTATCAATGAATAAGATAATATTGACCAATTTAAAAAACCTGTCTCCATTATTGGACCTGCGCACCACAACCGGTGCCTATCTCCTAAAGAATGCTCACCCACCAGCCGTTAATGTTTTCATTGTAAATATATGCCTTCCATATTTCTAACGACAACTTAGCTTTAACAACTAGGGAAGAGGACCTGGTTGTGGTGCACCATATCTTTGCACAGTCACCGCGCCACGTCACTGCTGCCTGGGCGAGTAAAAACACTATAATTGCAGGTTTCAAAAGAACTGGTATTTGGCTAAGTTGTTACCAATCCTCTCGACAAATCCTTTTCAAAAAAATCTATTGTGACTTGATGGAACCAATCCTTTGCTGAATTGTCGTTAGAAATATGGAAGGCAAAATTTATAGAGTTTAGAGCTAAGCTGTTACCAATCGTTAGAAATATGGAAGGGAAAATTTATAGAGTAAAAACACCACCAATGGATGCAAGACCAAATTCTTGACCTCCACCATTGCACTGCCACCTCACTGCCACCTCAGCGCCACGTGGACGATCCGCATCAGTGAAGATATCGAAAAAGTCGGATTAATTGCATGGGACCAAGTGTTGTCCACTCGCCGTGGCAGTTGTTGTCCGGGCTACCGCCATGCATTGAATGCTCACCCAAGCCGTTAATGTTTTCATTATAAATTTTCCCTTCCATATTTCTAACGAACAATATAGTGAATTCTGAAATGCAATATACAACATTGTTGAACTATACAGCATTGTCATAATGAAAACTACAAGTCAATTAATTCCTAAAAATTAAACAAAATCATTCATATTCTAGCATATTCCGAGATTTATTTTTGGTATATTTATAGTTTCTTTTCCAACAATCATCTTTCATGTTGTGCATCGTATTTCATTTACACCATGAGAAAAGGTGCTATTCTTTAGAAGATCAAGGAGGCCAAGAGTGAGAGGTGTACAATTATCACATAATTTAAGTGATGAAGAGGATAATTCAGCACCAATCGGTAATGAACCGAATGTAGAAACCCACCCACCTGTCTCGGTTCAAAGAACAGCACAACAAACAAAAAGAAGCTTAGTGTCATCCGAGGTTGGACAAAAGAAGATATGGAAAAGGCGATAGATGATGTTGAGTTTAATGGGTTCTCGGTTAGAGCAAAGAAAGAAAGAAGTATTCCATTCCACCCACATCATTACACTATTGGCTAAATGGTCTCACCCACAAAGAGGACCAAAAAAGGGCAACTCAATGATGCAAGAAAAGAAGGTTGAATTCTAAATCCCTTTGGGTCATGGCTTGGAGTTAATCAAACAAATGTAGATCGGCAGAAAAAAGAAAATCCAGAATGGGTTTCTGGTAAATCATGGTAGAAAGTCATCCGCACCTTGCAATACTACTTAGAGCTTTAACTAAGATATTGAAAATGTGCCATGATAATTTGGCCAAAAGCTATGGAACCTATTACCCCATAAAATGGATGATGATGGTAGTAATTTTGTTGGTGATACAATTTTGCTAGATGTATTCACCGAAGCCTTCCTATGTAGTCTCTAAAGTTATATAGTGCAATATAAATTTTGCGTATGTAATCAGAATACTTTCCAGCCATCCATGTATACAATTAAACTTATGTTAATATATCAGTATGATGATGCTCTTCCATATTTTACACCCAATTTGGCAGTGTAATCAGAATACTCATATTAATTTTGCATATGTAATCAGAATACTTTCCAGCCATCCATGTATACAATTAAACTTATGTTAATATATCAGTATGATGATGCTCTTCCATATTTTACACCCAATTTGGCAGTGTAATCAGAATACTCATATTAATTTTGCATATGTAATCAGAATACTTTCCTGGCGTCCATGTATACAATTGAACTTATGTTAATATATCAATATGATGACGCTCTTTATTTTACACCCTATTTGGCGGTGTAATCAGAATACTCATATTAATTTTGCGTATGTAATCAGAATACTTTGTATACAATTAAACTTATGTTAATATATCAGTATGATTATGCTAACTATTTTAATAGTGCAGTGTTTTAAAACATTAAGGATCATTGCACTGGTGAGAACCCTCTCATCTCTGCCTTTTCTTCTCATCTTCTTAGCAGGCCGAGCCAATGCCGAGGACGAAGTCGGTCAGGAGTGGAGAAAACGCACGCACCCACCGGTCTGCAAGATACCACGAAATGGTCGCTCGAGCTCTGCAACAGAACAGACGAAAAACCAGACTGAACGAGCTCCCTCTCCATTTCCCACGAAATGCGATGAAGGATTTGGCGGTGACCATCTCCATAAACCTACCCGCCCACATTAACGGCTGGTGGGTGAGCATTCAATGCATGGCGGTAGCCCGGACAACAACTGGCGCGGCGAATGGCGTGGTGTTTTTACTCGACCAGGTGGCAGTGACGTGGTGCAATGACTGTGCAAAGATAGGGTGCACTACAACCGGTGCAATGCATGAAGCACTACTATAAAATTCCATAGAAAGAAAGACATTTAAACATGGAAGCATGAAGCACGAAAGTACTTTAATGTTGATATGTGAAGTGAATACAACCCAACCGTTTTCTCCCCTATTCCAATTAATTAAACATGGAAGCATGAAATGTTGAATAAGACAGTTTTTGAATTGATCAATATTCTCTTATTCATTGATAGAACTAAATTAGGGGAATCTTACCATCACCGCCTAAGTACGATTCTTCAAACAATAGAAATATTGAACAAGAATTGACAACAAGGGATGTTATAATTAGACAAAAACTACAAACTGATATTGAGAAGATCCAAGAATCAAATACCAAGAAACGCAAAGAACCAGAGTTCATTACTGAATTAATAACATATTATTGTTGAATATAAAAGCATACCATTGCTTAATATAAAAACATACTAATAACAAAATACTAAAAAATAGAGACATTTACTGACTCATTGGAAACGAAAGAGAGTATTGGAATTGGTGTAGGAAACAATCTGATCAGAATTTTTGAGTTCCAAGAACATTGAAATGAGATTTGTTAGAGAAGATTAGTTACAAATAAGGATTGAAAAAGATTTAGCAAGGGCTAAATATTTCGATCGAGGGAGAGAATATTGAAAAATATGGGTATTGGCTTAATATACAGTATTAATACAGTAGAATATGAATTTACATTCTTGCTCTTTTGAAATTCAACTATCGGAAGAACATATTTGATATCAAGAACATAATTGAAATGAACTCAAAGGAGTATTTGCGTATTTTATCTTTAAATGCGTTGAATCGTGGATCTTTTACGAATCGTAGGGATAATAGAAGAACCTTAAAATTGTTTTAATTGCTTGTGGATCTTTTGAATCGATAAGAATAGAACATTTGTAATTGTCATCTGAAAGATGCAAACAAGTCTTAAGAACCAAGTCTATATTAATCAATATTCTCTTATTCATTGATAGAAATAAAAAATATATATTAATTTAAATACAAGTGTACAAAAACCAAGTCTATACAGTGAACTACTCATTAAGTAATATTTTCATTGTATGCACATCATAGCTATTACAATCACTTGAACAAGTCATTTCTCAAGACTTTCAAAAAAATTACTACCATCATCATATGGGGTAATAAGCATTGTTTGCGGGCACATGTTCAATATCTTAGTTAGTATTGGGTGTGTTTTATACCATGCCTATGCAATACCATCCCTTTCGAAAAATGGGTGTGTTTTATACATCACTAATATCCCTCTAATCATACATCAAAGAACGGATTGATCATTTCAATGTAAGTTCAAAGATAGATCAAACTTTAAAATATTACTAGAGACTTGTGATCGAATCCCTCTAATCATACAACAAAGAATGGATAAATCATTTCAATGCCGAATCCCTCTAATCACATATCAAAGAACGGATAAATCATTTCAATGTAAGTTCAAAGATAAATCAAACTTTGAAATATTATTAGAGCATGCGATCGAATCCTCTAATCATATAGAAACAAAAATAAGGGAAGGATCTATCACAGTAAGCGTACTTGTGGGCAACCTTACATCAAAATAAGGAATAGATCATGTCAAAGATGGTTCAAAGAACATGATTCCTTATTCATCAAATTTCACTAAAGGCTCATACCTGTCTCATGATATTTGTATGTCGAAAAAGAAAAGAAGCTTAATAAAAGGAACACTGCATGAAAAGTAAAATAAGGTAATCTATTGATATTTGAAATCATCCTGATAATCAAGACGAGGATGTAGGGTTTAAAACTCAATTATTTCTTCAATTCAAAAGAAAAACATCAATAATTGGTAAAATCCAATTATTAACATGCTCAAAACTGGGTATTATTAGGTATAAGAAAATAATTAATACTTCAATGGCACTTCATTAATGTCTTCCCTAACGTCATACCTCAAGGACATTTATATAAAGAGCCACTATTTGCAAATCTTATCAGTAATCATGCTGCTGGACCACATCATTGGTTCAAAACGACAATTTTAAATCCATTAGCAATTTTCCCAACAAACCTCTGAGCCAAGCTACCACATTTGGTCTAACTCCAAAACAAAAATTTTGAACTCATAAGACTATATAAATGCATCAATTATAAAGCTCCTTGTTAGATGGTGAAAGGATTATCTAGCAAAAAACAACATAATCATCCAAATGAATCCCTCCATCTTAAGAATGCCAAATCTTAGACACCCAAGCTATGGGCGGTTTAAAAAATCACAATATATAAAAATATGGATTGTCTTAAAAGCACCATTTCAATTTACAATGATTGTGGATGTAAATAAATATTAAAAATCGGAAAGAGAAATAAGGTTTATAAATGATCGGGATTATGCTTGCTCCTTGTTAGATGGTGAAAGGACAGTAAAATGAAAACAACACTGAATCTGTAATCCCTCCATCTTAAGAAGTTCAAATTCATTTAAGAACCAGCTCCATCCATGGAAAGTAATAATGAGGAACAATTGAAACCACAACAATATACTATTCATCGGCATGTACAAGCATAAAACTCCGTCCCAAAATTTTGTCAATAATGCATATCCTTTCAGCAGTCAAATTGGCAATTCTGTCTAACCCTGCGCGTATTCTTCACCATTCATCCCTCTTAAACCAAATTCTATCACTGTTTAACGTCACCACCCACAAGGCCAAAAAGCACCAGAAGAAGAACAAAAAAAAGCCGAAAAAGAAAGACATTTTGGAGGAGCAAGAAAACTCTGGACCAAACGCACGCAAAACACTGTCCTTAAATTATAAGTAAAGGCATTTTAAGTAACAAAACACAGTACAATCATGTCAAAAGAAGTTACAAGAACAAATAATCCAAAGCAAAATCGTATTGTTACAGCAAAATCGTAAAACTTCTGCACGTAGTAAAGCAAAATTTCCATAGTAGTACAGTGTTTAAAAACACTAAGGATCATCGCCTGAGTGAGAACGCTCTCACCTCTGCCTTTTCTTCTCATCTTCTTAGCAGGCCGAGCCAATGCCGAGGACGAAGTCGATCAGGAGTGGAGAAAACGCACGCACCCACCGGTCTACAAGACACCACGAAATGGTCGCTCGAGCTCTGCCACAGAACAGGCGAAAAACCAGACCGAACGACCTCCCTCTCCATTTCCCACGAAATGCGGTTCAGGATTTGGCGGTGACCATCTCAATAAACCTACCCGCCCACATTAACTTGGTGGTGGGTGAGCATTCAATGCATGGCGGTAGCCCGACTACAATCGGCGCGGCGAGTGGACAACACTTGGTCCCATGCAATTAATCCGACTTTTTTCGATATCTTGGCACGACGCGGTCGCCCACGTGGCGCCGAGGTGGCAAAGTGAGGTGGCAAATGCCGAGGTCAAGAATGAAGTACCTGTCATGGGCATCGAATTTCTCAAAATTCCAAAATAAAAGCAAATTGCCCAAACATGAATAAAATTCTTCGAGGCAATATATTCTCCACCCAAACGGGACTAAAATTCTGTGGAGGAACATAATCTCTTCTCTGAGTATTCACTCAAATTTGAAGGAAAAAAACAACAAAAACAAAAGGCCAATGCGATGGATTCATTTAACAGAGATCTGCACGTGATAAGCTTTGTGACAATGCTGGATGGTCTACCGAGCGAGTATCAGGAGCAGGACACTAATCGTCTCACTCTCGCCTACTTCGCCATTTCAGGCCTCGACATCCTCAATGCCCTCGATCAGGTTTTATTCACCTTCCTTCAATTATTTTGAATATCAAGAAATTACATTTTGGCTACACCCACCTTCTAAGATTTTCTGTTTTGATTGAATTCTGTCCTAAATCGGCCTTATTTTGGTATTTCCTCACATGGGTGGATGCTGAATTTTGTTGTAGAGTTATGTTTTGTATCAAAATTCTCTTGTTTATATCATATTTTGGTCTACGATATAACTTACAGTGGCTCTTACAGCTCTGCGAATACCGATTCTGGTATAGACATAAATAGATAACTTAGATTGGCAAGTTCTGGAATACTCCAAGATTGGTCAAGAGCCTGGGACATTAACTCACTCTCTCTCTCTCTCACACACACACACACACACACACACACACACACACATACATACATACACACACACACACACATATACACACACACACATATAAAGCTAAATTGAAAAAGCTTTCTTTGTTCCCACAAGGAAGGGCTCATTTTGCTGGATAGGCCGGGGCCTCAAAAAATCACCTCTATATGTATAAAATCACGACTCCTATAGAATACAAATAAAATGCCAGCCAAACATCCCGAGAATCCCTTTTTAACAGAAAGAGGGGTGAGCTTATAATTGCTTTAAACCCTTAATTTCAGTACAAGTATGGCACTTAGATCCGAGCAACCGAATGAAACGAACTGATTTTAATCATGTTTACGGGAATCAGAAGTTTAGGGACCACAGATGTTACAGCTGTCTCAACCACCAAGAGGGGCTGAGCTCTCGCATAATATTAGTGCCTTAGCAGGGTTGGTTCTCCTTCTATTGATTTGGACCAGAAGTTATTCTAAATGCTTTATTCTTGCCTCTTCGAAGAGCCCTAACTTGGTATAGGATCTCCATGTACTTGGTCTGATTGTCATTGTAAGCTGGGTATTCCATAATGAAGTGTGTCTTTATTTCAAGTACTGTGGTGCAAAATACACGTCTCTCTTCCCACTTCTCTTTAGGTGTTGTCCATCTATCTATCTTACATCCTAGTCTATGTGCTATAAGTATCTGTCTACATATAATCAAATCCTAATACGAGCTATCTGAATCTGCTTTGGAAGCAAGATATGTGATAAGATCTAGTAGAAATAAGATAATTGTTATGAAATTATATTAGTTAATAGAATAGTGACTGTTATAAATACTCAGATGGAAAGGAGGCTGTGTGTTGGGTCATGGTTTAGTGTTAAGGTGGGGTACATATTGCAATAATGACCCAAGCTCTAAACCTCGTGACTGTGCTCTTCAAGTTAAAGTGGTATCCACATTAATGTGGCTTGATGGACATGGCATGTGGATTTCAGTGAATCCTAGATCCACTGGAGGTATGATTAGCTGGTTCAATGCTCTAGTTAAGTGAAACATTATACGATGTCTACGAAAAACATTGTACCGTGGGAGGTTGTCCCAAGCCTTGTTAATTAAAGGGTATGTTTACCTATAAATAAGGAAGATTGTTACCCATTTACGTCGTACGAAGAGCCATGAGAAATGTATATGTTTCCTGCTCTTTGTAATAATCAGAGATGTATGGATATTTGAGTACATGAACTAATGAAGACCTCTTGTTTAGGCATTTCATGCCAATCGACCATCTTCATGAGTGGCAATTATATTGTACAAAGGCTGGTTAGCCATTTACCAAGAGGCATGAGGAACACGTGATCCCCAACCTTCCTTTGTTATAACTAGAGCTGTACAGATATTTGAGTATACAAGCTTTGAAGACCTTTCTTCTAACTAAGAATTTCATGACAGCTGACTGTCCTTGTGATGGCAATTATACTATCTATATGTATGCTGGCTACCCATTTATCAATAGGCACGAGGAGCACATGAATTATTAGAGATAAGCTATTAATAATAAAAAAATTAATGAAATGAGATTATATAATGTTCACAAATGACCACAATAGATCCTTAGGACTTGAAAGCTGCATGGTTTTAGTAGAAAAGTGTTAGGGTAGAAAGAACCCCAGGTTTTGGAAGGAAACTAAACACTATACCTTTAAAATAATAAACATATAAATACTCAAATCTAACTAGAGGGGTAAACTCTAAGTATTTAATCTCCAAAGCATATGATCCAAGTACAAGTCCAAGTAGCCATTGTGAGTAAAAGATTTCTGAATGAAGCATGAGGTTGATGAGAACCAATATTAGAGTTGGCGACCGTGGCTAGAGACCAGTATTGTCACACATTTGTAAATAAGTTCAGGCCAAAAGATAGACATCATCATTGTCCATCAACACAAAAGGGGTCAATGCAAGACTTAATAATGTCCATGGGGGATCCTCTAGGGCTAAAAGGGCCGTGATGGACAATCCTAGGAGGAAGTAAAGTACTCCCCCTAGAATGTTGCAAAACTAATGCACACCAGTCCTTGTGACATGGGTTGTGGGAAAGGAGATCTAGAATGCCCTTAGTGTTGAAGTGAAGTAAGTCAACGGTTCTTAGAATGAGAATGAGATGGCTAGAGAGCACTACTAACAATACGCAAAAAGAGTATCATTTGATTTATTTGACCCCATTTGTGTGTGAATCAACATTTTCCATAGGGTGCTTAGCCCCTTGAGGTGGGTTGAAAGAAGATAAGTAATGTGGTAGTCTTAGGGGTTCCCTGTAAAATCGTATGGCTGAGAGTGATAACTTCGTTAAGAAAAATGGCCGATTTCCTCAAGTTAGCATAGTGAAAGGATGTGGATAGAGAACCTCCAAAGTCTGCATGGACAATGATACCTCCCTTCGATCTCATTGTAGACAAACCATTAGAAATAATCTGCCCCCTCTGCTCTCCAAGACAACACCTCTTGGAGAGAGTAGAGATGACAAATCCTATCATCATATGAAATATGGTGATCTGTCTTGCCTTGAGTGCATTCATAACTTGTGCAACTTCACACTTCGAGTGTCATCTTGCATCCCTTTGCATCACACACTTCTTGTTCAACACCAAGGAACATGCCGCATATCTCAAAAGACCACACCAGCTTGCAGCACTGCGCTCACAGCATTGCTCTTGCACTGCACTCACATCATTGCTTGCAGCATTATGCTGCACATGGAGCATTGCGTGCCACTTGCAGCAGCATTGTGTTCGTAACCATGTGCATCACTCGCAAGACCTACACAACACACCACTGTGCCAAGTTGTGCCAAGTGCACAACCTCAACGTAGCCTCAATCATCCGTGCAACACCTCCAGACACTATGCAACTCAACCTTTGCACAAGACCTCTGGGATACACATACGCCACATGGACACTCTGTGCCACGTTGTGCCATGCCAAGTGGTACCCCCAGGGTGCGTTAGACCCAAATAGCTGACAACATCCTGCGCACACCTGGTGGCCAAGTTACATAATGGTTGAAAGGTGAAGAGTCACACATTGAGTCCTGAGCGGTTCAACTTCCACAATGATTTTTGTGCCTTCACGTCTTTGTAATAATTATGTACACATTTGTAGCCTAAGATAGCAAACAAATAGGTAGAAGATAGGAAACCATACATTTTCCCTAAGAGTATGCTATGTCTAGAATGCACAACTAAATAAATACATTTGCTTTTCCGGTTCTATATCTCTCTCCTCTATTTCACTCAATACTAAAGCTTTTGTGTATGCACACAATGCATGTAGGTCCTCATCTAGAGTGCTGCCCCTGGACACACTGGGATCCTGATCATTGTATCATAGCAGTTCCTTTTGCATGCCCAATTTAACGTGGTCAAAGTATCTGAGCCTCGATGTCAAACCACGAGAACCTTTTGTGCCGCTTCAACAAAATTCAGATGCCAAAACCAACACAAGATGAGATTCATGCAATGATCAAGAATGAAATTGCAAAAAGCAGTCATAGAACATCGGAAATTTCTGTTCAACCAGCTCACAAAGTCCTCGAACGGGCGGTTCAATTGATCTCATTACCAAGTAAAGCTTTTTGTGGTCCGCTACCCCCTAGGTTTCAATTAAACCTAGATATTTCTGTGTTTAAAGGAAAGATAAATGCAGACCCAATAGACAACTGACTGGATCAGTCACATTCCTACTTATCTATGAATGAATTTTCTGATGAAGAGAAGATCAGGATCTCACTTCTGAAGGTTTCTTCACCTATTAAGAAGTGGGAAGCGCACACCCTTGGGGAAGGAGACTTGATCACAAAAAGATTTGATCCAACCTGGTGTACATTCCTGGAAGCCTTCAAGGATGAATACTATTCTAAAGATGTGTATGGTGATCGCTACATTTAGTGGTCACAAGGGCATGACCAATCCATCCAAACCTACATTGATACCTTCCATGGCCTCTATGTGAAGAGTTAGAAGAGCATAGAGTCCTCAAGTATCACAGCTGCTTGCGACCATTCATTCAGTCCAAACTGAAGCTGGCCAAGGTCAAGATGCTGGGAGAAGCTTATTGCTTTGTGGTGACCATTGAGGAAGAGTCAAGACTAAAAGCAAGTGGGACACATTGTCTGTGCCAAGGAAGAAAATTGGTTCAGACGAGTACCAATCATCCAAGAGAGGCAAATGGTGTGAAAAACACAAAAGCCGCAACCTCTCCAAGGCATAGTGACGTGCACAAAAGAACTTGCTTGTGCACATAGGAGCAAAGGATCTTGAAGATGAGCTATTTGTAGAAGTGGAGGCCACAAATCCCTAAGCTACTTGTCTTGCAACAACCACACTAGCAACACAAGATGCTGATGTGGGTGTGAGGGCAGACATTGGATTTTCTGTTCGATGGCAGAAGCATGAAGAATTTCATCTCCGAAGCAACGATTAAATAATTGAATTCGCCAACCACGCCTCATCCGTGTCCTTATCGTTTGGAATGGATAAGTTCCTGTGACATCAATGCCATTCCACATATGCCATCCATCATTTTTGAGTGGAGCTAGTTTGTGATGTAGCGCCAATTAATGCTCGCGATATAATCCTTAGGAATGTGTACATGCATAACCACCATGGTGTATACACAGTCAAATACTCAAAGTATTGTTGTCTCCATTGGCAACAAGAAGTACATGATTCCTGAAGTGATCCCATGCTTGAACCATGCCGCACAAATTCCTGAGAAGATTGCACCGCCTCCTCATTCAAAATTTAACGCAATCGGGACAATTGCTTTTCAAGGAGGGCGAATGAACCACACAACCACACACTCTTTCCTTGAGTGCATCCATAACTTGTGCAACTTTCTGCTTCAGGCATCACCTTGCAGCCCTTTGCATCATGCGCTTTTGTGCAATGCCAAGGAACATGTTGCATAGCTCAAAATACAACACAAGCTTGCGCTCTTAGCATTGCTTTCACACTACTTTCGCAAGAACACTACGCTCACAACATTGTTCGCAACATAGTGCAGAAGCATTTCCTTGCAACATTGCATGCCGCTGACAGCATTCTCGCAGAAATACATCATGCATGCTACAACATTGTGCTTGCAGCACTGAATTGCATTCACAACACTGTGCATCGTTCAAAACACTACATTGCGCCATTTGCACAACCTCATTGTAGCCTCATCCATAGATGCAGCACCTCCAAACACACCGCACAACACAGCCTCTGCGTAGGACCTCCATGTTACACATTGGCTAAGCGGACACTCCGTGTAGCGCCATGCCAAGTGGCACCTCTAGGGTGTGCATTACAGTCGAACACCTAACAACATCATGCACACATCTGATGGCCGTCACATAATGGTTGGAAGGTGAAGAAATCATACACACATGAAATCATAAGCTGTTCAACTTCCATAATGGTTCTTGTGCCTTCACGGCTTTGTAATATTTTTGTACACATCTGTAGCCTTAGATAACAAGCACATAGGTAGAAGATAAGCAACAATCCATCTTTTTCAAGAGTATGCCATGTAAAGAACGTACAGATAAATAAATACATTTACTGTTCCAATTTCTATATCTCTCCTTCGTTTTACTCAACACTAAAGCTTTATCATACGCACACAACACATCTAGGTCCTCATCTAGAGAGTTGTTTCCTAAACAGAGTGGGACCCAAATATAAAATAGGCCTACTCAAACTCATGAAAAATATGAGCTAGCTCCTTGGTTGTGGTTGTGTCGGCATAACTCCTTGTGAAAACCATTTTCTTGCTAAAAATGTGGAGGAAGATGGCCTTGTTTTTAATGGAAACTTCTCACCATTCAATCCACTCCATGTCTTCGGTAGGCCAAGGAATATGATTTTAAACCCTTTGGATATGAGCTCTAGTTCTCTCATGGCCAAGATAAGAGGCATTCATATAAAATTAGTTTTTAAAAACCCTCTCCTATTTGTAGCCACTAGACAACTTAAATTTGACGGGGTTATGATTAGAGAGGATGACCTCTCGATACAACTCCCATCGACTTGTCAAAGCAATGGGCTTTGAAGAAAAGGTTTGCCCTACAATCATGGCATGGTCAAGTCGTTTGAGGATTCCATTTGGCGTATGACACGATTAGAGAAGGTAAACCGTGGGGTAGGATATTCTTTGCAACATTGTTGGTTAGGGTAAAAATTATCTAAGATATTTTGCATATAGAACCATGACTCCCCCTCTCCTGCTCACCACACATGGGGAATAAACCCTCCTTATCTTGCATGGTCTCAATCATATTAAAGTTCCCATGGAGTATCTAATAGGGCTTGGGGAGCTCATCCCCATGCCATCACCAAAAAGACGTCCTTTCCACAACTTCATTGAACGTATAGTGGTTGATGATGCCGAAGGATTGGCTACTACTATTAAAAAGTGTCTAGATAGCATGGTTAGTGGGGTCAATCCCTAGTCAACAATATTGTTTGCCCAACATGGAGAAATGAGAGTGACACCACCTCTACAATCAAACCCATGGCTAGTAGCATGATACAACACATCAAATGAAATTTCACTAACGGTAGTATGAAGGAAAAATCTTGTGATTTTTACATCCCAAGACGATACCTCTAGATCTAGAATTTTCTTGTAGCTGGACTTGACCGGTTATTTTGCGCGCGAGTCATCATTGTGTCATTCTCAAGCCCTTGCGGGGTCTATATAACTATGTTGCAGAAATCATCGTTGATTTCTTTATAGGAAATTCCCCACTTGAAAAGGGAATCTCCTCTCTTGCATATATTCTTCTTGTTTCTCCTTTGGGGAGGGACTATGAGAGCAACGTAATGGTGCCTTAGGGAAGGAGGCATGTCACAAGACATTGAAGTAAAAGTCATCACTACAAAGAGAGGCTAAGAATCAACCACAATTTCTTGTGAGTTTCAAATAAGATTGGCAGCTTGTGAAGTGCTGAGAGAACCAAAGGGGGTGTGAAAATTGGAGGAATGAGAGGAGCTGAGGGGGTGGTTGATGCGGGCTTGGAGTTAGCTGCCAGCATGGTCTTGGCTTATTGTTTGATCTAGATGCATGATGATTATTCTTATTATTTTCCTTTTTGTTTCCGACGATGTTCCAACCATCATTTGAATTAGTTGGGGCTTTTCCCTTTTCACATGTGGCTTTAGTTACATTCGGTTGAACGTTGGTCATAAACAAGCATTCCTCAATCTTATGTTTTATGGATTGTGAGAAAAACCACTTATTTGGAAGGTCAATATATATAACCCTCTAGGTAAACCAACTATCAACAATCTCAATTTCTATTGACTCTTTGAGGTCTTTGGACACATCGACCTCAACTCAAACTCTTTTCTATGGGTGGGCTGAGTAAAACTTGGTCTACTCGTGTCAAATAAAACATTGTTAGGGATTAATGAGATGGACAATGAAATCCCAAAAGGGAAGAGCAAGTTCACAAAATTCAAATCAGACTATATTCTCGAGACAAACTTTATTTGAGACAATAAATTCTTTTGTCGAATGGAAAGCAATCGGGAGCAAGCTTTTATAAAACAATTGGGCCATGTTTAATAATGGCCGTGTAGTGTTCGGGGTTTGTAAAACAAAACAAATAAAACCCTTTTGACATATTTTGCACTACTTCAAGCTTAATGTTTTAAGGCTGCCAAGCCATTTGGACCAAACTCTAAACATACTCTTTGAAGGAATTCTACCCAAAAAATACCCTAGAAGGGGATATTGCTCAAGCTACTTAGAAACATTATCGAATCGGAAAAGGTGGAGAGTTGTGGAGCTTAATTGCTTCACTGACATGTTTTTACTGAGACTTGTTAGAATACACAAGATGCGGTGTGTCGGTTGAAACGGCGTTGGTCACCCATGGACCGGTATCGGTCAGGCAAGAAGGAACCGACATCGGTTAGGGCTAACCGACATTGGTTGCCTGTGCATGACTACTATAATTAAGTTGCGGGAATTAGATCTATCTTTAGTTGTAAAGTAAATCTAATGGTTGTAATTGCATAGCTAAAGTGCCCTAAGATTGTAGATGTATATATAAACATAAAGCTAGGGTTAGAAGAGAGAGAGAATTCATTGAGAATTAAAAGAAGTTTCCTTTAGAGAGAAAAAAAAAAATTTGTAGAGAAGAAAGTACATGACATCCAAGAAGGTGTGGAAGATTGCAAATCTTCATTGTATTTCCTCTGTGATAATAAATTGGTTGTTTCTTGGTGGACGTAGCCCACACTGGGTGAACCACGTTAAATCTTGTGTATTGTATCTTCTGGTTATTTCCGTATTCATTGTTTGTATGCTTGATTTTGATTTATATATCTGTACAATGGTGTGCTAACCCCAACAACTAGTATCAGAGCTTCTTTGTTTGAGGGTTGTGTGTGTTTGACAAATTTACTCACAGAGGGATTTTTGATTGAGTGGGAGCAAAACAATGGGAGAAGAAAGCAAATTCAGAGTAGAGAAATTTGACGGCCGTGATTATCTATTATGGAAGATGCAAGTGGAGGATTATTTGTATCAAAAAGATCTATACTTACCGTTGGATGAGAAGGCAAGACTTGCAAAGATGACTGATGAAGAATAGAAAATTCTTGATAGAAAGGCTCTGGGATCTATAAGATTGAGCGACAACATTTGTGGCTTCGAATATTATCGAAGTAGGATCTACGGTAGAGTTGATGAAATCTTTAGCAAATTTATATGAAAAACTAGTGCTTCAAATAAAGTTTATTTGATGAAAAATTGTTTAATTTAAAGATGCAAGAAGGTGGATTTGCATCAAGTCATTTGAATGATTTCCGGTCTATTGTAAATCAATTAAAATTAGTTAGTATTCCGTTTGAGGATGAAGTGAAAACACTTTTATTATTATGCTCTTTTCCAGATAGTTGGGATAACTTGGTAATGGTTGTTAGTAATACAAATCTGTTACTAATGTTTTAAAGTTTGATGATGTGGTTAGTATAATCCTGAATGAAGAAATACACAGAAAAGTACATGAGAATCATCATCTGGGAATGCTTTGAATGTAGAAAGTAGGGAAGGTAGAAGGAGAGATCCAAGAGAAGAATAATGGGAAATCAAAGTCTAAGAATGACATATCTAAATCCAGAGGTAGAGGAATAACCTGTTGGAATTGTGGAAAGAAAGGACATGCAAAGAAGGATTGTTGGTTCAAGGAAAACAAAGAGAATGTACCAGAGAAAGGTAAATAAGCAAACATTGGCTTGCATTTGAGGTAATGCAAGATGCCCTTATTCTCTCCTTGGATAATAAAATTGAGTCATGGGTTTTAGATTCAGGAGCTTCTTTCCATGCAACCCTAATAAGGGTTATTTCATAAATTATGTCCAGGGTAATTTTGGGCATGTTTATTTAGGAGATGATGAACCATGCATTATTACTGGTAAAGGTGAAGTTCATCTAAAATTGCAGAATGAAACACATGGATATTGAAAGATGTGAGACATGTTCCAAGCCTCAAAGAAATCTATTTCTGTAGGATAATTGTGTGAAATTGGTTGCATGGTTACACTCACAGCCAAATCTTGGAAAGTTACCAAGGGATCTCTTGTTTTAGCAAGAGGCAAGAAGGTAGGATCATTGTATTTATCTACCTGTATTACTGATTCCTTTTCTGTTCTATCTACTTCATATTCAGATACAAGCATGTGGCACAATCGAGTAGGCCATATGAGTGAAAAGGGAATGCAGATCTTAAAGGCAAAGGGTAAGTTATCAGATCTGAAACGTGTAGATCTTGATTTATGTGAGCATTGTATTTTTGGAAAGCAAAAGAGAGTGAGATTTCTCAAAGTTGGGGCAACAAAAGAAACATAAATTGGAGCTTGTACACTCAGATGTGTGGGGACCAGCCCAGTAGCTTCTCATGGAGGATCCCAATACTATGTTACTTTCATTGATGATGCCACAAGAAAGGTATGAGTTTATTGTATTAAACGTAAATCTGATGTTTTGAAACTTTTAAAATATGAAAAACCTTGTGGAAAATGAATCAAATTCAAAGTTAAAATGCCTTAGATCTTGACAATGGTGGTGAGTATTGCAACAAGACTTTCAATGATTATTGTTTAGTAAATGGAATATGCAGAGAAAGGATGGTTCCTAGAACACCACAGGAGAATGGTGTTGCAAAGAGAATGAACATGACAATCATGGAACGTGCTAGAAGCATGAGGATACATGTTGGATTGCCCTTACAATTTTGGGCGGAAGTAGTAGACACGACGGTTTATTTAATTAACCGTGGACCTTCAAGTGCACTGGATGGTGGAATACCAGAAGAAGCTTGGACTAGAAAAGAGGTAGATCTTTCTTTTCTTAGAGTATTTAGCTCAGAAGCTTTTGTGCATATTGATAAGGAAAATAGAAAGAAATTGGATGCTAAATCCAAAAGATGTACTTTCATTGGTTATGGCTTTAGTGATTTTGGATTCGGTTTGGGATTTAGAAGGTTCTAAGATAATTAAGAGTCGTGACATTGATTGGAATGAAAAGAGAATGTACAAGGATCAAGTTTTGGTACCCAAAGGTGAATCGATGGAGAAGTTTGTGGATGAAAATGAACTCTCGGATTTAAAATTAACACCTACAAGTTTACACACGAATGTTGAGTATCGGTTTACCCTGACCGACATCGGTCCCTATACTGACGGTTTGGTTATAAAAAAACAGACCCGACATTAGTTAGCCGAATCGGTTTGGCGGAAAGGTGACCGGTCGGTCACTGTCAGTAGATACAAATCTACAGGATGAGCAGATTGAGCCTCCGACACCCCAAATCTCAGTGAGAAGGTCACAAAGGGTAAGTAGACCTCCAAAAATTTTCACCTTCCTTGTCTTATTTATTATTGACTGATAGTGGTGAACCAAAAAGCTTTGAAGAAGCAATGCAAGATAAATCCCACAAGTAGTGGGAGCATGGCATGAATGAGGAGATGGACTCCTTAGAGCAGAACCAGACATGGAATTTGGTTAAGTTGCCAATAGGTAAAAGAGCATTGCAAAACAAGTGGGTTTATAGGATCAAGGAAGAAGAGGGTGGACAAAGAGATACAAGAAATGCTTGTAGTAAAGGGATTTGCACAGAAAAAATGTATTGAATTTGGTGAAATATTTTCTCCTATTTGTTAAGATGACTTCTATTCGTATTGTATTGAGTTTAGTTGCAGTAGAGGATTTGCATTTAGAGAAACTTGATGTCAAGACGACATTTCTTCATGGTGATTTAGAGGAAGAGATTTATATGAATCAACCACTTGGTATGAAGTCAAGGGTAAGGAGAAATTTGTGTGCAAATTGAAAAAGAGCCTATATGGGCTCAAACAAGCTCCAAGGCAATGGTATATGAGGTTTGATAGTTTCATGCATGAGCATGGTTATTTGAGATGTGAATCTGACCATTGTGTTTATTTCAAGATGATTGGAAATGAGAGCTATATTATTTTGTTATTGTATGTGGATGATATGCTTATTGTAGGATCTAGTATGCAGGACATTGGTGAGCTTAAAGAAAAGCTAGCTCACACATTTGCAATGAAGGATTTGGGAGCTACAAAGAGAATCCTTGGCATGCAAATTCATAGAGACAGGAAGAACATGAAGTTGTATTTGTCTTAGGAGCATTATATCAATAAGGTGTTGGAAAGGTTTAATTTGCAAAATTCAAAACCTATAAGTACACCTATGGTGGACACTTCAAATTGAGCAAAGATCGTGTGTCTACATCACACGAGGAGGTTGAGTACATGGCACACGAGTTCCGTATGCTTCAACAATTGGGAGTTTGATGTATGCTTATGGTTTGTACCAGACCAGACATTGCACATGCAGTGGGAGTTGTGAGTAGATTTATGGCTAATCCAGGTAAAGAGCATTGGAAAGCAGTCTAATGGATTCTCAGGTATTTGAGAGGGACATCCGACATGCAATTATGCTATGGAGGGTCAAATACTTCTTTATGTGGCTATGTGGATTCAGACATGGCTGGTGATTTGGATGGCAGGAGGAGCACCACTGGATATGTTTTCACAGTAGGTGGCACGACAGTTAGCTGGATTTCTAGATTGCAGAAGGTTGTGGCCCTGTCTACTACTAGAGGCTGAGTATGTTGCAGCTATAGAAGCTAGCAAGGAGATGATATGGATGAGCAGGTTCATGGAAGAGTTGGGAAAGGAGCAAGAGGATTGCAGATTGTATAATGATAGTCAAAGTGCAATTCATCTGGAAAAGAACTTAGCGTTTCATTCTAGAATGAAACACATTTAGTTGAGATATCACTTCATACGGCAGGTATTGGAGGATGGGCAGTTGAAAGTTGGAGAAAATTCATACAAAGGAGAATCTTGCGGATATGCTAACGAAGCCGTTGGCAAAGGAGAAGTTGGAGCTACACTCCACTTTTATTGGTCTTTGAGTTTGAGACTTGAGGAGGAGAAACATGCCAAGAAAGGATAAGAGGAAGGCGTTATGGTAGTACAGTGCAACAATTTATCTCCAAGTGGGAGATTGTTGAGTTGTGGAGCTTAATTGCTTCACTTGGCATGCTTTTACAGACTTGTTGGAATACATGAATGGCGCGTCGGTTGATGAACACCCATCACCCATGGACGGTATCGGTCGAGAAGAAGGAACCGACATCGGTTAAGGCTAAGGCTAGCATCATTGTTGCCTATGCGTGACTACTATAATTAAGTTGCGGGAATTAGATCTATCTTTAGTTGTAAAGTGAATCTAATGGTTGTAATTGCATAGCTAAAGTGCCCTAAGATTGTAGATGCATATATAAGCATAAAGCTAGGGTTAGAAGAGAGAGAGAGAATTCATTGAGAATTAAAAGAAGTTTCCTTTAGAGAGAAAAGAGAAATTTGTAGAGAAGAAAGTATAGGACATCCAAGAAGGTGTGGAAGATTGCAAATCTTCATTGTATTTCCTCTGTGATAATAAATTGGTTGTTTCTTGGTGGACGTAGCCCACACTGGGTGAACCACGTTAAATCTTGTGTATTGTATCTTTTGGTTATTTTCGTATTCATTGTTTGTATGCTATGTATATAAAATTATAAATTTAAAGAAGCATTTGCATACTTATTGAAATTTAATACTCATACAATCATTCATAGAACATGAAAACAAATTTCCAATACTTTGAGAATTGAGACTTGAGTTTGTATTGATTCATAATGTTCAAAACATAATAGTTAATAACTTAATACATTCAAGTTCTCAACTTGCTTCACTTTCAATTTCCTAGGCCTAAAAGCCTAGAACATATCATCTAGATGATCCTCAAAATCATCTTCATGGATGGCACTTGCAGCTCCACTCCCACTAGCTCCATTGTCGAACCCTTGTGAAGGGCTCCTTGGAAGTTCGTCATCAATGCCAAGTAGTGAAACATTAGACAAACAAGCAACAAAAGCTTCAAAGTCTCGTGGTTTCAGGTTGATGTCCCAAAGCTTGTTAGGACCTCTAGTATACTCTTCCGTCTTATGCGTTAAGAGGCACAAGTTGGAATGTACATATACTAGATCCTCAACCTTTTTGGATGCCAACATGGTGCGTTTGGCTGAGTGGATGAAGCCATAAGTACTCCAGTTTCGCTCTGCAAAAGAATTACTAGCCACCTATCACAAAAACAAAGTATTATTAATATACAAAAAGAAAAGTGCTATCATTTTAAATTTTAATTCTTAATTGGTAATTAGAATATCAAATAACAAGTTACAAACTTCATACTGTGAGAGCAATTTGATCGCAATAGGTCGTAGGTACTTGGCATCATGGCCATGTACAATCCACCACTTGATTGGAGTCAAGGTGGCCTTGTCACAAAGAGCCTCTACCTCTCCCATGCTACCTTCTCCAGATACAAACATCCCCATCTCATTGTGGACTGCACTAGATATAGGTGGATCGGAAACAACCTCCTAAATGCTGCCCTTGTCCCATTTGCAACCTCTTGGTCATCATATGGTGGTTGCCTACTAGGTAACCCAACTATTTCATTGCTTTGTAATATTTGGGATTTAAGGCATAAGCAAGGAGATGCAATGGGGTGGTCATTTTGTTCCACCTTTTCATGACCACACTTTTAACTTCATTATAAAACTTTTCCTCGGGTCCTGCTCTTTGGCTTGTATGATATCTTTTATTTTCTCAAGCATGGAGTCAATGCCATCATAAATTTCTCCAATGCAAGCACTATCTTTGTCTACAAATCTGATCATACTTAGAACAAGCTCTCGTGAAACTCAACAAATACTCAACTTTTGCCCACCAATCATCATCAAGGATCCATGCCTTTATCTTTTGGGCTCTCTTTGTATTTGCTTGCCTCCAGACGGTCCAAACATTGTCAATCACCATGCTACTCAAAGCATGTTTCACTTCACAAGTGGTCTCTCAAGATGAGTGTGTGAGAGGCAAAAACCTAGTCTCAACAACCTATTAAAAAGGAATGGAAACAATTCAATAACAATACAAATTGAAATTGATTTAAAATTAAATATTAAAATGAAAAACTTAAAAACTTAAAAGTAAAACTTATGACTCATGAGTTGTTCCCTTACCTTCAACAACTCCAACTTTGAGAATCTTTTGAAAATGGCTTGAGACATGTGATGGTTGGTGACAAACATCTGAATCTCGTTTGCCTCCATGTAGATTTCCTCAATCCATGTGATTTTCCCAATCTTCTGCAACGATCAGATTCAGGGAGTGTATTGCACATGGTGTCCAAAATATGTGCTCATACCTACCCTCTACTATCAACCCTACTGCCTTGCAATTTTTTGCATTGTCTGTGATGACTTGGACAATGTTTTGAGGGCCCACTGACTCAATAGCCTCAATTAGAATGTTTGCAATGAATTGGGCATCTTTTATTTCCCCCTCACAATCAACAACCTTCAAAAACATTGCCCCTTTAGGGCTTACTACAATAATGTTGATAAGAGGTCTGTTTCAGAGTCTTTCCATCCATCTAAGATAATAGACACTCTTGAATCCTTCCAGGAATCTCTAATCAGTGTAAAGATGTTTGTATGTGTTGCACTTCTTTTGCCAAAAGAGAAGTGCAAACCTTATTATAGTTGGGGCTTGTATACCCTGTGGTGCCTCATTAATGTCTCTCACCATTTCTTTGCCATATGGTGACCTCAACACATTGAATGGTAGCCCACATGCATAAACACACCGAGCCACCAATTCATCTGCAATTTCTCTCTTCTCCATGTTGAATGTTTTTTCTAAAGGCCCTTTTGTTCTCTTTCTTGATGGGGTATCTTCATCAAAAGGAGTTTCAACTGGAACAATTTCAGCATTACTATCAATGAAATGATGAAATGATGGTGGTGGTGTTGGTGGTTTTACAAAAATCTCTAATCTATGTAAAGAGAAATGGATTGGTGCACTTCTTTTGCTCCAAAGAGAAGTGTGAACCTTATTATAGTTGGGGCTTGTATTCCCTCCACCTCATTAATGCTTGTCACCATTTTGTTGCAATATGGCGACCTCAAGACATTGAATGGTAGCCCACATGCATAAATACACCCAACCACTAATTCATCTGCAATTTCTCTTTGAATGTTGAATGCTTTTTCTAAAGGCCCTTTTGTTCTCTTTCTTGATGGGGTATCTTCATCAAAAGGAGTTTCAACTGGAACAATTTCAGCATTACTATCAATGAAAGGATGGAATGATGGTGGTGGTGTTGGTGGTTTTCCCATAGTCCTCTGCTACAAAGAAATGGTTCTAGAGTAAGCTCTTGAAATTTCAAAGTTTTCCTCCTCTTGCTCTTTTAAGTACATAGCTATTGTATTCTTCTCCACCTTCTTACATGCTCTAATGCCCGTCCCCGATACCGTAGTTAGATGAGCTTTCAAACGGGTATATGAGGATTTAAATGTGGTGCCACAATGGAGGCACATCCAAACACGGACACCACAACCGATAATGATCTCTTAGCACTTCAGCATTCAATGCATCCATAAAAGAGAAATGAGGATCCATTTTCACTATTAAGCCACTCAACACTTCTTTGTGTTCCTCCCTCATGCCCCCATGCCCCATGCCCCCAATCAACTGATGCCATGACCATAGGTTTAATTTGTTTTAACCTACAATAAGAGATATTTTTTAAAACATTGCTAAATAATTTAATTAAAAACAACAAATACAAATTAGACAATTAATTTGTTAACCCATACACGTCAATCTCTGATTCTGATCACCAAGTTCGCCATAAATGGTGCGAGGTGAGAGCATACACAGAGGGTAGACGTTAAGTTTTTAATGAATTCAATTTAAAACTTTAAAATAAAAAACCGTAAACGAACACATTACTAATTTAAAAAAACCAGTTAAACCCTAGGGCCTACACGTCAATCTTTGATTCTGATCACCAAGTTCGCCATAAATGGTGCGAGGTGAGAGCATACACAGAGGGTAAACGTTTAAGTTTTTAATGAATTCAATTTAAAACTTTAAAATAAAAAAAAAGAACACAAACTAATTAAAAAATTAAATAGTTAGCCCTACATGTCAATCTCTGATTTTGATCACCAAGTTCGCCATAAATGGTGCGAGGTGAGAGCATACACAGATGGTAGACATTTAATAAAATAGAACTTCAATACTAAACTTTAAATACAAAAAAATTAATTAATATTTTAAAAAACGTAAAATAAATAAATATTAAAAATAAAAAGAGATCATGAATCATGATCACATACATCATTGATCATACTAGTTTGATCAAAAGATTTTAAAAATTTTAAAAAAGGATGCATGAAAAATACCTGAAAATAATCCTCGTTGTTTGTAGACTTGTAGTTGATCCTTCTCCTTCTCCCTCTCCCCTTCAAGCTCTCTCCCGCTTTCCTTCAAGCTCTCTTTCTCTCCTTAAAGCTTAAAATTAGCAAAATAAAAAAAAATGAGTGTGTGAATAAACAAGAGGGGTTGGGTGTAAAAGGTTTTGGGGTGTCTTTTAGGTTAAATTAGGTTTAGGTTAATTTAGTTTTAAGTTAGGATGTAACTTTTTAAAAAAAGTTTTATGTCAAAAAGACATTTTTTTTTGAGTGGTTGTGGGTATGTACCCATAGGACCAGTAAGTTTTGCATACTCGTACTTCGCAGACCAGAAAACATTTGACTCAGCACTACTTGGAAAATACTTGGCAACTTAAAAATTACTAAAATTTCTTAAGAAAACATAAATTTTATACAAAATACAGTATCAAATGAGTATTGGCAAGTAGTCACTGTGAGTATTGGAGTGTACTCTCTGCAAGTACTCTTGAAAAACTTGCCCAGACTCAGGAATACCAAACTTATGAGTTTCAATGGAAAAAACTTGCCGTGGGATTATCTGGGCATGTACTGCAGGCCTGAGGCTTAGGCGAGTACTTACTGAGTATGTAAACAATGGTATATCTTATACATGGACGTACTTCAATACGAGAATCATTTAATATTTTTACATCTTCCTTCACAATTACTTTGAAAAAAAATAAAAAATTCATATTATAAAAAAGAAAAGTGATTTGGGCATCATAGGAATAGAAGATTTTTATGTTCTCAATACAAAAATTTCACGAATTTCTCTATAAATCCATACATAAAAGAAATTGCCCAAGAGTGAATAAAATTCTGTATGGAAACAGATTCTCTTCCTTCAGCATTCATTCAATTCCCAAGGGAAAAAGGCAGACTCAAAGGGAAAATTCAAATGGATTCATTTAACTGAGAGCTGCATGTGAGAAGCCTTATGACAAAGTTGGAGGCTCTTATGAGCTGGTATCAGGAACAAGACACCCATCCTCTCACTCTCACCTAATTCACCATTTCAGTCCTTGACATTCTGAATGCCCTCCACCGATTTGATGCACATTCCTTGATTTCTTTTGAATGTCAAGAAATAAATATTTGGTTTCAGCAATCTTCTAAAATTAATTTTTTTGCTTGAATTTTGTCCTACATTGGTCTTATTTGATATTTCCTCATATGGCTGGATGCTGGATTTTGATGCCCGATTTATATTTTATATCAAAATTTTCCTATGTTGCTAGGATACGGGTTCGATACGTGGATACATTAATTTTAAAAAACCCTTGGGTACGATACGTCCGTACATATATATTAAAAAATTAAAATATATATATATATATATATATATATATATATATATATATATTTATGTACATATACTCATTTTACTCATTTTTAGTCCATAAAAAACTGAAATAGTAATACAAAACTTGAATCAATGTTCAAAACATTCAATAGTAATACACTTAAGACTTTGCATTTTCATTGATCATGTGGCTGCCATACATATGATATAGTTATACAAATATCATACACTTGCAAAAAGACAATGAATTGTTTGTGTGATTTCAAATGAGAGGGTGAGTGCTTTTTATAACTTTTTGAGGTGATTAGGGTGTAATATTTTATTCATTTTAATATTAGGGTTCGGTTTTATGCATTGACTAAGTCAAAAATAAAATAAAAAGGTTTTAATGCTTTAAATGATGTTTTTGATGCAGGGTACGTGGGGATACGTCCAGACGTACTTGTGGCATACCCTAGACGTATCCCCACATATCCAAGGCGAACCCGAACCCGTACCCTCACATATCCGTACCGGATACGTATCAGGCAGGGTTCGGGGGGGTCTGGGGTGAACCCTGGCTTGTTTCCATTATATTTTTGTGTCAGATATAACTTACTGCGATTCTTACAACTCTACGAATACCAGTTCTGATATATAGATAGATAAGGTAGATTTGCAAAGCCTGGTTTTACTCCAAGCTTGGCCAAGAGGTTGAAATGTAAACTTTGCAAAATTGGAATAAAATACATAAGAAGGTAGAGTGCAAAAGGTTATTTTTCTCTCACAAGGAGTGTCTCATATCTGCTGGATGGGCTGGACCTAAAAATTACCTCTATATCTATATAAACTCATGAGGTGCCAACTATAGATAGTCGCCCGGGGCCATCTATCGATCCCCTCTCTATCTACGCTCTCCCGTGGGCGTAGCCCTCTATATAGAGGTAGGAGGGTGGGGCTCTATATACAGAGTCTGGCGGCTATAGTTGAGTTCGTAGTTCCCCCTCCCCAGATAGCCCCTGGGTAGAGAATATGAATATAATGCCCACCAAACATCCCCAAAGACAGTTTCAAGAGGAAAGAGGGTTAAGTCTATGATTGCTTAACCCTTAATTTCAGTACAAGTGTAGTGCATTGATCTGAGTAACTCAATGAAATGAAATGATTCTAAGTATGTCCATGAGACCCAATGGTCAGTGGGACCATATATGTTACAGCTGTCTCAACCACCAAGAGGCGCTGGGCTTTTCAACAATGTTGGTTCCTTATGAAGTTTGGTTCTCCTTTTGATTTAGACGAGAAATTATCCTTGATGCCTTATTCTTTCCTCTTCAAAGAGTTCTGAGATCAAGTAACGTCTGCATATACTTTTCCCGAATGTCATTGTAATCTGGGGATTCCATGATGAATTGTTTCTTCATTTTCAGCTACTATGGTGCAAAATACATATAATTAACATATCAGTCACTCCTTTTGGTGACCTTCCATATAAAATCTAATGCTCGTCTTTCCCACATATTTGTTCACATTAATTGTTATGCTAAAAATGCTCGAGCCAATACTAAATATCATTTTCCTGGTTTGTTTCAGCCAAACGTCTGAGAAAATTTCCTAAACTTCTAGTCACTACTTCCCATCTGTTTGCAAATGATATACAAAAGTTTACTATAACCGTACCCAACTTCTTCAAATTCTCAAAAAATGACCCAAAAATTGAGTATCCTTGTCTGATGTTGTGCTCCTTGGCAGACCATGCAATCTTACTACTTCTTTGACGAACAAATTTGTTGTATATGTAGCATCATCAGTCTTCTTTCAAGGGATGAAATGTGTCATCTTTGTGAATATATCAATTACTACAAATATAGAATCATTGCCTCTGTGTCCTTGGCAAACTGAGGATAAAATCCATGATTAAGTCCTCCCAAGGTCCTTCAAGGACTGATAATCGCTGGTACGATTCTGTATTCTGACTTGTGCCTTCTACTAATTGACAGACTGCACCTCTCCACATAGCCCTTAAATATTTATACATCCCAGGCCAAAAATACATTTCCTCCATGAATGATTGAGTTTTGTCATGCCCAAAGTGATCACTTATTCACCACTATGTAACTCTTTGAGAAAATTCCCCCTCTTGATCCTCTATGAATGCACAATCGTTGCTTCTTAAACAAAAATCCCTCTTGAGTGGAATAATCCAAATATGGGCTTTTCTTGCGTGCCTAAGGTTCACGACAAGCTTTCCAAGCTTTTGCAAAATATTTGTCTTCTCTATATGATTCCTTTAGGCTTTTCCAATTCAGGGTTTAACTCTTCTACTCAACGCATCTACTACTTTAGTCGATTGTCCAGTTCTGTGCTTGATGACAAAAGAATAGCTTTGCTAGTATTCTACCTTCATATGCCAATGAGTCAAAATTTTCTAGCCGTTAATAAACTTCAATACTTGATGATCAGTGAACAAAACAAATTCCCTGGGCAACAAATAATGCACTGAGATGCAGTCACTTCTTTAATGCCTGAACTATGGCATAAAATTCCTAATCATATCCTCAATATATTTGTTTTGTGTCATTCACGTTCGCACTGAAGTATGCGATTGGCCTTCCTCCCGACTCAAAATTACTTCAATAGCTGCTCAATATGCATTACAATCCACAAAAGACTATTAAAATGTAATGTCCCCTTTTCTAAATTAAAGATGATTAATAATATTATTTAAGTTGGGCTTGGTCATTTCTAATCCTTGGGCAACTTAATAATATTATTATTAATAAAATAAAAAGTATTTTTAAATACTTAAAAGTAAAATTAATGATTTAACTAAGTCGGCCAAATGTAACTTTATGTTATATTATAAGGCAACTTATAAAAGTGACTTTTAAAGTAAGTCAGCCACCAAAATTAAAAGAAAGAGGAAAGAGAAGTTATAAAAGGAGGATGAAGGGGTTCATTTGGGAATCAATCATCTATCTATCATCTTGATTTTATGAGGTCGAGCACTTGTGCTTCTACTTTCAGCTATTGAGGACGGAAACCCTCTTAGCATCCATCACTTGAGGACGAAAACCCTCATTGTGATCAGAATTTGGGGACGAAAACCCTCAATTTCTCCTTGGTGATCTCACACAAAGATCACATTTGAGCTAAAGATCAGATTTTCAGAGTTAAAGGCCATATTTTCAGAGCTAGGGCACAGTTTCAGGGTGATTTCAGAGATTGGCAGCTAGGGCATCATATGCAGATCAAATTTTTAGTGTTTTCTACAGTGGAGCAACCACCTATCAGTTGGAATCGAATTTGGGAAGGTCTTTGGAGACATTTGCAGCCATTTCTAGGGCTATCTACACCCTTTGGGGTTTGACACTGTGTTTAGGGCATCATCCGTGGGCAAATTTCTTCAATCCCGGGTTGCATACATGTCATTTGGCCTCTTCATGCCATCTAGGTGTCATTTATCAGAAAATTTGTTGTAATCATACGTGGGTATTTTTCGTGAATAGAAATAAATTCAATTCTTGATTGTAAAAATATTTTTCCATAGTCATGTGCCAAGTGGATTTCTAAAGGCTTTGCCCCTTGTGGGTATCTCTAATTGTTGGTTTTTCTTAAGTAAAAGCAAGAAATCAGACTGCTGTACTTTTTTATTGATAAGGGTTTGAATAAAAATCAGTTTGTTGCATATTTGGTATAAGGGTTTGTTGGAAAACCCAAACTGTCTTTATTTGTCCAGGAAAGGGACATTACAGTGGTATTAGAGCTGATGATCTTGCCAGCTGTGGGAAGAATTTTTTTTTTTTTTGTAGATACTATCTGATGCATAGTCTGTGAATCATGGAGTTAATGAGTAAAGATGAATTGAGAACAAAGCTTTGTAGATCAGGGAAGAAACTTGAGCATCCACCTTATTCAAAAAATGTTCTTCTCAGTATTTTGGAGGAAGTGGCAAACTGTTTGTCCATGGTAAGACAATCAAATTCTGAGTCTATGTTTTGGGCAATGAATCCATTAGTGATTCATTTGGCTAGGCCCAAGCTTCTAAGACACCCAGATCCAGATGTGAGACTTGTAGTTATCACTTGTATTACAAGAATAACAACTCTTGAATAGCCATACAACAACACCATGAGAGAGGTATTTCAGTTGATTGTGGAAAGTTTTGAGGGTCTGGATGACATCAAAAGTCCTTTTGCTAGGAGGGTCACTATTCTATAAACTATGGCAAAAACCAGATCTTGTGTTCTAATGTTAGATCTAGAATGTGATGATCTTATTCTCCAAATGGTTGATCAATGTGAAGAAAAGTTGAAATCGTACTTCAGCACAAAAATGATAGCTGAATTGCACAAGAACTCTCAGAAAGAGGACAACAAAGAACCTTGGGAGCCAAACCACAATTGTCTAGGCAAAGGACATGGGGAAGTGTTGTCAGATGAAGAACCAAAAAAAGAGTTAGATACAACAGAGCCTCCAAAGGTCAAGGAAGAAATTGTGTTAGTGCAGCATGAGAAAGAAGAAAAATCAGAGTTGCAAGAAATTGAAAGGAAGCAAACCATGGAGGAACATGCACCATCCTTCGAATTTCCAAAAGGTGAGCTCCTTGTTGGCAGTCTAAGGTATGGAAATGATGATCATAATTCAGATTTGTTGCTTCATCCTATGTCACTGCAAAATTCTTGTTCTCATGAAAAACATGCTAAAATGGGTGATAGAGTAAGGGATACAATGTGCAATATGGGGCATGTGGACTCTTTGATTCAAGATTGTTTTTGTATATGGGATCCGGGTGATCTTTTGAAGGGTACAAAATGGAAAGAGGATCTTTTCTCTCAAATCCAAGTTGCTTGGACAACAAGTTGCTTTGTGGTGGAGAGCATGCAAACTATTTCATCTTTTGGTAAGCAACATAGTCTTTATGTTGATATTCAAAGGCTTCCAATACAACATAGTTTGGTGTTCAATAATATGTCCTGGATCGCTATTAGATAGAGGTTTCCAATATGCCATAGAGTTGAACATTGGCTGTAAGCATGCCATTATTACTCCCCATTTCTCAAAGACTGATTTCTTTTTAAAACCAGAATTATATTTCTATAAATAAGATATTAACAATACAATGCCAAGCCATGGTACTCATACTCCAAGATCTATCCTTAGACTTCCAACAACATAATAAAGAAGAAAAAGAACATAACATCAACTTATGCATCCAATGAATGTAACTGAAGGATCTTTTCAATCTGATTCCGCTTCTCTGGAGACCATGTCAAAGGCAAAGGGCCAAAGTTGATCAAATTATGATGATCCAAAGCCCAATTTGCCAACGCATCCGCCACCTTGTTCTGATCTCTAGGAACATGTTGATATGAGATGGTTTGAAATTGTCTAGCAATAACCTGAATATTATCCTGAATCCTGGCAATTCTCCAATTTTTGGATCTATGCTGCTCTTTAGTTGACAGAGATTCTGATATAATTCTAAGACATCCCAATTTAGTTACTTCCTGGAGAGCTCGTTGAATTGCCAAGATTTCAGCCACATTATTAGTGAAGTAACCCAATTGATGAGCAAAGAAGAAAAGGGGAGTTCCCATAGAATCATGAGCTATCCCTCCAATACTAGCTGGGCCCGGATTCCCTCTTGCTGCTCCATCAGTATTAAGTTTAACAAAATCAAACGGAGGAGGCTTCCATTTTCTTAGAGCTATGGGCACCGATAATCTAGTACTAGAAACAGACTTCAATTTATTTTCCTGCAAATTAAGCTTGTGTATCATGCTTTTCCATTTGCCAGGTAAGGGAAGGAATTTTCACATTATGCTCAATAGTTTCCACTATATTGCTTCGAGTTAGTTCCTTGACATACCAAATGTCTCTATTTTCAGATTTGAAGATGCGTCTGTTTCGCTCCTTCCACACATTCCACAACATAAGAGAAATAGCGATCCAAACTCCTTTATTAAGATCCTGAGTGTGATTTGAGATCTAGCAACCATCAGATTTCTGTTTGCAAGGATTATGTGCACAAGACAATTTTTAGATGTCTTATTGGACACACTGAGTTCTTGGTCATGCCATTCAACTTGACTTATACACCAGCTACTGTCCAATCTATGGTAAATCAGGTGGATGATAAGAGGATTCAAGTTTGTCTAGTTTGGGCATCTGCTATCACACTAACTTTGCTGAGGAGACACTTTAGCTTATGCAACTATGATAGAAAGGCTAAGGGATGTTCACATATAGAAGCACCCATAACCAAAATGACAAAGAATGGAGGTCATGGCATTCAACTTGACTTATACATCAGCCACTGTCCAATCTATGGTAAATCAAGTGGATGATAAGAGGATTCAAGTTTGTCTAGTTTGGGCATCCGCTATCACACTAACTTTGTTGAGGAGACTCTTTAGCTTATGCAACTATGATAGAAAGGTTGTTAAGGGATGTTCACATATAGAAGCACCCTTAACCAAAATGACAAAGAATGGAGCTCATGCATGGAGAGGAGGAGGTAATTTAATGCAAAATGGGGACTCCATTAAAATTAAGGGCATAAAGTTGAAAGATTCAGAAAATAGTTTCTCTATATATGACAAGGAAATTCTTGCCATCATGCATGTTTTGGCAAATTTCAGAAAACATCTAGTTTGTGGTGGATGTGTGGTTGAGATAGACTACCATGGATTGAAGTTCTTCTTGGGACAACTTGACTTGCATGATAACAACAAAACGGGGTCTCTATCATGGTAGAATGTGTCAAGAAAACATTTGCTGCTAACATCTTAAAAGGAAATGTGAAGGATGACAAGTATATGCTAGCAGCTGGACCCATTTTGTATAAGGATAGAATCTTTCCATTGCTTGAATCAAAGATGAAACAAAAATGTGGAAGATCTTGCATGATACACCCATGGTGGGACACTCTAGAGCCTACAGTATTGGCAGATATATAAGAGAGATTCTCATGGAGGAGCTTTGAGGAGGAGGATCTCCAATGCGTCAGGGAGTACATCAACCACCAACAGAATGAGGTAAAGCATGTCCTTTTGGGAAACTTGTTTCAGCCTTTGCTTATTCCCAATCACGATTGTAAAAGTGTGTCCATGGACTTCAGTATTCCCAAGGTACATGATAAAGTTTGCATTCATGTTGAGGATAGGCTAAGTGAGTATGCATACTTATTTGCTATTTATGTGGAATTCAAAGCACATCAAGTGGCAGAGTTAATTTTTAGAGAGGAGTTTAAGCTGGATGGTTTATGTGAAAATATTATCAGTAATAAGAATGGCAGATTTCTCAATTTTGGAATTAGTTATTACACACAAACGGTGGACAAGTAGAGATAGTGAATTTGAGGATTGAAGGACACTTTAGGGAGCATTTTGGTGCCTATCGGACTAATCAACTCCCCCTTGTTGATCATGTTGTTTTGACTTTCACTTTGTGCAACCTCTCGGTGTTCATCCCCTCTCCCCTCGGGTCTTCCAATACTCACCGCACCACAATCCTCTTTGATGGTTGGTACCACATTTTGTAGTTTATGTTCTGCTACTATTTTCTTTTTTTTTTTTTTTTGTCACAACCAAATATCAGTTTTTATCTTACGTCCTTTGGTGGGTAGCCCTTGACTCATTTGTCCACATTTGTCCGTATTCTAGATTCCCTTGCCCTCATGGTGTTTTCTTGATGAACCATGTTGAATATATAAGGAACCATTCAGTTTTGGGCAGTTAAGGAGTTATAACCGAAAATTGTTTGTAACCACATTTGTAACCACCTCTTCATAATAAATATACTCACTGCGTCCATTCCAGCGAAAGCGGTTTGCCCTCCCATCTTTCTCTTTACTTCTCCTTATGCATAACATTGGTATCGGAGCGTCTAAGGTTGCTCAAGGTTGTAGTTCAAGGAAGCCTCCAAGAGGCATTTAACTAGAAATTCGTAGAAGCCCTAACGGGGCACGAATTTGGTAAAATGTGAAGGTATTTGGAGAAGAATACAATCGTTTAGGGCATTCATGAAGGTTATTACCAGTCATGTGCATTGGTGAAGGTTTTAACAATCGTATTAGGGCATTTTAATGCCTATTCCTGAAATGCGAGGGCACTTCTTACTGATTTTCGCAGGCAATACTCAATTTCTCTCCATTCGCGAGGGGCATAAGGCAAAACGTAAAATTACAGGTCTTGTCGAGGGCATAAATGAAACAGTTGTGTTTGCTGGTGCATGCAATCGACATAGCCGTGTTTCTTTGGTGCATGCAATCGTGAGGAGTTCCGAGCATTTACGGGCAAATAGGGCATATATCCACTCGTGACAAGACAAGACCGACGCAAATCCAGTCACTAGGAGAAAACCGAGGGCAGTTCGAGGGCATAAGTCTTTCTGTATAATATTCATTTTTTTTCGTAACAAAGCTAATTCACCTTGTGACTTGCATTGGAATAATCAATTTCGGACTATTTGCTGGAGTAAGCAATATATTATTTTATTATTTTCGTTACTTTGGAATAATAAAATGGCAAATATTTCAAACTTGACTCTGCCGGAGACGCAAAAATTAACGGGCACAAATTTCAATGTATGGAGCCATAAAATTCTAACGCTTGCAAAATTTTGTGATTGTGATAAGATAATCATGGTTAGTGAAGGTCGACCAACGATGAACTTCGCAGATTATGATAAATGTCATAAGGAGGCTTTATTGCTTCTCAAGTTGTCGGTGTCGGATGATATGATACTGGAAGTGCGGAATGCTACTGTGGCAAGCACGTTATGGACCATCACGAGGATAAATATCGGATGTCGAAAAGAGTCTCGGTTTTATACAAAGAATGTGCTCTTTTCCGTAAAGTTAGAAGGTGGATCATTATCGAGCACCTACTTCGGTTGAAAGACCTTTATCTTCCATCAACAAAAAGGTGGACGACAATGATATTGTGGCCACACAGTTCGAACAACTTACCTTCTTCGTATGAGTCATTTGTGGAGGCACTCCATTTAATGGCTAAAATTCAAACTCTCACGTTTGACAAGGTGAGTTTCTACTTGTTGCAAAAGGAGCGACGACAAATTCAAAGCGGAATCTAATTGTGACCAATCAAAGAGTGCTCTTGTCACACAGTCAAAAGGAAAGTGGAGACGTCATTCTGTTTAGTCCTCCACTCAAAGCATCAAGTTGCATGGTATTACTCTCACAAGGTTGGGCACCTTAAGAAGGATTGTCGTAAGCGGAAGTATGATCTTTCGCAACAAACAAAAAGCCATGTGATGAGGAACATGTGGCGCGATTGCTGAAAAACGGGATTCGATGACGCGCATGCTCTTTATTTTCTTACGACATCATGCTTGCATGACAAGCTGGTTCTAGTTCTTTGGATCATTGACTCGGAGCATCCACACACTTGTCATGTCGCAAGGATTTGGTATGTTTCATTTATTGCAAATATATGTTTTGAATCGGTAGTATTAGGCGATGGAGAATCACTTGCAGATAGAAGGGATAAGAGATATATGCATTGTATCGAGTAATGCTCATAAACTATTGGTACGAGAATGTTAGATATGTATCTTCTTTACAAAAGAACCTTCTATCTATTCACAATTAATTGAAAATCCCAATATTTCGTGGGTTTCGTGGGAAGAAGTTTGTTGATTCTGATATGAAATAGAGACGGATGATTGCCCTTGGTATTGGGCAAGGTGGCCAATATCTTCTTGTTGATCCTGCTACGATCACTATGAATGCATGTGTGGAGGACAACTCCACCATATAAGATGTGCAAGAGGGTGCAATGCCTTGGGTGGAAGCCATTCCTCACAGATTTGTTGACTTGGATATAGTCAACCTACATGCACTTATTATGGCGGGAATATCCACTATACCAAATGTACGGGAGGTGGATATGCCTTGGAAGGATGGATTTCCTCATTCTGAAGAACAATTTGTTGTGGATGGAGACTCCACTATTCCAGATGCACTGACGGTGCATGGTGAGATGACATGCCAAGCCACTCACTCAGAGGTACTTGCTCGAAGGACAATAGAGCATGAACAGTTTGCTCATTGTGTTGTGAAAGATCTTTCCCAATAGAGGGGGATAAATGAGAAAACAAATGAGACAGAGGAGTTGGTTCTCACTCCTACTATGGAGATGGTTATTTCTCCCACTGCTGAGACGAAGATGCTTGTTTCTCCTACTATTGTGAAGTTGGTTCTAACTTCCACTACACAGATGGTCACATTTCTCTTCCTGAAAAGGTTGGATGAGCACTACATGGTGTTGCAAGGACACGGTTGAGGTGACTTCGATTGCAGGCTAATTGAGTCTCTGTATAGACTCCAAGCAGGCTACACAAGCCTGGAACAGATTTTTCAATCCATGTCACCGAGTTTCTGATTCCAGCACTCTGGAGATGGGGCTGACACTCTCAGCCATTGATGATTCATCACTGGTCAATGAATCACGTAATGAAGAATCAGTGGACCACTTGCCATATCTTCTGTTCACACGACCAAATTCTTGTTTTGCGGTCCTTTTCCATTCGACAACTGCAACACAACAATGGATTGCTGATTTCAAAGTACAACCTATGGCACAGTCTGTAGATCTAATGACTAAACATATGGGTTTTAGGACATTTGTAAAATTTCAGGACAAACTTGGTATTGTTTCCGGTTTAGTCATTAAGAGGGGGTGTTGAATATATAAGGAACCATTCGGTTCTGGGCAGTTAAGGAGTTATAACCGAAAATTGTTTGTAACCACATTTGTAACCACCTCTTCATAATAAATACTCTGCCTGCGTCGATTCCAGCAGTGCAGTTTGCCTTCCCATCTTTCTCTTTACTTCTCCTTTTGCTAACAAACCAATGGTATGTTGACATTTGCAAAATTATGCACCAAAGGCTCTGTTTTGTCTTGGCCCATGTTCTTCCTTCCAAACCCTCCATGTGCAGAGATTACAGTGGTCTCTGACATAGGAAAATGCAAGTTTCCTTGATGCTCTTGTTGATTGTCACAAGACATTTTTGCGGTGCAGATAACTCCTGTGTCAAACATTGACCCTATGCTTGAGTTTCTTATGCTAACTTCCTGTAAGATACACAAGATCAGCCTGTCATTTGGGTCTCCTCTTCTTTTTGGTTACACTTGGGTTACATATACCGACTTCCTTTAAGATACACCAGATCAGCCTGTCATTAGTACCAATGGGTACCAACTACCAATTATCACAGTGAGTTGTGGTGTGGTGATTATTTGAGGACCTTGGGGGTGGTGTTGGGGAAGGGGATGAAGACTGAGAGGCCGCACAGAGAGTGAAAGTCAAAATAACATGATCAGCAAGCGGTAGATGATTAGTCTAATCAGTGCAAAGAAAATATTGAATGTGAGGGATAAGGGATCCATTGACAAGAACGTAATCCACCACACTAAGATCCTTACTTCGACATAAATAAATAGATCTGCTAAAATCAGGGAAACAAGGTAGCCCATTAAGATTGTGAAGACCAGCTAAATCTCCCAATCTAGAGAAGAAACCTCCCATAAAGTTGAACAAATCCTATATTGTACACACAAAGGTTGGTTTCCAGTTTACTAAGAGGCATGAGGAATGTTTATGATCCCGATCCTTGTTTGTAATAGTCAGATGTACATAGATATTTGAATGCACAAAGTTCAAAATATGGAGACGTTCTTTTAATTATGCATTTGATGGTAATCGGCCATCCTTGTGACAACATCTATACTGTATGTCACTTTGAACTGCCCTGGTTTGCTGCAGTGACTCCGCACTGTCATAAACTGTTTGTATTTTCCAACTGCGAGGGATAACAACTCATCTGGCGAATGATATCATTAACCACAAAAAAGAATTAGCTCTCAAAATGAGTAAAAAGAACATGTGCATCCAATATTCAAGCTATGGCAGTCAGTCTGCCATGTTGGCATTGAACTTATGACTCTCTTTTTGTACATATTTCAATTTTTATGTTAGCGAAGAAATATGAAATGGTCCTAAACTATGATTATATATTGCTGAGATTTTGTGGGAAAAATCGATTATGTTTCTCTTCTTTACTTTGGTTTAAAAAGGAGGCGGTCGGGTAAATAAAAAGTTAGTGGAGGAATTTATTTTTATTACCTTCCCCAAATTTGTCACCTTCCTCTCATATTTTGCCGTTTCCTGTCAATAATCTACTCCAACTGACATTAGACCCTAGATTCCTTTGTTTGTGGAAACCTGTTTGTTGCTAGTTCCAGGTTTCCTTTGTTTCTTGTCACATGGTTCACATATGAGTAAGTACAACCTATCCTGTTGTAAGCATAATCCTTTAGTTATCTATCTGAAATTTAACCTCTTCTTTCCTCTGCTATGCAGGTTGATGTAAAAGAGTTATCAATTGGGTGTATCACTTGCAAGTTCTTCCCTCAGATAAGGATGCCGGCAAAAATGGTATAGTTGCAGTCAAATATGCTTAAGAAACTAAGGATTGCTTGAATTTTAGGTTCCATATTCGTATTTTGTTTTTCAGAATGCTAAAGATACCTATTAGATTTTGATAGAAATATTCTACTGTCTCAGGATTCTTTTATGGCTTCCAAGGATCTTCGGTTCACATATCAAGAGATACGGGTGGAGTATGTGTTACTGATTCAAACCACTATTGCAATCTAAATTTTTATTATTTTATCATGGCTGTTTAATGGGTAATGGATTGGCAAAAATATAACTTACAACTGATTTGTATTTAAATTCTTTTTGTGAGTTATTTGATTAGGACAATACAATTTTTGTTATAGTCTTCTTATTCTGCAGCATTCTCTACAGGTTAACTTCAAGAATGGTGGCCACTTAGCAAGTACTTATTGTGCTTTATCTATTTTAAGAACAATGGGTGATGATTTCACCGGTGTGGACCAAAAATGTATATTAAAATCAATGAAAATTCTTCAACAATCTGATGGAAGGTAAAAGAATAAGCTTTTCTACAGTTTTCAACTTTATAATAAAGTGTTACAGTTTCCTTTATATAAAGGTTTAGGTGTATAATATTTTTAAATATTCGGATGGCTGTCTATCTTTTCTGTACAAAACTTGTGACATTGGGGACAACAAAGAGACTAATGAAAAATAATGAGTAATATGGGAAGTCAAGAGACCAAGTTGGATAGGAGGAGCAAAATAGTTAAGACAAACTCTTTGATCATATATTATGGAATTTATTGCAAAGATATTTATATGGTCTGTTTTGGAACAGTGTTCGTCTTCTGCTGACTGCAGCAATTTAATGTATTTTCCTTCACTGGAGTCTGTACATAATTTTAGACTGAGAAGATTGGATCCAGTCATAGGTATTGGCCCATTGGGAGATTTCAAATTTCATCAAGCTTATAATAAAATCTTGGATCTCTTTGATTACAGTTCTGTCAAGGACTTAAAATGAATGCACACTTATCGCAAATCACCATGTTCAACTTATAAAAACCTTTCATATATTCCATTGTACAAGAGGGGAGCTTTTAAATTTTTCTCTTATTCCTTACCTTCCCTTGTCCGCCTGGCTATAGAGACAGTGTTCAAAAGAACATAGCAGTGTTTCTTTCAAGGGTAAGTGACTCGTGTGTAGCTCAATTCAAGTCAAACGGAAAAAATTATTCATGATACATCCGACAATGTTCCAGACTAACCTAACTTGGTTTGATATATGATTTCCTTTGTCAGTACAGACCAAGCTGTGATTCTTTTGTAGTCATCTTATGATTGAGCTGTTTTTGAGGACAATGACGAGGTGTCTAACTTCCATGTTTAGTTCAATTGTTGACTCTGTTCCCTATTTGCAGCTTTTGGGTTAAGATTGTATCCTCACAAAAGGAAACGGCTTCTCCCTTTGAGTCCTTAACTAATAGTTTCCCAAGGATTCTATCTTGTGAGAAAATTTGAGTGGTACCACATTAATAGCTCTAAATATAAATCATGTTAAATTGTGACAAACCATGAAATAGCAATCGCAAGCCATAGACACACTGAAACCTTAGATTGGGTCTAAGAATGTAGGTAAGAAATGCATGATGAAGGGCAATATGCTCTTTGTGGCAGAGTTGCTGCTCTGCAATTTTTTTTAATTAGATCAAAAATTATAAATGCATGCTGTAAAGCTGGTTCTTATGGGTTATGTGGTCGATATATCATTTTGGCCGACTGAGTTGTACTATACTTTCAGGTAAGATTTTATTATCCATGAGGGTAGACGCGAGATATATTTGAGGACTTGTACTTCCCATGCTGATAGAGGTTGATGGATATATGTTGCAAGTCAGGAAGTCTGATTTTTTGGAACTCATTGCAGGTGGAATGAAATCATTGAAACCGTCAGGAAAAGTGTTAGGACAGTACGTGTTATTAATGCATTTGAAAACTATGAAGCCTTATGGTTAGTCATATGCTTTACTATGTAGTTATGTGTCCCAAGCACAGATATATTGATGCGGGAGATAGTTGTAAGTTGGAACCAATCACGTATGAGTCAAAGTGTATAAGTTGTAAGTTGTAACCAACCAGGTATGAGTCAAAGTAGCCGAGAGCAGTTTTAAAGTGAAACTAGTAAGCTTAACCTATTGTAAGCACAAATTGTTAAATGCAAGGACTTCTTTGACATTTAATTTTAATTTTTAATTTTTGGCGGGGTCGGTCAACCCTGCACCTTTGAAGACATCACATTCATCATTTTTGAGAAAGAAGTTTCAGAACCTTGGGTTGGATAGAATCCAATGCCTTTTAACTGTTGATTGCAAGCATTTTTAGCTTACTAGTCATGAAGTTATTGTTGTCCTAAGCTTTATTTGCTTGGGAAGTGGCTTTGTGAGGCTAGACAGGAGGTAGGAATGAGGCCATTGTGCTGCTTTAGGGCTTGGGGGTATGCCATTGAAGCATTACAGGCCATAACAACCTGCTTAGTATGCTTGGGATTCAGCAGAGATTGAGGGGATTCTGAAACTTGCTTACCTCTTTCTAGGGGTTGAGCTTGGACACCCCTGTTTGGATTGGGTAGTTTAGTTGCATTAGAAACTGGTTTCTCGTCAAACTTCATAAATGGGAAGTTGCTGATTTTATGGTTAGGAATTTGACATCTGAAACACGTGTTGGGAAGCTTGATATATGTCACATTTTTGATTGAAGTGCACATGGCCCAGGATAATATCAATGGATTCTCTTAAGTCAAGGTCTTAGATGGACCTGGACATAGATGTATTTGTTCAGGTGTGCTGAAAGGGGGTCTGGCTCATGGCAGATTAACTTGCCAATGAGGGGATACAAATTTTCCTAAAAAAGGCCAAAATTGAACAAGCAAACATGAAAATTCAATCCAATCGGGTCACCGTAATTGGGCCTACTCAAAGCTGAGACCTTAGCACACTATGCTAAGAAAACTAGCTGAGTATTTCTACAAAAATCAAATCTCTTAAGGGTCTGAGAACAATGAGAAGTATTATCAAACTGGAAAAGGAAGAAGGGGTTTTATAATTTTCAGCTGTAAACTGTTTGTTTACAGTAGCCTATAATGGAATGTCAATGAGCATGACATCGACAACAAACTTGTTTGTAAAGCTTCAAAATTTGAATAATATCCAATCCACAGGTATCAGAAGCATTATTTCATTTTGGAACTTCGGGATGAACTTGTAAGCTTTGTGGGAGGCTGTGGGAATATCCTTACTGTCTGTTGCAACTGAAGCTATAGATTGCATTTGCCATAAAATTAAATTCAAATCGCCTGAAGGATGGGAGGCCAAGACGGAATCCAAGGAAGTAAAGGCCAAAGAATATGAAATCAGAATCTTTGCACAAAGAGAATGTAGAAAGCAAGAGATGATTGCCAGAATGACAACATAATCTCTAGCAGAGTCCGATGTTTTGATATCCAAGGTTGAATATTCATGATTTGCCATGGTAGTCATATGTTGATTCTTTAAAATAGACTATCATTCTTTCTTCATTTCTCTTTGTTGATTTGTTTTTTGAGCCGGGAGGATTAAGGCTCAAATGTATTAGCTGGAGAGCTTGACTTGGTGCCCCTTGTTCGTCTTGTGGCATCCTTGGTAACACCATGCTAGGATTGATATATTGAATAACTTTGAGTTGCCTTTAGGTTTCCTCCCTGTGACATGTAGTAGGAGGAGTATTGCCGCATATGAAATGAATTGTGCAATTGTACAACTAATTATTTGTGTATGAAGTAAAATTATCAAGGTACATTGGTACCCAATCTATGTTTTGATCTCACTCTTTGCTATCGCTTTCGATCTTAGTTGCATAATAATTGGCTCTTACTCTAACGCAAAACTAAATTTCTACATTCTCAAGTGGCCTTCATCGTTTCTCTTCCCATATGGTCTGTGGCGGGCTTATTGTTTGCTAGAGATTTTTAGCTATGTGATTGCTAGCTAGGCATTAGTCTCATGCCACATTGCAGATATGTGTTATCTAGTCAAGTTCTTGGTACATGAAAGTGGACTAGTCAAATAGGCAGTTAGGCTGACGTGAAAGGTCATGGAGAGTGATTACATGCTTGCTGGGATTGTAACAAGTGCCATTACTATTCTATATTTTAAAGTGTTAAGAGTACCAATTGCTTGTTTGGCTTGATATTATGTTTCATCGTACAGTGGAGTTTTTGGTGCATTTCTTATTTTTTTGCCCGAGATTTGCATAAAGAGGCCTGAGAATCCTTAGGCCTGTGCGTCCTATAGGAATGTAGATTTAATTTTAAGGGAGCTATATGCATTTCATGGTCAACATTGTTTCTTCTTCCCAACAGAAAGTTTCATTATTTAATATTTTCTATTACCTACACTCGGGCTTTATTCATGAATTGTTGGATTTGATAACGTCATCGTCCTGACAAGGAATACCCATTTTTAATTCATTTCATGAGCTTTATTTCCCCCCCTCGTTTACCTCTTAGTTTATTTATATTCTTCTCTCATGAAACATTTCCATCAGAATTCAAAGTTAACTAAAGAATTCTTGTTTGCCGTCCATGATTAGAACTTCAAATATTCAGAATCTTGTTAATCAGAGTGGAATGTATAATTTTCCGTCTGTTTGCAGATTGTACAATCTAAAGCACGCATGGAATCAATTGGCCACTGTTATTCTAAAGATGTTTATTAATTGGCGACTTGGTGCTACATCTAGGCACTGTGTTTTTGGTGGCTATTTATTTTATGGCGTCTAACACAGATATTGATTTTGTAGCTTTACTTCTATTCATACTGGCGCTGAGACAGATCTCCGCTTTGTTTTTGTGCTGGTAATTCTGGGCCCATTTTTGTTCAAACCTTTTTAATTTGCAAAATTTAAAATTATTAAATATATTGTTTTCTTGGAGAGCTTAAATTTTATACTATGAAAGATAATTTCTGACTTCTCCTCCTTCCCATTCAGCGGCAATCTGTTTTATGCTCAATGACTGGAGTGGGATGGATGTGGACAAAACATTGGGCTATATTGTGAATTGTCAGGTACGTGTACTGAACGACGCTAGTTTCTTTTGTGCATCTATAATTTGTTTTGTCGAAGTTCTTCAATGAGCAATTAATTTATGAGTGTTTTGAGAAGTAGCTGTATATAGTTCTGACCAATGTGATCTTTCCTTTCTGTACCTTTTCAGTCATATGATGGTGGGTTTGGATTGAGTCCAGGCTTGGAGTCTCATGGTGAGATAGACAGATTTTCCTTAAAGAAATACCTCGGCTATCTTTTTGAATCTTAGTTCAAGTCTGGGAAGCAAACCTTTTGAAACCTTAATTGCTGATGTGAAAACATATGAAATATTCATATCAATAATTTTTGACATATATTTAATAATTTACGTTGTAGAGTGTTGGTGCTGAAAAAATGTTCTTTATTAAAATGTATTCAGTTAAAACTTAAAAGATTGCAAACAGTGTCAACATCTATTCATCTCCAATCATGACAACTATGTTCATTTTTCCACTCTGGAAAACGCCAGTGGCATACATGCTCCAGGATTTCACCTCTTTTTCATCTCCATGCCATTCATTTTTGTAGGTCTAACCTCTCCCGTCTCTTTATAACTTTTAGCCATTTTCCATTGCTTGTTATATGTTTCTATTTTCTTGATTTGAGCCCCAGATAGATTGCCTTTCAGGAGTCTGTAATGGCATCCTCTTGATTTATCCTACACAATAGGCCTTTCTCGGTTTTCTTTTATATGCTGCAGTCTTGAGAAGTGACGTGTACTTGATTTGCAAAACATGGAAGAAACACCTCAAAACACGTATGATGTTTTCACGATTATCCATGGAAGACAAATCGGTTATGATTACAATTGCCTCAAGAACTAAGAGTTAAGGTAAGTTGGTCTTGAGAAGTGACATGTACTTGATTTGCAAAACATGGACGAAAAACCCCAAAACACGTATAATGTTTTCATGATTACCCATGGAAGACAAATCAGTTATAGTTACAATTGCCTCAAGAAATAAGAGTTAAGGTAAGTTGGTCTTCCCTTAGCCAGCATGCTGGGCTTGGCATACAAGTCTCTTCTTCTCATAAAATGAGAAGACAAACTTAATGCTTAAATCTGTTTTTGGATGCAAACTCGATATTAATGTACTACACAATCATATTTTTCATTTTGTTAATCTTATCTATTTTATTTATCTTTCTTTCTGTTCCAGTTACAATTTCTTCAAAACATAAGGGTTAAAGTTTGTAGGAATAAATGAATAAGACTTCCCCTTTTATAATTGTTTTGTATGGTTATGCAGTTGTAACCGCTAACTAATTTTGTAACCATCTTTGCATAATAAATACCTGGACACACAACCCATTTGCACAGTGTGTATTCCGGTTTTCTCTTCAATCATTCTTTACACATTTATTTGGTTTATTCTCTCTCTCCACAAATTCTAACAGTGGTATTAGAGCGAAGGGAGTAGAGGTTGCTGGAAGGGCAAACAAAGAGAAACCAGAAAAATCGCGAGAATAAAGAAGAAAATCATGGCCGACCTAGGAGGGGCAGAAAATAAAAATGCGAATAGGGCACAAAAATCGCTGGAGAAATCTCGCATCAAGGCACAAAAATCGCTGTTCGTGGGGGCAGAAAACTGTTCCTGTAGAAAATGCGAACCTGACAGAGGAAAACGCCGCTGTTCGTGGGGATCTGTAGAAAACGTGAATTTAACAGAGGAAACAACGAATTGACCTTGAGGGCACACCAACAAAAATCGACCCAGCAAGGAAAAAGCGAGGGCAAAAAAAAAAAAGAAAAAAAAAAAATCGTGGGTAAAATCTCCCGTCTCAGTCATAATTATTTTCTAATTTTTTTATAGAACTTCTTGTAGAAAAATATTCCGGTTTAAATTTTCATACTTGGAAGCTGAAAATTCAAATGCAACTCATGCATAAAAAATTGCGGGGCATTGTTAACGGGAAAGAGCCAACACCCACAGATCCTACGAAGTTCCTAGACTGGAGTAGGTGAGATGACAGAGCAAAGACTATTGTTGGTCTCGCACTTTCGGATTCAGAGTTACACCATGTTGACTTGGAAAAATCCTCCAAAGAAATATGGGAAACTTTGAATAAATTGTTTGGTGCGAAAGCAGTAAACGCAAAGTTTTTGCTTAAACTGCAGTTGTTTAGTTTCAAAATGGAAGAAGGCATATCTATGTCAAGTCATATTAACAATCTTCGATCTCTTATTCGACAACTTGCAGATGTCCAGACCACGATCGATGACGAAGATGCGAAGGCTATTCTATTAAATAGTTTGCCTTCAAAATATAATAATATTGTTTTTACCCTCAGTCAAATGTCTAAGCAGTCCTTGGATGATACTATTGCAGCACTTCTTGCAGATGAACACAAAACACTTGCTGAAGATGAGGGTACTTCTCATCAGGAAAGTGCCTTCTATTCCCATAAAAGGTCACATAAAGACAAAAAAGAGCATAAGGACAAAAAGAACATAGAGTGTTATTATTGCAAAAGAATGGGTCATACAACATGGGATTGCCGTGTTCGTGCTAATGATGTTCTCAAAGGAAAGCTCAAGTCTCACGAAGTTCATGTAGCCCACATGGAAGATCCACCTGATGATGAAGGTGGAGAAGATTCTGATCAGGAATATGTCCTTTAGAGAAACCAAGGAAGAAGTTTTGTGTTCAAAGGAGCACATGTTGATAGCACAGAGAAACTGGTATAAGTACAACTCAGTATGGATGGTTGCCCAGCTTGTTCGGAGACCTTGGATCTTGGGAATTATACCCTTACGAGGGTTATGAGACAACTTGGCGGAGCTTGTGGATGGCTCGTATGGATGGTTGTTAAATGATTCAGAAGATCTGTGATTTGGGAGTTCGGGGAGGTGGAATCCGGGAACTCGGGAATTCGGCTTGGGAACAACACCTTTATGAAGGTCAAGAGGCAGCTTGATGGAGCTCTTTCCAGGAACAAAACTGTTGTTCAACAGATATGCTTGTAAAATACAAACTTCTTTTTGGTTCTATAATCTCTAGTTGTGACATACATATTTGTATATTTCCGTTTTGTAGGGTAAGTCTTAAGAGGGGGTGTAGGAATAAATGAATAAGACTTCCCCTTTTATAATTGTTTTGTATGGTTATGCGGTTATAACCGCTAACTAATTTTGTAACCGTCTTTGCATAATAAATACCCGGACACACAACCCATTTGCATAGTGTGTATTCCGGTTTTCTCTTCAATCATTCTTTACACATTTATTCGGTTTATTCTCTCTCTCCGCAAATTCTAACAAGGTTCAAGGAAATTTGGTCTTGGCATAGCCATCATGGTAGTTTGGTGTATGAGACTCTACTTTCCTAAAACTGGGAAGTAAAAGTCAATGATTAAATCTTTGCGTATCGGCTGCAAATGAATTTACCACACCATCATATTTGTGCATTATTTGTGTTATGTTAACTGATCTATTTGCATGTAGCATCTTCACTTGGCCAAAAATTTCAATAGTTTGTTAGTTAATTATCAAGGGAATTCATAAATAATGTTCTTTGGATTTTTGATGAATATTAAGAAAACCTTTCAAATCACAGAATTCTTTAGCAATGGTTCTTGAAATTTTCATTGAAAATATGCAAACCCATAAAGATATCCGAGTCATACTTTTTCTTCCACTTGATTATATTAATGGCTTTTTCACCATATATTCCCGATATTAGAGACATATTTTTATTGGATGAAAGCAATTGAACATTGCAACTTTCTTGGACAAAGATTACATTATTGGCATTGAGTGATGGAGGTCCTCATTGAGTTCTTAGAATTATAGAAGCCATTTGCTTTTCTTGTAACAGCAACTTTTACTTCATCAAACTAGGGAATTTTTTTTTTTAATTTTTTTATTTGATCACATTTAATGCTTTACTGAATTAAACATGCAACATATTAAACTGCACACAAGAGATTACTATCTCTTAATTTCTTTTATGCTGATCCAAATACATTAATTGCAGCATCAGCTGATTTATAACAACATTAATTAAAGTTCAGAATCCAATCAGACAACCTATGACAACCATGTGCAATTGCAAGGGTTTACAGATCCTACTCGATCCCCCTCAAACACTCTTTACGAGCCAATACACCCAATGTATCATTTGGTTAAGCCTTATTACAGTTGAGAGAACTTGTGATGTCTTTTTAGCGTCCTTTGAAAGCTACCACTGTAACCATCATCCGAATCTCGACACTGTAGCAAAAAGACTTGGTGAACAGACAAATGCATCTAGTTACATGCATTACTATGGCCATAGTTATTTGGCGTTGCGCTAGCAAGCCGGATTCCAAGACTGCACATAAGCCTAAGGAACTGTCTTCCCTTCACCTCACAACTGTTCTAGTCATAGCCATCAAGATTCGTTTCTGTTGTTTAGGTTATAAATTCGTTGTTAAACATCATTTGGAATCATCTATTTAGCTACAAGATCACACAACAAGGATGCAATTATCTCAACTAGGCATCCGGATCGTGTGGCTCATGCCCGCACCACTTTGGGATCCCTACGCAATAGGGTACGCCGCGTAATGACCCTAGTCATCCCCGTTCGTCCTTTATCTATTGTCATCCTGAATTGGTACGGGTATGACATGCGGGATACGTGTGTCTAATTGAGTTACCTACCCCGGTACTATTCAAATAAATCAATATTGACTTAGTTTGCCTAATACGATAAGTTCATCTATATTATTCATGTGGTTACCAGTACCTTCGAACTATCTTCCCTATCGGTGTATCTACCATCAATCTGAAATCAGGTGTGTTTATACATTGATACAATTTAGTCGTGCATTTACATGACCCTCCTGTTAAAAGACAGCTGCTTGTAATGCTTCCATTAATTTATTCTTTGGTCCATAACGACGACTAATGATACTTAAGTCATCTCATATTTTATGATTTCCCATTAATTATTTTGTTGATGCAATCACACAGATTTTCCTAGAGTATGTGAATACATGTCATGATAATTCTTTTACTTTCATATTCATACTTAGTCTGAATAAGTTCCTTATTTGCTGTTACTGTTTTGTGTCATGTTATAGTTCGAAAGGACACCTAACGTTAGTTGCACTTTCCACTTTTTATCACTAAACCAAAGTTAATACTTCACGGCAATGATAACATATATTTAATCACTTTTATAATGATTTGATTAAACTCTTATTTTACATTTCAGTCAATGATTCAAAAACAAAACATAAGTGATCATTGAAGATGATCCTTTTATACAACAGGCATAATTGCCTTCAAGTCCATCGTAATTCCTTCGCTCTGCCAACTTATTATCAGCCAATTTTGACTACGCAAAATTGTCAAAAAACAATTAAATAATTAAAAATTAGAAAATTTTGAAAAGTATTACTTTGCGTGGTTCATTGGACTCCTTGCGATCGTCTTATTTTTGTGATCGTTTCGGTCTTCGTTTCGTGATTTTCGGGCAAGAACTCTTCCCGCCAGGCTATAAAACGCATTAAAATACATTAAAATAATTAATTAATATTTAATTAATTAATTGCTCCTTGTTTGATTAAATTAATCACTTAAGGAGTATTTAATTAAATAAATATAAATTAAGATTCATCCGACAAGTTTTGGTGCCGGGGAAGTTAGCTTTTGTTTCCAACTGCCGGGTTGGCATCCCAAACCCGGATTTCCACTTTCCTGGCAATTTCCTTCAAATTTCCCGCACGTGGGTTTTCCTCTGCCAATTGCCAAATCATGGATTGGCAAACGGGCATAAAATTCCCCAATTTCCCACATGGGGAAATTGACGGGATTGCCAACCCATTTTGCCATTCCCGTTGGCAATTGCCCGTTACTTTTCCCATTTCCCCCCGCACTTAAGCCACTACCCGGGATGAGAGGAAGTTGAATTAATCCTCGTAACTTCCTCCATCAAACCCGGTAGAAAAAGTCAGGGAAGCTTCTTTTTCTTCAGAAAGATATAATATTTTGTTTGACATTATGCAAAAGAAATACATGCGCATTGGTTGAAGGAAAAGGACAGCAAATTCTTTTGAATGTTAAAGGAAATTTCAAAGCCTAAGAGAGAGAAGAACTCAGGGAAGCTGAAGCAGTCTTTAAATAAAGAAAGAAAAAGAAACAGTCCATACCAAGAAGCACACGCCTGGCAAAGAGAACTAGAACAGTTTTTAAAAGACTCAGAAATTGACAAAAGGCCACGCATTGGCTGAAGCAGAGAATAGTTTCTAAAAACCCACGCATGCACGGAAAGAAACGTTTGTTTTGTTTTGGAGGAAGAAAACAAATTTCTTAAAACTCCACACGCACCAGCCATTCATCTGCTGCAGCATTTGATGGAGCGCAGACAAGCATTCGTGGTTTAAGGCGAAGTTTAGGAAGCATACAGAGACACGGTCTTGCGGAGTGCAAAAACATACGGGACAGTGCGTGATCCATACTCTGAAGAATATCATCGATTGATCCTGCGCCAATACTGTCTTTACTGTTTGCATTATTTTGGTTTGCCTGTAGTTTTTTCAAATAAAATAAAAAAAACGCGACCCAACTGAACCGTGGGCAAGTATGTTTGAAAAAATGAATTGTTTTTGCGACTTGTTATATTCTGCATTTTCATCGGCCTTCAGAAAGAATGCGTAATATTGCGATGGATTGGAGTCACGCTATTCAAGGCTTCATAAAAAATTCCCCGAATCAGGAGATGAAGGTTATTACGGTGCAGAATGAAACGATTCATATTGCTCAGCATTTTATTTTTATTTTTCCCCCTGGAAATGAATTGAATGTGAAGGCCGACTCTGAAAATACCTGGTTGGCCGTTTCGTGTACTACATCCTTGTTACTTGTAAATGGTCTCTTTGAGAAACTCTAAAGGGCAATAGGCAATATTTATACCCGTCCATTATGTACATCCAATCAGACAATAAAAAGTATTCTTTTACCAGGTTCAGAGAAACTTGTTGATTGGAGCCGGGATTGCAGAATCCACTGCCAAAATACCGAGGAGCTCTTTGGCCAAGAATCAGTCTTAAGGGTGTCTATCGACATGCTGAGGGCTTGAACCTGGGTCATCATCATGGCAGCATTAGGTCTTTATTGGTAATAGCATTTTCTCATCGTTTGGGAGGTACAATTGTGCTTATTATGGCAAAGCCAAAACATTCTTACTACAAGTGTTATATAATAAGGAAGAACCGTGAGCATTGTGGTAAAACCATTCTTTTCAAAAATGTTGGGTTAAGCTCGGTATTCAAGTGAGTTGAGCTAGAGAAGAACTCAGGGAGTTCGGTTCTGTAAAGAAGGTAAGACGACATGAAGAGCATGGATCGCCATGGGAGTCCGAATTCAAGTTGAAAATGCATGAGCTCATAATCAAGCTAGGAGCGATACGATTGAGGGCTCATTCGTGAGTTGAGTCGTCTAAACACCTAAGTGAAGAAGGAGCACATCTCGAGAATTTCTCATTCCAGTCATCATTCGTCTTTGCATGATTGCCCTAATTCTTCAGGCCTAATCAACAACACAACACTATAATTCAAAGCATTGGTTCATGCGCAAGCACTTGTAATCTATACCACACAATTTCTAGACGTGGAACTCGTTGATGAAGTACCTCAAAATATACCAGCCCAACTTGTGGAAGTAGTCACAACTTCTCAACCAAAATTTGATGATCCGGTTCTTTCCCTTCCTAAATTTGAAGAATCATCACAAATGGAGAAAATGGCGACAACATCTTTCTCACATAAGAAGATCCAATTTCAGCAACACCCGAAGGTGATCCCCTTCTGCGTGACGAAGATCAATTCCCAACGAACACGAGAACCATGTCTGATGAATGAGGTACTTGGAGAGGTTCCCACACAGCTACATGATACCACTCGAAGAATTGAAAGAGGGTCATCAAGCCAATAGTGATAAACTTGGAAGCGATTGCGTAAATGTTAGAATCCATCACTCCAAAAAAGACCAAATATTACACTAAGGTGTGTGTCAACGAATTCATAAATCACTTCGATGATTTTTCAACACCACTCGTTCACAATGGGGCAAAGGAGATGGATTTCCAAGACTCTGAAGTCTCACGAATTCTGCTCGGGAGATCAACACTTTGGGATGGTGACAAAGACAAAGGACATAACTCCAGGCAGTGAATTGCGAATTTGGCTCCTAGAAGATCTTCTCAATGGCGAAAGACCAGAGGCTAGATTCTGACAAACCAAGGTGGCGTAACGACTACGGTCTCATGACAAATGAATAATTCACCATGGAAAGGTATTCGGAGTATGTGGAGAATTGTGCGTAATTGCAAATATGAATACGAATGAAGACAAATCTTCTCACACCAGGATATTGCTCAGATAGAGGGGTGGATGAATTGCTCAAGTTTCAAACTCAGCACTCTTTTCATTTGGAGGATTGCAGAGCACAGTCAATGAGTTCATTCCCGTACGATCGGGATAGGCGGACTCTTGGCCCAATGGATAAGGCACTGATCTTAGGTGTCTTGATCTAGGTGGCACATTGCTGACTAGGATGTCTACGTGTGCATACAAGTCATTTAAGTGGGGTCCACATGTACCCATTTCTTTTATTTATGTATTTTTCCTTAAATGACCTTTTAACTTAAGTGGTTTCTATTTTTAGTCACTTTTTAAAAGTTGGTTAGAAAAAGTCAAAGGTCACTTAAGTGCCTTATTTAATGATCATATTAAACCCTAACTACTTTGTAACCAACTTTTGGGTTATAAAAGGAAGTGAGGGGCTCATTTGTAAAGGGTGACTTTGAGAGAGGAGAAGAAGATACTTTTGTGCAAGCTTTGTTTCAAGAAGAAACTTTGTGTTCTTTGTGAAAAACATTTTGGAGTTAATAGAATAAGAACTTTGTGTCTCATTCATTGTCTCTTGTAACATTTGGTGTTCTTATGTTCATTAGATGTTAGGTGTTTGAATCTTGCATGCAAATATTATCTTTGATCTTATTGTCAACATTAGTAATCAGTTGTTCTAGTTCACAAAGGATCAAGCTCACGACTATCTGCTTGCTCATGTGTGTTCCCTTTTGCATGTTCTTGTTTGGCTAACTCAAACTCCGTTTTATTTGTGTTGGTTATTCATCTTTTCTCTTCATGCAATATTAGGCTCTGTTTTTACCTAACTCTTGCATTTTCTTTCAGTCCATTCCATTCCACTCCTTTCTTTCATTTCATTCCATTTCCTTCATTCACTTTTCTTCCATTGATGTTCCAAAACACCCCCACATACAATTTTGAATGTACAGATGTAAATACAGTTTTGGTTTTCAATAAAGGCAGCCTCACCTTCATTGAGGAGGGACTTCGTTCCCACACTGTTGCATGTCATTTGCATGCGTGCAAATCCATATGCTAACACAACTGACATCTTCATTCACAAAGTCAGAGACAGACTACAAATAGTCAACTTATATTAAACCTAATAACCATCATGTTACAAGGTAAGATTTAACTTACTGTCACATTTCAATACATTTTCTTAGCTATAAATAGCCTATCTAGAGATTCCCCTTTTTTTTACATGAGGCCCAAGGCCTCTTTACTTTCAATCACGAGGTATATATATATATTTCTCCTTTAATCAATGTGATTACATTCTTTTCATTTATAAACATAGACAATCAAGCAAGATAAACCATCCCATTTCTTTGTTTCTCAGCTTGATAATTTGCTCACATTCCTGCAAATTAGAGAAAAACAACATATATTCACAGGGTCAGTTCGTGTGAACTGGCATGTCTTATATGCCTCCTTAACTGTATATTTTACTACAAAATAATAATACATCCTCCTATCCAATTTAATAATTTTAGAGGTAGTATTCACACTCATAATAAGGAAGAGATCTAAAGTCATTTAATAACTTCACTTATTCAACAATTGATAACAAACTTCATTTGTAACATAACCATTGTTGACTTCCTATTTAAGCCAACTTCCACCTTAATACTTCTTTTACATGTCAATATTATGAAATAGCTACAAATATGTTGTAAACAATTCAAACACTATACATCCATTTCCTGACAAATCATCCAGAGTAATGTTCCAGCAAAAGCTCACAGTTGGTATAGGAGCAAAGGATCAGAAACTAAAGGCTGAGCCATTCTTCTACCTATGTTTCCAAGTCTAAGCTAAGTCACAAGACAAACATGGCATACCATCCCAGCCCCTAAGTCTCCCACATAGCCTTTTAATGTCAATGGCCAGGATCATATATTCCATGCTTATCTTCCCACATTACATATTCGACATATAAGTAAAACAGTCAGGAAAAGAATTCAATGATACAAGCTTACCATATGCAGATTTTACTTTACTAATACCTGCCATAAGAACTGTCTCCACATTTCATACTTTTGCCAAAAGACAATCTTAACCATGCAACTTTATTTCAATTAATCCTTTAACTAATTAAGCATTCGAGATGAAACCGAATGTACCCTCAACTACCAATTTATAGTATCAGAGACATCACATAGGGAGGAAGAGTACTACCTGAATTTGCACATTTTACAACTCTGAATAATATTCTAGAGTCCAACTCTGGTTTTTATCAAACCCAAACAGACTGACCCAGGAATCGTCCAGAACAGATTTGCCATAATATTGGCTAATAACCCATCAATACGAAGTTTAGCTCCAAGCAACAGACCTATATATCAACTAAGGTTACCTAGAATCGTTCTGGCGGGGTAACCGTCCTCCCTCCCCTTTTTTTTTTCTTTTAAACAAAATTTAAGATAGAAAATATTCTGGTTCATCGAGTGCGTAATCCCATTTATTATCCATCTAAATACACAATGTAACCACAAAAACCAGGGTAGAATGATCCAAGCCTATTTCCCGTTTAAAGGCTCTGAATCCAAAACAATTTCGCAGGCCTGGGAAGAGTTCGTGGGCTTTTTACTCACTAAGCAACTTATTCCAAAACCCGTCTCAAATACCCAACTTAAAGGAACAACCCAGATTTGGTTTCCAAGCAAGCATAGGATGAAAATCATAATTTTCAACAAGCAAACAAAGGCATCCAGGGATTTCTAAGATACCGAATGAAATAACCAGGTCTATAGTGTGAAGCTCATTACACTTATTTAAATGAGCAAATATTCCACTAAACTCAGAAAGATTTTTTACTATTTTGTAATAAAATAGCAAGGTAAGAAGAAATATAAGCCATGCTTGATTGTACGCCCCACCATGTTGACGTTTCCCCAACAATGCAAGCCGCGCTTTACAACTCAATAGAAACTAGACCCAAACTTACCAAGTCAAACCCAGATAACAACGAAACCTCCTTTTTCAGATTGTAGCAAATGCAAAAATCCTTTATACAATGCAAAGTTCGCCCCACTGGACTTTCATATTGACATGCAAAATAACAGTAATGACACTCAGCTTTTGCATGCAATGGAGCTCACACTAAAACTCTCCCTTCAACCTCATGCATAGTTCTCTATCAGGGTTTTCAAAACCAAGCAAAACAAAAACGGAGTGAATATGCATATGCGGTAGCTTCTTGGTGAAGCTTCGCTCAAGAAACCGTAACTTAGACATTAAATGCCATTAAACTCCCAGTGCCATGTAGTGGCATTCCAGATAACTCCTAAAATCTCCCACCAAAACTAGCACTTTATTTTTTTAAAACATCATTCTTTGCTTGCATGCGAAGTGCATCAATCTTGTTAATTCCAAACAGGTCAAAGTGCATGTTACTTGGTCCCTGACCAAGACCAATGATATCAAGTTATCAACAATAATCAACGGCCCCTTAAATCAGATAAACAATCCCCCTCCACTTTGCATGTTGGTTGAGCTTCAACCTTACAATATTTGTTAAATAAATTGGGGTTGGTTAGTGACCTTGTATTATTCTTTATAAGCTATGTTTATCCACTAGGTCAATGACCCCTTTGCAAATTGAGCTTAGAATATGGTTTGTGGACCTTTAATTTATACATACAACGTATAAATTATTTCCTGCTCCCATCATAATTTGACCAATTGATAACCAGACAAGAATGATGTTCACCCATCTACATGGTCGAAGACCAAGGATGTCATTTGAGCTAGGAGTTTGGCTGTAAGTCCACTAAACATTCATAGCCCAAATACAATATAGGCCTGGTTGTTCTTCATTTACAAACCAATCAAGCTTTAAATAGATAAATAGTGACTTAACATTACTAGAGTCATTCTTACCTGCCCTACTTATTATGGGTTTAATCACTTCAATGATGACAACTGCATCTGGACAAGAACCGATTCAGATCCAACACCTGTTACACTTAGATATTCAATTAAGATCACTTATAAACCAAAATGATATCAACAAAGGTGAAACAATGATCATAATCTCAACAACTTGCGGAAGTATGATGACAGGTCATATCATTATCTCAGCAAGGTAAGTACTTACATTATCTTGGTCAAAACAGGAATACACTGTAAATGGTAGGTATACTACGAGCATTGAACGCCAAGCGCTATTGCGCGGTCGTACATGCAACTACATGTAAGTGTGTATATCCCTTTCAGGATATGCATACGCTTGTGTGGCTGCATATATAGCCGAGCAATGGAGCTTATCTTCCAGCTCTCGTGGCCTACCCTTCATTTTACAACTTATTCCCCCATGAAACAGGCTAAAATTGCGGGGTGTGACATATCTACATAACTTGCTAATCACGAGGTTTCTTTTTATTGTTTTCCTGAGTTTGGCCCATGCTACATCTGAAAGCACATAGCAACCAAAGTAATGCCCAATTGCATCTTCAAACCCATGAAAAAAATCTCAATTTATTATTAATGACTTTCAGCGAAACTAAAAAAGTATTCGGATAAAACAATCAGCTGGGTCCTAGGGTTTATTGGGCCTACAAGTACTAACAAACCCTATTTGGTTTACTAGGTCCTCAAATTTAACTGGGGCCACAATCTCTTGAAAAGCGACGGGCATGATAGGCATAAAAGTCACCTTCATCCATGGGCTTACAGGGTTAAACACTAGAATATCACAAACAACAAATGGAGTGGGCACTCACATGAGGGGTAGAGTCCAGCTGAAGGACACCAATAAGTGAGGAGAAGACCGTCTTACAAATGAGAAGAATAATATCAGATTGTACTTCTAAGAGGAAGACCTCTATGACCCGCTTTGGGATTTGGGCATCAAATTCACAGATAGATATGTATCATTTTGAATTTATTTTCTACTTTCATCATTGCTGATTGCTTCCTCAAGCATGCATCATCAGCAGGAGTGGACAAGTTTATATACATACTTCCTCACATACATTTGTGTTTTTTCCTTGTTCCTACATACAAGCATAGTTATAGTTCTCTCATTTGTCTGCGTTTGATGCCATCTGAGGTGCCTTCTAAATATACTTTTATTGTTGGTAGGTCACATTAGTTCATGATGAATGCATCCACGAATCTCAGAATGCATGGCCTTAGGCAGGTGCATAAGCATATGCTGGTTGTTTTTTCTTATAATTGGAGAGTTATAGGGTAGTTCTAACCTTTTGAAGGCTAGTCTGGTTCTTTAGGAGTTTTGATAGCCATTTATATTTATCTGTAAGAGTTTGGATGTCATATTGCTGGGAGAATAGGAATTACATAATGAAGGCGGTGGGCTCTCATGGTAGTAGACCAGGCAGGACATCTTTTAATGGTTGGAGCTATAAACTAGTACGCCTAATTCTCAGTGGGATGCTGGTGATGGATGTCAAACGACACCCATCAAAGATAACCACGATAGGTTTAGTGATGGCCATCCTCTGGTCCTCACCGCGAGGTTTCGGCAAGACCACTTATGAATGCTCTCTCTCTCTCTCTCTCTCTCCCAACACTCGAGTAGGATTGCATTGCATACTAATCATATGGATAAAACTCTCTTTGGTTCTCATAGGTATGATGATGGTCTGTAATATTGGTATTAGAGCTGAGCGAATCCTTCCCTACTTACGTGCACTGCAAACAATATATAAGACGCATACTACATAGCAGCAATGCTACCCATTAAATGAATAGTAATGTGGCAGCCAGTACAACAGCAATCTTTTTTATTTTTAAAATATTGAAACAACATTTTACAAAAGAGATATATGCCAATGGGCAGTCCAAGTAGGAACAAAGCATCAACAAAAAAAAACCAATATAGCAGAACCAAGTCCACAGCCTTTTAGTGTGCACTTCAAAACAAGGTAACAAACAACTAGTCCAACAGGTCTAAAGCCCCCAAAACTAGGCATTGACAAAAAGAGTCAAGCCCATCAGGGCACAACAACACGGTCAGTAAGATGAAACAAGCCCGAGAATCAGGGGCGACCAACATCAGCATGCAGACCAGTACCAGGGTTCTCATCAACAATATCAGATCCCTCTATGTGCAATTCAGGCCCCTCAGCAGCATGTTCCTCAGCTGGATTGATAGGATTCACATTAGCACCTGCAGGATCTTCATTGCCATCCCCAGCATCAGGTTCCATGGAGCATTATTTACAGCTCCCCTATCTCTAACTCCTTGATTGAAATGGGTCATAATGTTCTCAACCCTCACTCACTTGGTTTTCAAAAAGCCGCTCTATGAACCTTGGATAATACCCTCCAGTAATACCCGCACCTTCTGGTATAGGAACATCAGCCATTAAAGAATTTGAAGATATGGTGTCATGAGAAGAACCACTGCCAAGTGCCAACATCCTCACCTACATCAAATTGTCATACTGGAGGAATACCTTGGTCAGGAGGCTCAGCTTGTCTCCTGATTGCAATCCTTTCTGCTGTTTCCTGCAAATGTTCTGGAGAAGGACCTGGGCTCCTCGGAAGAGACTCCCTCAGCATCCTCCACTTCCTTTCTGATAATAAGGTGAGCTCCCATCACTAACTTCTTTAGAATGTTTCTTTGGCTGATTGTTCACTTTCTGTACCAGCACCATTTTCAGCCTTGAGCACTTCCCAATCCTCTGAATTAAAGTGGGAATTATTATTCTTACATTGAGCATTTTGTGTCCAATCCGGGATAGGATCAATCTTTGGAAAACAACCAGAACCATGCAGATATTTTTGATCGAATTTGAGAAAACCACGAGCCATAAATTACGTAAGTTCACTCTCAGGAATCTTCAAGTGTAGTTCCACCTGCAATGCAACATGAAGAAAGGTGGCTTCACTGATGAAGTCAGTAGGCATCCTCCCTACTTGCCTTTTCAGTTTTCACACTTTACAGGGAGGACATCAAAGGCAATATCATTCAAATTCAATTCTTTATTGACATTCAAAGACCAACTCTTCTGAAAATATTTCCAAGCAAGTTGACCCAAAAAAATGTGCTTTGTGGTCTCTTCCTGATCGCAAACATGACAAGGAGAGACACTCATACCACACTCAGATAAAATAGCCTCAACATCAAGCCTATGGGGCAACAAAAGCCATCTAAAACTGGGCTCAATGCAGGAAGACAACAAAAGAAGGAAAAATCCGATCGTCTCCTAGCAAGATCACAAAGATTTCATTAATTATTAAAGGCAAGACAAAACTTAGAGGTGATCCCTAAAAGAGGACCCTTGACCCAATTAATATCGTCCAATAGCTCCGTGTCTAGACAAAGTCCAAGTCTAGAAGTGGTAGGTTTGATTGCTTTTGTCAACATGGAATATGTTCTCTGGTAAGAAGCATGAATGGCATTCTTGTCTCTGACTTCCTACCAAGAGAGACATCTACCTTGAACAAAAATACAGCAAAGGTTTGGATCCCATCATTGAACCAAAGTCTAGAGGAACAACCTCTAGTCTTGGCCTAACCAGTTGAGGAAACCACTTGCAAATCACAAATTTCATGAGAAACCAGACTGGTTCAGGATGAGGACTCTTTTCGTGTGGGGAGATGTAATATCCCTTTCAAGGGCTGAAATTGAAAAAGAAGGAAACCACACAAACCCAAGTGAAGTAAAATCTGATTTTTATAATAGCAGCTGTAATATTCTTTAAACCCTAGCAGCGAACTGTATAGGAGCTTAAATTCACCAAATAACCATGCACAACAGTTGAAAAATACTTCTAAATAATTATTTCAACTACGGAAACCAATATCCATCCAATTTGCAACAAATAAATGGAGAAAACTAACGAAGCTACACTGCTATAATTAATTCTGTGACAACAGCAGGGCAGCCACAAACAAGGGCTGAAAACAGTAGATAAACTCCTCCAAAAATAGCCAAATTATGGATTCCGGCCTTATAAATTATGGAGAATCAAAATATAAAATAATATATGAATTATGTGCCCTAGAAAGCACCGAACCAGCACGTCGCTCCCCTAGGGAAGAGCTCCAAAAATCATGTAAAGCTTTTGTAATCCTTCTTCTTGATGTCTCTGATCCAAATCAACAAGCAAGTCTTCAAGAGATGTCTTCAATGAACCACCATGGAGAGTTTCAATCATAAAGCAAGAAATGGACGAATAATCAACTTGACTAGCTATCCTCTTTTTACAGCTGTTCATAATTCACATGGAATCTTATCCAAATTGGGACTATCAAATCTGATCTGTTTCTTCCTTTCAGCTGTAACCTTCTTCCCACATCAACCCATGATGGAATTCCCTTCGAAAATGCAAGTTTACCGCTGTTCATGGCTGCTAATGGCAGTCCCAAATCTGATTTTTGCACATTCAGCCCTATAACCATGGCATAACAACTACCAAACTGAAATCTTATGGAAAAGGCAAATTCATGAGTAGCATAGGGACTGAAAATTGTCTTACATAGGCTGGAAAATGAAGATCAACAAGTCTATGGTTGAAATCAACAAACATATTGGCCCTTAACTCAAGATTCTTGCATCCCATCCTTGCCCCAACTTGGTGTGGAAAATGACTTTCAACAAGAAAGCTCCAATTTGCTCTTAATTCCTCAAGTGTTCCCCACATGGAGGTAGTATTGTGCATGCCCGAAACCATCCGAAAATCATCACCATGAAGCACCTTACCCAAGAGTAGACCCTTGCTAGCCTCTATGCATTGAGTGCCTGTGATACGCCTCTTCCTTCTTCAACTCTAAGCATTTTCTTCTTATCATTGCATTTCAACATAAGATGCAAACAACACATACCAAAACTTATGCTCACCTCCTTTGGATGGTTGTTACCTTGCTGATTTGGGTTTCCAATTGTTGACTTGAAGTGTCCCACTGAATTTTGTTCACCATTGAGTTTGGATCAGACCATAGAAGTGCGGATGAGTGGGTGTAGTGTCCATGTACAACTCTAAATTTCTTCATAAGCAACGCCAAAGATGTTGGGATGTTGGCTTTGCTCAATCTCCATGTGTGAACCCCATAGTTACATAGTTCGAAAATCCGATTAAATTCGGAAGGGCAAAAAATCTGAAAATACGGAGTTCTCGAAAATACGGAAAAATCTGGTTCGAATATATATACTTACTTATATTATTATAAATTTATATTATTGTGTACTTATATCATTATATATAGACAAATCATACAAAAAAGCATCCATCTACCATAATCATCATCATCATAATGATTCTTTCAAAAGATTGCAAGAAGATGCTTGGTCCAAAAAGGTGCAAAATGGATTTTATGAAAATAAGAAAAATATTGCCATCAATGCGTAGAGCTCGAGAAAATATACACTTTTAGTGAACCTATCTTGACACACAAACGGAGCCACAGAATGAAAGTTATGGCACATGCAAGTTTTTGTTGCTACATCTTCCCGGACCCTTTCCAAAAATGGCAATTTTTTTCTGTATAAGCAAAAAAAAATTTGCGAATTTTTTTTTGTGCCAAAAACAATTTTTTTTTTTTTTTCTCCGAAAAATTTGGCCGAACCGAACCGCATTTATTCGGTTGCTTCAAAAAATACAGTTCGAACCGGATTTCATACAAATTCGGCCGAACCTCAAAGGGAACTATGGTGAACCCTCTTACCCATTTATATTGAGAGGAAAGGGTGTCCCCAAACCTGTCGCTTTCTTGCTGTCCATGGAAGGTATGCACAACCCCATGCATAATTTTGAAGAGGACATGCCATCACAGCTGTAGTATGGCATCTCTAACTCAAAATTCTTGGATGTTATTGACATAGGAAGGGTGCAACAACTGTAATACTTGAAATCCCTTCCACACATCATATTAAACCCAAAAATCTTCATAAAAAATGTCAACCTACAGCTGTCCAAGGAGAGTACTATCCATCCAAAATGCAAATTTAGGAAGAGCATTTTACCTTGGCTGTAGTATTGTGTTGTTTCATGCAAAATTGGCATGATGGGGGTGGAAGACCATCTTGTATCCCATGCAAACACTAGATCTTCCACCGTGGGTGAGAAATGCATTTTTCTTGTGATTACCAATTTTGTTATGGCTGCCATGAGGATGTAGGTAACAACAGTCCTCAAGTTTGTAGCAACAATCTTCAAAGATCTCCGGATCCCAAACTTCTATGTACAAGCAAAATGGAATTTGCAAGGAAGAATCTATGTGCCCCTTGTCCCTGCAATATGTTCTTCCTCTTATCAAATTGATCATGCTGCCCTTCATGATACAAATATGGCAGCGACATAGGAGGAATCAACAAATTTGAATATGATGGTCATGTCTAGGGCTTCCCACAAAGAGTTCCCTTCTTAGGGCTAAAGTAGAATCCTCTTCCCATTTGGTACCCTTCATCCTCACAAAGTTAGAATATTTCTCATGACGACCAAAATATTGCAAAGACATAGCATGAAGGTGATGTAGCAAATCCTTGCTAAAGAAGATGATGAAATTGCTTACCATAGGTTGCTGCCATGAAATTTTCAGCGAGCTGAAAGTGATTATAGTCACCTAGAAAAACACTCTCTTCATCTATATGACCCCCAACAAGGTCACCCAAAAGTCTTGGCCCATTGACCCTATGCAATTCTGATTTGTCTCCATCCTTAGCATCATGAAGACTTCCCATTTGCCGTGATTTGCTTTGGAGCATCAAATTTGCCCCAAGGTCATCCCTTTCAACAAATTGCCCATGACCATAAATCTGAAATGGCATGGTAGAAAGCAACAAATCTGAATTACCTTCATACCTTTGGTTGTCTTCATAGTGTTCATCTTTCTTCGCCATATGAGAATTTGTTGAAGCATTCTCATTCTGTTGATACATGTAAGGGACCACATCATGAATCTTGCCGGAATCATGAACATCACCAATTTGTCTTTCATTGCTTGTTGTCCGGAAGGTCCTAGCGAGCTGATCATCCTCCTTGTCCTTTGGCAATTGTGCTTCAACCTTCAACTTCTCTTCACCATCTTGTAAATCTGATTTTTCTTCTTTATTTTCCTGTAACATGCCATCATTAGAAATCAATGAATCATCATTAAATATCAAAGGATTTATACCTTCCAACTCGTGCTTCATGATTTCCTTCTCTTCTCTAGGCTTGTGCTTCAAGATTTCATCAAACCCTTGGCCCTTCATACTGCTGTTTTGAAAATCAGTCAAGGGCTCATCCTTGGGAAGAGTGATGGGTGCTTCTAGGGATTCAATGGGTTGCTCCCTCTCAATGCCCAACAACTTCGATTGTTCTTCGTCATCCTTGATCATGATGGAGGGATTCTTTCCCTCTAGGGATGAAACATCTTTCCCATTTTCCTTGGGTATAACTTGGGGTTTGGACCTTGGTCCCATTCCCACTCTACCATTCTTCAACCCTATGAACTCGACGAGTGTCATGGCATCACGAATCTCACCCGGAAGAGCCATGTACTCCTCATAGATGGTAGCAATGTTATGGCTCCCCGAATGTCACGTTTCAAACTTTGGAATGGCTTCTTCCTTAGGGAGGAAGGTAGGCTGAAATGGCCTAGCAGCAACTCCAAAACTGGACCCTAAGGGCTGCCTCACGCTATGAATTCCTGAAGAACTTCCTTCTCCATTGTGGTTTTGCATGGCCTGGATCAACTATGTCATCCTATTTGCCAATCTTTCTTGCCCTAGGGCAAACCTCTCAAGCCTAATATCATCAAAATGTATGTTCGCCATTTATCTATTCCTTCTAAATGAAACCCTTGTTGCCTTCTTGCATCAAACCCTCAGGTTGGAAAATCAATGCTCTGATACCATTGTAATATCCCTTTCAAGGGCTGAAACTGAAAAAGAAGGAAACCACACAAACCCAAGTGAAGTAAAATCTGATTTTTATAACAGCAGCTGTAATATTCTTTAAACCACCCTAGCAACGAATTGTATAGGAGCTTAAATTCACCAAATAACCATGCACAACAATTGAAAAATACTTCTAAATAATTATTTCAATTATGGCAACCAATATCCATCCAATTTGCAACAAATAAATGGAGAAAATCAGCGAAGATACACTGCTTGTAATTAAATCTGTGACAACAGTAGGGCAGCCACAAACAAGGGCTGAAAACAATAGATAAATTCCTCCAAAAATAGCCAAATTATGGATTCCGGCCTTATAAATTATGGAGAATTAGAATATAAAATAATATATGAATTATGTGCCCTAGAAAGCACCGAACCAACACTAAACCCTAGTCACTCCCTAGGGAAGAGCTCCAAAAATCATGCAAAGCTTTTGTAATCCTTCTTCTTGATGTCTCTGATCCAAATCAGCAAACAAGTCTTCAAGAGATGTCTTCAATGAACCACCATGGAGAGTTTTCGTTCTCCACCAAGCCACAAGGAAGGTTTCCGTCCTCCTTGGATGCCACACAAGAGGGTTTTCATCCTCAAGTGGAATGGTATTGAACAACTAGGCAAACAAACCAAATGTAGATGTAAAATGCGCCAAAGATGATGTCCAAATGAAGTCATACAATCCCTTTTATACTCCTTGTTTGGTGCCAAAGGCCAATTAGAAGAGGACCGACCTCTTAAGCTTCACTTTATCTTTTAATTGCCTCTTTAATTCCTCCAAACCTAAGTTACCAAACGTTTTGGATACGGGAGTGGGGCGGGGTATCCGATACGCTGAAACGGCAAATTTTTTTGGACCCCGGATACGGCGTAGGATACGGCAGTACAAAAACTATATAAAAATTAAAAAATATATAAATTTCAGCCTTCTAAATAGGAATTTAATTATTAACCACATATTATGCATATGAAAGACAAGTTATAAGCTAAATAAGTGAATAACCACAACAAACAAGCTAGGATACCGATAAAACTTAGAAACTTAAAAGCTTAAAAGTTAAATTAAAATTTAAAATACTTAAATCAAACACAATGTGAATGTCATGAATCTCATGATATATTAAATTCAATCATAGATCAATATTCAAAGTTCAAACTATCTTTCATTGTCAATATTCATCATATTCCTCTTTATCAAGAGGATCAAAACCAAATTACATCATCATCATTATGTGGTTCATTAGAACCACATGGGCTCGAACCACTCACAAGGGCCCGCCCGCCACCCCCTTGTGCATGTAGGTCTCGTGGTGCCACGTAACTCGTCTCATCTTCATATGCTCCATGGTGGGAAATGGAAGCATCCAAGTCAACTATCTCTGGATCAATGTCCCAATGTTTTGTTGACCCTTGTACTCTAGCTGCTTGTGGGATAAAAGGCGCAAGTTGGAATGTATGTATACCAAATCTTCAGCCCTTTTAGCCCCCAATCTGTTGCGCTTCTGTGAGTGGATGAAATTATACGTACTCCAGTTGCGCTCAGAGGAAGATGAACTTGCAACCTATTAAGGCAACCCAAACTTCAAAGTCAATGCAAAGTTCAACTTCAGATTTAAACACTCAAACTTAAATTTTAAAAAACTAAAAGAAAAGAGAATAAAAAAATTAAAAACTTACCTGTGCCAAGACCTTGATTGCAAGAGGTTGCAAGTAAGCCGATGAAGTACCATGGAGGTACCACCACATATGTGCATCCATCTTGTATTTGCTCCGAAGAGCGAGAAGGCTATGACCCGTTTCTGCTATGAAATTGCCAAACTCTACCATAACCTGGTCTTGGGCCTCAGGATCAGGGAAGAGCCTAGCTAATGCCGCCATATATCCCTCACTGACTTCCGCATCCCTGTATGGTGCTACCCTCCCTGGCAAGGAAAGGATCTCTGTGCTATAAAATCTAGGAGTCAATGCAAAAGCTAGTAGATGTAATGGGGTGGTCATTTTGTTCCACCGCTCAATGAGGATTGACTTCACTTGTTTGAAAAATATTTCCTCGGGATCTTGTTCTTTTGCATTTATGACGGCTTTTATCTTCTCAATCATTGAGTCGATGCCGTCATATATCTCTCCTAGACATGGTTGATCCGTGTCAGTAAACCGGATCATGCTCATAATGGGCTCCGTAAATCTCAACAGATAACCCACTCTATCCCACCAAGAGTCCTCTAAGATCAAGTTCTTCACTTTTTGAGCCCCTTGAGTGTTTGATTGCCTCCATACAGACCAAAGATTGGATGTTACCATCCTCATGAGTGCCTCTCGCACCTTCACTAGTCGTCTCAAGACGATTGTGTGTGATGCAAACCGAGTCTCAACAACCTAATAAGAACGAGGAACAAAATTAAAAATGAAATTTAAATTATAAAATTGAAATCTAAAAGAATACTAAAAACTTATATTAAATATTAAATTAAAAAGAAAGAAATAAATAAAGCTTGTCCTTACCTTCAGTAGCTCCAATCGAGAATGATCTAAAAATGCCTGTGACATGTGGTGGTTGGTGACAAACATTTGGATTTCTTCATGCACTTCTCGCACACACTTGGATCCACTCTATTTTGTTTGTCATTTTCTTTAGCATTAAATTCAATGAATGCACAAAGACAAGGTGTCCAAAAATATGCCCATACCGTGCCTCAACTAACATCCTGCCGCAGCTTTGCATTTTTGGCATTGTCCGTTATCACTGGACAACATTTTCAGTGTCCCACTTTGCCTCAATGGACTCAAAGAGAATGTTGGCTATGAATCGGGCATCCTTCACTTGCCCCTCGAATCAACCGCTTTCAAAAACATTGCCCCCTTAGGGCATACTGCAATCACATTGATTAAAGGGCGGTTTCTTGCATCTTTCCATCCATCAGAAACAATGGACACACCAGTTTTGGTCCATGAGTCCCTAATTGGTTGCAAGGAGGTTTCCACATATTTTTTTTGTCTATCCAAAAGGGTGGTGCGGATCTTCTCATATCCTGGTGGTTTATACCCTTTTGGTGCCTCATTGATGGCTTTCACCATCTCATGCCAATAAGGTGATCTCACAACATTAAAAGAAAGACCATTAGCATATACACACCTTGCAATGCATTCATCTGCAATCTCCCTGTTCTCATTCTGAAAGGCCTTTTCCAATGGCCCTTTTGTCTTACTTTTCTTTCGTGCAAGGGAAACATCCTCATCTGTGGAGATAGGAGCCACAAATGGATGTGGCATGGCCACAATTGGGGATCCACTAGGTGATGGAGCAACTGGAGGCCTTGCTGAACGAGATGAACCTCCTCTTTTGGCCAATGGATGACCCACTCTCATAGCCACTTTAGCCTCTGCATCCTCCTGCTCTTTGATATATGCCAAAACATTTGCTTTTGGCACCCCAACATTATTCCTCCCCCTACATACTCTTATACCATTACCCGTTATGGCACACAAATGGCTTTTCACCCTACTGTAAGAGCCTTTGAATAGTCCATCACACTCATTGCATTTCCATTCAAAACAACCACCACCTGCAAGTTGTTGAACTATTGTTACGTGCCTCCATAACGGTGAATTTGGGTCAAAGTCTTTGGCCAAAGATTGCCCAGAAGAAGCAGAACTTGTTGCCATTGTAGAAATACCTACAAGGTTTAAAAAAAAATTAAGCAAAGAAAACAATGGCATGCAATTGCATTGTGATTGAACAATGAAAATTAAAAAAATTAAATGGAAAGAGCAAAATAAAAATGAACATAAGCAAAAAAATGTAATGTGTGAAAGATTAAATAATAAAAAAATAGAGGAACAAGGCTAGAAATTAAAAAAAAACTTACCTTCACTTAGTAAACCACAAATCAAATCCTTCACAAATCCTCCTTTGCAGCTCCCCACACTCCTCCAAGCTTAGCAATAGCTCCTCACACTCCTCAAACCCTAGACAAGCACAATGCAATTTTGGAGAGCCACAATGTGAGTTTGTTTGCTTTATGTTTTGTTTGTGTGTTGTTCTTTTGTTTTATTGTTTAGAGGTAGCTTTTAGGTTTTAGATTAGAAGAATTTATTATTTTTTATTGTTGTGCGCCTTTAAAAACATGGAAAAAAAAAAAAAAAAAAAAACGCGTGTTTTTCCACGCGGGAGCGGCCAGGGAGCGGGCAGGCGCTGTGGAAACGAGCGGTACGGCGCCTGCCCGCTCCTTGCCGCTCCGCGTGCGCTCCCGCTCCCGCTCTCGCCTCGCCCGCCTGCACGGCATTTCCGGTAACATAGCTTCGAGCTTATAGAGTTAACCACCAGGGCCATGGGATTGATAATTTGGACGGGGGAGTTGAGAGACACCCATAAGTTATGAGAAGGCCATTCCACAAATGAGCATAATTTATGAATTTCATCATAAATGGAGCCCTAAAAGGAGGCCTTCGAGGGTCACCTATATAGGGGAATTTGAGCATCAAATGAACATACAAATAGACATTATTTGGAACTCATTTGTAAACATTCATCAGTGCTGAGTTCTCACTTAAGAACTGCAAATCAGCGACCAAAAATATGGATTTTGGAGGCAGATTTTTCTCGTAAATTTCAATTATTCTTGTTCCCTTTTCTAAACTTAATTATAGCAATTTCTGTATCTTTCATCTGCTTTGATGTCATCATTCTGACGTGTATTGTAACTTATTTATAGCTGATTTAAAAGAAAAATATATCTGCTATATTGAAGGTATTCCAGATTCATCCATAAAATGAATGCTTGATGGATGGACACCGGGAAGCATATAAGTCTAATGGTTAATCCCTCTGATTAATCAGTAAGTACTTTAGGAGATCTGCAGTGCTTGAGGATTGCCACCATAGATATGGCGATGGCCATACTTTACGCCTCACCTAGAGGGTTTTGTAGGATCACTTAATAAAACATCGCACTGATAGTGCTTGAGCAGGATTTGATTTCATGCTAATCAAATGGATAGAAGCGTCCGCCTTCCACATGTTTATGACGGTACGGGAAGACGATCCCTAACTGTAGAAATCCATTATAAGGCTACCTTTTCAGTTTTCCTACTGTTTTAATAGTAAGACATACATTAAAGAAACACATGTTGAGCATAAATTCTTGAGAACCGAAAACCCAACTGCTAGCCTGATCGGATAGATCTTAATTAACTGAGAATTCATTACAGTCATCTAAACCTCATAGCTTCCTTTATGTTTAGATTCTACATATTTATGAAGTTTTTTTAACTGCAACGTCCTCTTCCAAGGTTCAGAAGTAATGTCCTGCTAAAACTTAAATATTTTGTCTAACATCTCAAAAATTATGTTAATCTCTTTCTTAGTTGTAGATTAAGCTTAACATTAGTGAAGAACTTGCAAATGGTAATTTCAATCACTTTTGAGGTTTAGCTCAGCTATAAGTGGCCATTAAAATTACAAGTTATATATATTTACAACGAGAAACTTAGCATGCGTATATATTTAGTGGATGTGATATTACTTTTACTCTTTTTGCAGTAACAGGCTGTTCTGAAGGTGTTACTGACACTTTCACGGAAAAACTTCCTGGTTACTTGATCCATCTTAACTGCCGCAGGTGGTGCTACTTACTGTGCGATTGCCACACTTAAGTTAATGGGCTATATAACTGATGATCCTGTTTCAAAAAGGCCAACCTCTTCTGCAGTTGATTTGCAATCAGTGGTGGAATGGAGTTTACAGGTATTGTTTTATTCTTCTTAAAAGAAACTCTTACACCATGTCGATTATATTCTCTTATGATCTTCTGTCTGATTTTTCCATGACAGCAAAGTGACGAAAAAGTAGAAAAGTGAATGATACTTGAGGATCTGTTTTATTTTACCTAGTTGCAAACCAAGCAATAGGGACAAAGTGAAGAGTAGAGAGTGGAGCTGATTCATATAAAAATGTAGACGATAATGTTATTTACGAAAAAAGTGCACTTAAATAAGTTTAAGGCATGCGTTATTGAATGCTTCAAAACCTCATGGATGCTTTATCGGTACACAAATGCAATAATGCAGCATCAGATGGTTGAAGAAAATTGGCAGCTTCATATCCTTCAACACTTGCAGCACTTGTGATAAATGCATTAGGCGTTCCTAATAAGTTTTGCTGAAACTATAATTCATCCAAGTAAACTATCACACAAGAATTTGTGAATGGTCTAAACATGTCATTCATCAACCTCATTGATGTGGGAGGTGCACTAGACAAACTAAGAGGCAATACTAACAATTCATATCGACCTAAACTATCACACAAGAATTTGTGAATGGTCTAAACATGTCATTCATAGCGGACTAGACAAACTAAGAGGCAATACTAACAATTCATATCGACCTTTTCTTGTCTTGGATGCTGTTTTTCAAACACCATCCTCCTTCACATAAACTTGATTGTAGACCAACTTGATTCATCAACCTCATTGATGGAGGAGGTGGACTAGAAAAACTAAGAGGCAATACTAACAATTCATATCAACCTTTTCTTGTCTTGGATGCTGTTTTTCAAACACCATCCTCCTTCACATAAACTTGATTGTAGACCAACTTCAAATCCAACTTGGTGAAGTACCTTGCCTGTTGCAGGTGGTCCAACAAATCGTCTATCTGTGGAATGGATAACAAGTCTTGATGGTAATCTTGTTCAAGGCCCTTTAATCAATACACATCCTCCATGACCCATATTTCTTTGGTACACTGACAATGGGTGGCCCACATGGAGATGAACTAGGCCCGATCAAGCAAACGTTGGAGTTGCTTTTTTATTTCATTTGACTCCAAGAAGGACTGCCTATACAGCACAATGTTTGGGAGAGAAGCACCTGGTAGCAAGTGAATCTCATGCTCTACCTCTCTTCTGACTTGCATGCCCTTAGGCTCTTCAAAACCTCCTTAAAGGGCCGCAACAAGTTATTCATTTATTGTTGTTCTTCGTTAGTGGACAATAAACTTTAAGAAGACTGAATTTGTAATGTATCATCTTCCTTATTCCTCAACATTAACAATGCAAATCTGCCACTGGCATTGATATGTCTGTCTGTGTGATTGGCTGAAATGAGAGATGTTGGCCTTACTTTGGTTAGCATTGGGCCGTAGCTTTCTCCTCCTTCGATAAACCTGTACTTGGTTTCTTTTGTCATGAAGATTGCATCCCTCGTGCAAATAGGGGTTGCCCAACACTACAGTGCCATGTCAAGAGGAACACCGTCAACAACTTCAACAATTAAATGCTCATATATCGCAAAATTCACTTTGCATTATTTTTTGACATCTCTAATTCTCTACGAGGGTGTTCATCTTCCTTTAATCCAAGCTTCTCTACCAACTCTCTGGAAATCTGATTTGATTGAGATTTGAGAACAAGAATCGAAAAATGCATTGACCTTTTCCCTTTTCATTTGTATTTTTATTTGAAAGAATTTGGTTTATTCATCCTTACCTTGAGTAGTGCTACTTAAGCATATCTTTCAATGAAGTGTAAGCTATTCTTTCATCCACATTTGGACTAGTCTCATTCTCTCTACCCTCTATCCTTTTCATGGCCTTCCTGAACTGAACTTTCTTTTGGTTATTGGAACGCAATTTGAGATGCACATTGAGCGTCAATATATGTATCCACATCACAATAGTTGCAATGTTTCTTGGCATCTTTCAATATAGAAGTTACACCTTTCTTACCTTGCCTATTGCTTTTCCCCTTGCTGAATTTCCATGTCCTCTCCTTTCTATCCATCTTAATGTAATGAGATTATGTACATGCTTCATCAATGGTATTTGCTTGGTCATTAGAACTTCCCTTTGTATGTTGCTAAAAAGAACTCCGATGAACTTGATAGTAACATCTTGCTTTCGAGTATCCAATCCCATTTGGATTGCTTTCCTCTTGAATTCGGTGTTTTGCCCTTGCACGTTCTGTCCCTGCCTTTGCTTGTAAAACTGCCGCTTTATGGAATGCTATTACTCGTAACAAACAAGATAGAACTGAGATTTGATTAGTTTCCTGAAATCGATCCTCTTAACTATGTGTTGAGTATCCAATCTCATTCAGATTGCTTGCATCCTGATTTCGGTGGTATACCATTGCATTCTTTCTCCAACCTTGTCATCTCAACTTGCCGGCCACTTGGAATCGTTATACAAGGTTTCCTAGATAGGTTGTTGCACCGAAAGGAGGTCGCCAATAACACAAGCCCCTATGGGCGCAAACCATTGCAGTTTTTGTCCCCCTACCGCTCCTCGTTAAACTTCCAGCTTGATAGAACACTCTTCCTCATAACATATAGTATAGAATTGAGATTTGATTAGTTTCTTGAAATCAATCCTCTTAACTATTTCTTGAGTATCCAATCCCATTTGGATTGCTTGCATCCTGATTTTGATGGTATACCATTGCATTCTTTCTCCAACCTCATCATCTCAATTCGTTGACCACTTGGAATCGTTATACAAGGTTTCTCCAGACGAGTTGTTGCACGGACCGGAGTTTGCCAATGACATGAGCCCTTGGGGGCGCATAACATTGCATTCTTTGTCCTTCCCTACTATTGCTTGTTAAACTTCTAGTTGATGGAACAATCTTCCTCAAGTTACAAATAGGATAGAACTGAGTTTTGATTAGTTTCTTGAAATCAACTCAATTACCTCCCCGTGTCCAATCCCATTTGGATTTCTTTCCTCACAAATTCGGTGGTATAATATTGCATGCTTTGTCCCTCTTGATTGTTTCCCTGAAATTGCCATTCGATTCAATGCTCTTCCCCATAAAAAATAGGGTAGAACTGAGTTTTGTTTCTTGAATTTAACCTACTTAATGATCTCGAGTGTCCAATCTCGTTTGGATTGCTTTCCTCCCAAATTTGGTTGTGTAATCCTGCATGCTGTCCGTCTTTGCTTATAAAACTGCCATTTGATGGAACCCTCTTCCCCATAACAAATAGAGTAGAATAGAGATTTGATTAGTTTGTTGAAATCAATCCACATAGGTGGTAGTTGTTTGTTGATTTATTCAAATTGATACCCCATCTTATTTGTTTTCTACTTATTGGTTATGTGCTAGTGTTTATGTAATAAGTTAATGATGGTTTTGTTTCAAAATGCATTTATTAAGGCACATTAGACTTTATGATTATTTGTTATGTAACGAATGCACTTGTAATGAGCCATGGTTGTGGTGCCTTTTGAAGGACATAACATCATCCTAGATGTTGATGCCCTCGATTGGCTAGTTATGGTCCCACTTAACTAAATTGATAGCTTAGTTACGGATGCACCAGTGATAACTTCAAGACAACACATGACTTATTGATTGAGTTTGACCAATTAGTGTAACTGTGTGTGTCAATCAAGTGATTTGATTGATAGATAGGTGTTCAGTTGCGTGCGTCGAGTGTCCAATTGATTGCACAAGGTTCAATGACAACTCCAAAGTTGCAAGAGGAAATCATCATGATGTGAATTCTATTCAAGCACAAGTGATAATATACAAAGTAGTGTGAATGGATTTAGTGCAGGTTGCTGGAATTTATTGCAGCAATCATGTATTTTGCATATTACGAGTATTTTTAAGTGCTAAAGTCAGTAAGTTCTCCGTCTTCTTCTACTATTCTCCTAAAATTCTTTGGATAGATCCTGCTACTTGCATGGTGTTTTAGAGGTGTTACTGTGTCTGCAAACTTGCTGCAATTTACAAATCAGCAAGTCTGATTTACAGACAGCAGCATTGATAGGTACTTAAAATATTGTTTGTAGATTGTACTTAATGTTTGCAGACCTTTCGCCATGCGAGCTTAGCAGCAGCTTCTTCAAATTTAAAGAACGTGTAACTTTGTCCCCAAGTAACAGTATGAGTAAAAAGATTTAAATGAGCAAAAGAAGATTGTGGTGTTCTTCACTTACATTATGCAAACTGAAATATACCTCCAATTGTGATAGCCAATTGTCAAGTTTCTCTGCATCAGCTTCTCCCTCATAGGGTGCAATGTCTACCTTAACTTCAGCTTGTTGGTTGAGTTGGGGAATGACTCCTTTCCTTGTTCTTTATAAGCCTCATTTCCGACATCGTGAATTTTAGGTGTCTCCAATGACAACCTAAGTTTTCCTATGAGTGCCTCCGTGATCATCTCCGTCTTGTTATGTTTCCTCATGGAATGGAAGATGCTAGCAACATCCACCTCCACCTTCAGAAATATTTCTTCCAGGTCTTCAACTTTGGGTATATCTGCCTTCACCATCTCATCTGACTTGATGGTGAAAATATTCTGCTGCAATGGTAGTAAGCTGCCTTTATCTCTTTCCTTTGCGAACTTGTTCAATGGCATTAATTGCAACCTGTGACACCTCACTCCACAATCCAAGGAACACTTGAAATGTTCTAATTCCAATTTGATCCATAATTAGATTGGCTAGACTGATGTCTAATTCATTAACACGGATTCAAATTAGACACATGACTGACGTATATTTGATAAAAAGTAGCCATATTGCAAGAATTCCATGAAGAATTGAGAATTGAACACATGAAGTAGAAAAGAAATAAATTCAACACATTACATAAACAATCTAAGTTCCTGTATGGACACGTGGTTTGGGTACAAGTTCGGGTACAATTTTGGGTACAGATACAAGTATGTGGTTTGGGTATGAGGGTTCGGCATTTTGTTTTGGGACCTCGAATATTGGTTTAGCTTGGGTATGTCCATAGAATTATAAATAAAAATATTAATTATATAATTTTTTAGACAAAATAAACAAATAAAACCCTAATATGACTCACTTAAGAACTATGTGAAAAAATCATCATATTGCTCTTCACCGAGATCAGCAATTGGTTCATTAGGATCAAATGCAGGACTGCAGCAGTTAGCTGTGTATTTTTAAAATGTTTTTATTGTGACTCATACCTTGATCAGCATTGTTGTATGTTTTTATTATGACTGCTGGGTACCGAAGATAATAGAAGAATCCGAGAGGTACTCGGGAAGTTCCTAGATCATTACAAGTGCCAGAATTGTACTGGTACAAGTAGGGGGCCTCAGGAAGTACCTGGTAATGTAGGAAAGAATAAATGCATATATTTACTCTCTAGGAAAGTACGTGGTAATGTAGGAAAGAATAAATGCATAGATTGAATCTGGATAAACTCAATGTAAGAAACTATAGCTAGTATGGTTAATCCGCCAACCCACTATTAACAAGAAATTCAAGGCACAAGGCTATGGCATACAACCAAACTCCTCTCCCTTGGTCTGCATCCCCAATACTTTGTTCTTTGCTATCATCTCTTTCCTCTTTGTTTTGCAATTGAACTCAACACTATGGATGTTTGAATTGCATGTTCATGTTCCTCCCCAAGGCTTCTTGTAACCAGAAAATGCTTAAAGCATGAAACAGCAAGTCACAATCAACCAACCTGGTAGTTTGTTTGATCCATTGTCTTATTCAGGATGAGTTAGCTTGAATGAACTTATCGGGACGAGTTTGTTCATTCTCAAACTTTTCCTTGTATATGTTTGTTTTTGGGACGGTTTCATTACATCATGAACATGTCTGAGCAAAGCTAGTTTTAGTGATGAACTTGTCTTTGTAACTTATTGTGACGAACTGATCATACATAAATCTTCACCAATCCTCCCTAATCTTTCCCGGACTATTTCCAAACCTATGCACAATATTTTGAACTCCTATAATTCAATGACTTGGCTAATTACAAGACTAGGAAGAACAAATTACATGAAATTTGAATTTACATTACAAGTGAAACTGTTCAAATCATATTCTAAGAATTGGCAATAGAGAGGATGGAAGGCGATATCCTTGTAGGGCTTTGGAAAAATGATATGTTTGTGGTATCCTCGTCAAGGAGGAGGTGGCATAAGGCATCTATCAAAATGGAGTTTGAATCATAGTTCACATACTCGTACTCGGCAAATACTTGATAGACCAAAGAAAATTTGACTCGGAAAAACTTAACAATATTCAACAAGTTAAAAAATACCTAAATTTCTTTAAAAACATAAATTTAATGCAAAATATAGTTACAAAATGTATCAAATGAGTCTATAAAATGTTGGGGAAGTGTTTTCTATTAGATTTGAATACAAATAAAGTACAAAATTGCATCATCATGCGAATACAACAACCAACTGATAAGTCTTATGAATTTATGATGATTGTCATTGAAAATTATCATCATAAATTGCATATCTATGCAAGTTACAATTTACAATAATTTACAATTTCCTCTTCCTTTTTCCATAGAAATATTGGGGAGAGGGTCTAATGCCTCTACTAGTCCCCACACTTGGTTGTGACTACTCACTCCTAGAATGTTGTGACTAGGGCTCCACCCTAGTAGTAGATGACAACGACTTCTTCGCTACATGTTCGGCATCATCTCCAAAGATGTCATCCAATCCAATCTATCTTGCTTCTATTTCACCTTCCATAGCTTCCCCTTGAAAACAGAAATCTCATCCTCTATGAACATGGGGATCTTCTCTTCTTGTGTAGTCTAGTCATTGTATGGATCAATCTCATCCAAATCAATAGGCTTTTGCGATGTGTCTTCCACCTTTCTTGTGCAAAACTGAAGATTGTATTGCACAAAAACTAGGTCATTGAGGTGTTATTGAGTCAACTTGTTGCACTTCTTCGTGTGAATGGCCTCAAACAAACTCTAGTTGTGCTCACATTCAAAAGTGCTACAAGGTTGAAATAAAATTTGAGGGCTAGCTTTTGAAGATTTGGGGTATTTCCACCCCAATCTTCCCACCAAGAACCTACAAACAAGATAATCAAAAGTTTGTAAGTAATTAATAATTGTAAATTTGTAACTTGTAACATATAAGTAAATACTCTAATTTTTGTTATCTGGTGGCTGGGTGGATCTCCCTCGGACAACTAATGCCAAAGAAAAGAGCCTCCCCCTAACATGCAATTCGCAATTTTAAAATAATAAGGTGCCTCACCTCAACCTTTGGTGTCATCCTCTTAATGCATGTTGAGAGGCCCTCCATAACCTCTCTGTTAATAGCTGTGAAACCATCAAAGAAGACAAACTTGGATTTGAGGTAGTACCCTGCTGCATCAATGGGTTGTTAGAGTTGATCGTTCCACATCCGATCAATTAGCTTTGAAAAGGGACTAAATTTGGCTATATCCCCTATAATAGTTTTGGATGGCCTCTTTGGTCCTATCCATGGCCTTCATAAATGTATCTCATTGGGTTTTTCTCCCCATCAACCAAGCGCAAAACCCTCATCAAATGATCCAACACCTACAAACAAATTAAACTTTAAAGTTACAAACTTATAATTAAAGTAAATAGCAATACATTTAAAAAATGAAAATAAAGAAATCAACTTGAAATTTAAATTGAAGTTTGAAGTTACCTTGATAATTTTCAGTAGCTCTCTTTGCAAAGACATCATAAAAATTGTCTTTGCGGTCCTCTCTCCATCAACTTTATTTGAATATGGTGAGTCTAGCCATGCTTGACTCACAAACATTTGCTTCAACGGTGTCAACAAACCACATACTTTGCAATGTTAGGAAGTTAGTTGCAAACCTCATGACACCACTCGCACAAGCTCTTTTCCCTGTGTGTTCTTTTATCGAGTTGAGAACCCAAGGGTGATTATATAAGTATTTTGTTATGTTTTTCACATCTACAACCAGTGTCACCCAATCAATTTTACTTGTCCTTCAAAAGAAGGTCAAGGCAATGTGCCGCATAAAGGGTCCAAAAAAGTGATGAATGCCTCTTCTAAAGTAGTCTCCCAATCATCACATATGTTGTTGCATTGCTAGTGAAAACTTGCACAACATTCTCGATGCCCATCTCTACTCAAAATTTCTTGCATTCTTTGCCGTGCATCAATTGACTTCAAAAAAAACTTCTCACCATTTCAAGCCGTTAAAAAATTGATGAGGGCGCAATTCTTTCCATCTGTCTACCCACCTTAAAGAATGATGCATCTGAACTTTTGCCACTATATCTTCTAGGATTGACTTTGCATCTGCAATTGCACCTTGAAGGAAACTTCCACTTAAGTCGAGAAGGTACCTTCAATGTCCGTCACCAAATACTTTCGTATGGGCTCTTCACCACATTGTGATTAAAGAGAAGGTTGTAGTACCAAAATTTTGCACATGCCTCGTTTGCTTCTTCGCACCTCTTTGTTTCAACTTGTACCTTGTCATGATGAAGGATGTGCCCTAGGCATGTTTTTAGCCACAAAAAAACTATGTATTCAGCCTTTTCTTGAACTAGATGAAGCGGATGTGCCTCGTAGCTATGGACCATAACTAGAGCTCACAATCATTGCCGCATCTCTCTCCGTTTCCACTTCCATTTCAAGTCTAATAGTTGCTACTATGGCTCCTTGCACCCTTGCCCTTTCTAGTTTTTGCACATCCAACAATTCCATTTGTGCATACATCCCTTATTGTGTCTCTTCCATAACATTGGGACATGTCACAACGTCATGAAAAACAATACAAGCAAGATGGTACTTGAGGTGATTGATGCCTCTTGAAACTTGCTTCCCATAGAAATTGCAAACCACACTCCCCATGACCACTCCATGTCCAACATACTTCCAAGCGGTGGTATGTGAATTAGTGAGAATGGTTCCTATGAATGATGCTTGAACTTGATGCCATTGTATGCTAAGTTCTTATCTCGCATCACATTCAAATAAAAAAATAAAAAAACAACATTAAAAAACCGTAAATTTGTAATTGTCAACCTCAACCCTAAGTACAAGAAAACCCTATGTAATTGTAATTGTAAACAAGAATAAAGACAAACAATTAAAAAATAGCATTTAAAAAATGCATTCCAACAATTTCATTCATTAACAATAAACTAGAATAAATCACAATTAAAATTAATCAAAATTGAATGGAATGCATTCAAATTTGCAAGTCATGCTTGGAAACAATATAGAAAGAATTTACATGCTTAAAAAGAAGGGAAAAAAAGAACTAGCCTCCTATTAGAATATAAGGCTTATAAATTAGTGTTAAATTAATAGTAGTTAAGTGTTAACTAATAAATGGTTGTGACCATTTTGTAACCATTTGCATTCGGTTTATCTTCATTCGTTCTTTGTACATTCTAATCTTTCTTCTTTCTCTTTCCACATATTCTAACATTGGTATCAGAGCCCTTGGTGCTCAAAGGGATCTACAAATCGAGGAGAAAGAGTAGGAAGAAGCATTTAGTATATTTTCGAATCCATCTAGGGCATGTGATAGAAGTTTTAAGCTTCAACAAGTTTTAGTCATGAAGGAAGAACATTCAGACATTCAAATTATTTTCGTTTGAAGTATCTAGTGCTAGAAAGACTTTGAATCGAGATTTAAAAGAACCCTTTTGAAGCCATTACAATAGGGAAAGTATAGTCTTTGGTGGGTCGGTGAAAGGTAAAACCCTGTTAGCAAGGTCGAAATCGTGACACAATAGTGATACAATGATTTCGTAAAGCAGATACAATTATTTCGTGAAGGAGATGGTCATGACAAGAAATACACAAATTTTGAGAAAGTAAAATCATAAAATACAATGGTGAAAAGGGTCATGAAAGGGCATAAAAACAATTCACTAGTTGCTAGAACGAGTTGTGAGGGCCTGCAAATTGGTCATGGAGGTTGAAAAGGGTTAGAAAGCTCAGAAACACATTCACCATTAATCTACTAGTCATAATTTCAGACAACCATTTGACAGTTTCACAAATTTCAGACACAAAACCAGTTGTAATTTTCGTGGGAGTTCTAGGGCACGAGGAACGCTTTTTTTGTTTCAGTCTAGAAAAGAAGACAAATTTCTGTGGTATTTTATCTTGCAAAATATATTGTAGATGATTGTGACATTGAACAAATTTAGACATTAAGATTTCTTTGCATTAATTTCCGAGACCAAATTAGAATACAAAATTGTACTTTTCTTTGTATTAACCTTCGAGACCAAATCATAATACATAATTATATTTCTCTATGTTAAATTTATTTGTGTTTAAAGTCAACAATTGTATAGACTATCACTATCATTTTGCTGCATTAATTTGCAGTTCGAAAATTAAAATTGGTGTGAAAAATGGATGATGAAGTCACTATATCTAGCCACATGGGTGCTCTCATCAAACAACCAATAGAAGTCAATACTACAGTAGATGATGAAGATGCCAAAACTATTTTATTAAACAATTTGCCTTCTAAATACAAGGGAAAACTCACTAATAGAGAATATGTATTTTAAAAGAAGCCCCACACTTTGAAGACAATAAGGGATCTAATGTAGGTAAAACTTGGCATGGATGGCTGCCCAAATAGTTTGGGAGTTTGTGGATCTCGGAATTTACCCTTACGAGGGTCATGAGATAACTTGATGGAGCACTGTGGGAGTAGCTTAGTATGGATGGTTGTCCAATAATTCGGGAGATTTTGTAATTTGGGAGTTCGGGAGGTGGAATCCGGGAACTTGGGAATTCAACTCGGGAACTACACCTTTACGAGGGTTAGGGAGGCAACTTGATGGAGTTTTGTCTGGTCAAAGCACTTGTTTTTCAAAGAAAAAGCTTCCAAGGAATGCGTGTTGTTTGGTTTTGTTAGTTTAATCTTGATCAAGATATGTTCTATAATGTAAGCCTTAAACGGGGTATTACAATATAAGGCTTATAAATCAATGTTAAGCTAATATTAGTTATGT